>LR738714.1:434749254-434850578 GCA_902687465.1 Secale cereale
CCCCCCGGCGCGGCCAGGAGGGGGGCCGCACCACCAGGGCGCCTGGAGCCCTGGTGGCCCCCCTCCGGCCCTACTTCGGCCGTGTGGAAGCTTCCGGAACGCTGATTTTTTATATAATTTTTCCGGGATTTTTCTGACAGTTTTCGTGACGGGAAAACCTGAAATACAAAAACAGTAGAAAATAGAAACTGGCACTGGGGTGCACTGAGTTAATAGGTTAGTCCAAATATGATCAAAAGTGTATGGAAGTGTATAAATATCATAGCAATATCACCCAAAAGAGGCATGGAGCAAGCAGAAATTATAGATACATTTTAGACGTATCACGCCTACTCCAACTCCAATCCTTCCATCTGCACTAGATGTGAAGAAGACAAAGGCTGCAGAGCGTGGTGCTGTGAAGAAAAGAAGGCATTAGCTTCTTCAGATTCTTCATCTCCGAAGAAAATGAAGCCCTTGACAAGCTCAGCTGAGAATTCAATTGATGCCGTTCCAATTTCCTCTATGCCATCAAAGGACCATGTTCCTTTTGATGAAGGTTATGTGATTCCAAGTGAATCGGATGAAGACATTCCCTCTGCTACTTCCTCAGAGCAGACGGATGAAGAAATTGAAGTGGATGTCATCCCTTCAACCCCAATCATCTCCTCGCCTATGCCTCAGTTTACTGCTGAAGAGGTCGGCGTTGAAGAATTGGATGAACAAGACTCGGACGTGGACATTGGGAATGCCACTCCTTTGATGACTGATGAATTCTGGGATAGTCAGCATCGCAACTCCCCTCTGTTCACACCGCTGCAACAAATTCCTCATTCACCAGTGCCAACTGTTCCATTGGGCTATGAGGAAACTCATCCCACACAGTCTGTTCATGAAGACATTCCAGCCACTAGTGCTGAAGAAACTGTAGGGGAACGTTGCATGGAAAACAAAATTTTTTCTCTACGTTCACCAAGATCAATCTAGTAGATGCAACTACGAGGGGAGAGTAGGATCCACATACCCTTGTAGATCGCTAAGCGGAAGCGTTAAGAACGCGGTTGATGGAGTCGTACTCGCCGCGATTCAGATCGCTGAAGATCCAAGCACCGAAGCAACGGTGCCTCCGCGTTCTTCACACGTACGGCTCGGGGACGTCTCCTCCTTCTTGATCCAGCAAGGGGTGGAGGAGAGGTTGATGGAGAACCGGCAGCACGACGGCGTGGTGGTGATGGTGGAGGAGAATTCCAGCAGGGCTTCGCCTAAGCACCGCGGGAGAAGAAGATGTTGTGGGAGAGGGAGGGCAGCACCGAGGCAAAGACTTGTGTTGGCTGCCCTCCCTCTACCTCTCTATATATAGGGGGAAGGAGGAGAGGGGGGCGCCCTAGGGTTTCCCCTAGGGGGCCGGCGGCCAGGGCAAGGGGAGGGGCGGCGGCCAAGGCTGGCCCTAGGGTTTCCCCCCCTAGGTGCCTTGCCCCCCAAGGCTAAGGGGGTGCGGCCACCCTAGAGGGGTCCACCTCCCTTGGCGCACAAGGAGAGGGCCCAGGGGGGGCGCACAGCCCCCTGAGGGCTGTGGTGTCCCCCCTTGTGGCCCATTAGGCCCAGAACTACTTCCGGAACCCCCGAAACCCTTTCCGGTACTCCGCCGATTTCCCGATGCTCCCCGGAACACTTCCGGACTCCGAAACCTTTCATCCTATATATCAATCTTCGTCTCCGGACCATTCCGGAGACCCTCGTCATGTCCGAGATCTCATCCGGGACTCCGAACAACCTTCGGTAACCATACACTATTCTCACTAACAACCCTAGCGTCACCGAACGTTAAGTGTGTAGACCCTGCGGGTTCGGAAACCATGTAGACATGACCGAGACACTCCCAGGTCAATAACCAATAGCGGGATCTGGATACCCATATTGGTTCCCACATGTTTCTCGATGATCTCATCGGATGAACCACGATGTCAAGGATTCAGGCAATCCCGTATACAGTTCCCTTTGTCTCATCGGTATGTTACTTGCCCGAGATTCGATCGTCGGTATCTCTATACCTAGTTCAATCTCGTTACCGGCAAGTCTCTTTACTCGTTACCGTAATACATAATCCCGTGACCAACTACTTAGTCACTTTGAGCTCATTGAGATGACGTATTACCGAGTGGGCCCGGAGATACCTCTCCGTCACACGGAGTGACAAATCCCAGTCTCGATCCATGTCAACTCAACAGATACCCTCGGAGATACCTGTAGAGTACCTTTATAGTCACCCAGTTACGTTGTGACGTTTGGCACACACAAAGCACTCCTACGGTGTCAGTGAGTTACATGATCTCATGGTCATAGGAACTTATACTTGACATGCAGAAAACTATAGCGATAACTGACACGATCAAAAGCTATGTTAACGTTTGGGTCTCGTCCATCACATCATTCTCCTAATGATGTGATCCCGTTATCAAATGACAACTCATGTCTATGACCTGGAAACCGCGGTCATCTTTGATCAACGAGCTAGTCCTGTAGAGGCTCACTAGGGACACAAAGTCTGTCTATTCATCCACACGTGTATTTGAGTTTCCAATCAATACAGTTATAGCATGGATAATAAACGATTATCATGAACAAGGAAATATAATAATAACTCTTTTATTATTGCCTCTAGGGCATATTTCCAACAGTCTCCCACTTGCACTAGAGTCAATAATCTAGCATTACAAGGCAATGAATCTAACACCCATAGAGTCTTGGTGTTGATCGTGCTTAGCCCGTGGAAGAGGCTTAGTCAACGGATCTGCAACATTCAAATCCGTGTGTACTTTGCAAATGTTTATGTCCTCCTCCTTGACCGAATCGCGGATGGAATTGAAGCGTCGTTTTATGTGTCTGGTCCTCTTGTGAAACCTTGGTTCCTTGGCTAGAGCAATGGCACCAGTGTTGTCACAGAACAGAGTCATTGGGTTCAGTGCACTAGGCACAACTCCAAGATCTGTCATGAACTCCTTCATCCAGACACCTTCCTTTGCCGCCTCCGAGGCAGCTATATACTCCGCTTCACATGTAGAATCAGCTACCACGCTCTGCTTGGAACTGCACCAGCTTACCGCTCCCCCATTGAGAATATATACGTATCCGGTTTGAGACTTAGAGTCATCCGGATCAGTGTCAAAACTTGCATCGACGTAACCCTTTACGACGAGCTCTTGATCACCTCCATAAACGAGAAACATATCCTTAGTCCTTTTCAGGTACTTTAGGATATTCTTGACCGCTGTCCAGTGATCCATACCAGGATTACTTTGAAACCTTCCGGCCATACTTATGGCAAGGCTGACATCTGGTCTCGTGCACAGCATTGCATACATGATAGAGCCTATGGCTGAAGCATAGGGGACGACACTCATCTTTTCTCTATCTTCCGCAGTCACTGGGCACTGAGTCTTACTCAACTTTGTACCTTGCAATACCGGCAAGAACCCCTTCTTGGATTGATCCATTTTGAACTTCTTCAAAACTTTATCAAGGTATGTGCTTTGTGAAAGTCCTATCAAGCGTCTTGATCTATCTCTATAGATCTTGATGCCCAATACGAAAGCAGCTTCACCGAGATCCTTCATCGAAAAACTCTTGTTCAAATACCCCTTCACGCTATCCAAAAATTCTATATTGTTTCCAATCAGCAATATGTCATCCACATATAATATTAGAAACGCTATAGAGCTCCCACTCACTTTCTTGTAAATACAAGCTTCATTGTAAACTTGTATAAAACCAAACGCTTTGATCACCTCATCAAAGCGAAGATTCCAACTCCGAGATGCTTGCACCAGCCCATAAATGGAACGCTGAAGCCTGCATACTTTGTCAGCATTCTCTGGATCGACAAAACCTTCTGGTTGCATCATATACAACTCTTCCTTAAGAAAACCGTTAAGGAACGCTGTTTTGACATCCATCTGCCAAATTTCATAATCGAAATATGCAGCTATTGCTAACATGATTCGGACGGATTTAAGCATCGCTACGGGTGAGAAAGTCTCATCGTAGTCAATCCCTTGAACTTGTGAAACACCCTTTGCCACAAGTCGAGCTTTATACACGGTGACATTACCGTCAGCGTCCGTCTTCCTCTTAAAAATCCATTTATTCTGAATGGCCTTCCGCCCTTCAGGTAATACTTCCAAAGTCCATACTTTGCATTCATACATGGATCCCATCTCGGATTTCATGGCCTCTAACCATTTGTCAGAATCCGGGCCCACCATCGCTTCTCCATAGCTCGTAGGTTCACCGTTGTCTAACAACATGACCTCCAAGACAGGGTTACCATACCACTCAGGTGCAGTGCGTACCCTTGTCGACCTACGAGGTTCGGTAGTAACTTGATCAGAAGCTTCTTGATCATCATCATTGGCTTCCTCTTCAACCTCTGCAGGCTCCACAAAAACATCTTTCTGTGCTGCGCTACTTTCTGGTTGAAGCAGAGGTTCAATAACCTCATCAAGTTCTACCTTCCTCCCACTCAATTCTTTCGAGAGAAACTCTTTCTCGAGAAAGGACCCGTTCTTAGCGACAAACACTTTGCTCTCGGATCTGAGATAGAAGGTGTACCCAACTGTTTCTTTTGGGTATCCTATGAAGACACATTTGTCCGCTTTGGGTTCGAGCTTTTCTGGCTGAAGCCTTTTGACATAAGCATCGCAACCCCAAACCTTGAGAAAAGACAACTTCGGTTTCTTACTAAACCATAGTTCATACGGTGTTGTCTCAACGGACTTAGATGGAGCCCTATTTAAAGTGAATGCAGCTGTCTCTAACGCATATCCCCAAAACGATAGTGGCAAATCGGCAAGAGACATCATAGAACGCACCATATCTAATAGGGTTCGATTACGACGTTCGGACACACCATTACGCTGTGGTGTTCCAGGTGGCGTTAACTGTGAAACAATTCCACATTTTCTTAAGTGATCACCAAACTCATAACTCAGATATTCTCCCCCTCGATCAGATCGTAGGAACTTGATCTTCTTGTTACGATGATTTTCAACTTCACTCTGAAATTGCTTGAACTTTTCAAAAGTTTCAGACTTATGCTTCATCAAGTAAATATACCCATATCTACTTAAGTCGTCAGTGAAGGTGAGAAAATAACGATATCCACCGCGCGCCATTACACTCATCGGACCGCACACATCGGTATGTATGATTTCCAATAAGTCACTTGCCCGTTCCATTGTCCCTGAAAACGGGGTCCTTGTCATCTTGCCCATGAGGCACAGCTCGCACGTGTCAAGTGATTCAAAATCAAGAGACTCCAAAAGTCCATCAGCATGGAGCTTCCTCATGCGTTTTACGCCGATATGACCCAGACGGCAGTGCCACAAGAAAGTGGTATTGTCATTATCAACTCTACATCTTTTGGCATCAATGTTATGAACATGTGTATCATCACTATCGAGATTCAATAAGAATAAACCCCTAACTTCGGGTGCATGACCATACAAGATATTACTCATATAAATAGAACAACCATTATTCTCTGACTTAAATGAGTAACCGTCTCGGAATAAACAAGATCCAGATATAATGTTCATGCTTAACGCAGGCACTAAATAACAATTATTCAGGTTCATAACTAATCCCGATGGTAATCGAAGAGCGAGCGTGCCGACGGCGATCACATCAACCTTGGAACCATTTCCCACGCGCATCGTCACTTCGTCCTTCGCCAGCCTCCGTTTATTCCGCAGTTCCTGTTTAGAGTTGCAAATGTGAGCAACCGAACCGGTATCAAATACCCAGGCACTACAACGAGAGTTGGTAAGGTACACATCAATAACATGTATATCACATATACCTTTGTTGTTGTTGGCCCCCTTCTTGTCCGCCAGATACTTGGGGCAATTCCGCTTCCAGTGGCCGTTCCCCTTGCAATAGAAACACTCAGTCTCTGGCTTGGGCCCAGCCTTGGGTTTCTTCACTGGATTAGCAACTGCTTTGCCACCCTTCTTAGAGTTACCCTTCTTGCCCTTGCCATTCTTCTTGAAACTGGTGGTTTTATTGACCATCAACACTTGATACTCCTTCTGGATGTCTGCCTCAGCGACTTTCAGCATCGAAAACAGCTCGGCGATGGTCTTGTTCATCCCTTGCATGTTATACTGCTGCACGAAGCTCTTGTAGCTTGGAGGGAGTGACTGGAGAATTCTGTCAATGATAGCCTCATCCGGGAACACAAGTCCCAGATCAGCTATGCGGGTATAGTACCCAGACATCTTCAGTAAGTGCTCACTGACAGACGAATTCTCCTCCATCTTGCAAGCGAAGAATTTATCGGTGGTCTCATACCTCTCGATCTTAGCATTCTTCTCAAAGATGAACTTCAACTCCGTGTACATCTCATATGCACCATGACGTTCAAAACGCCTTTGAAGTCCTCCTTCCAAGCCGTACAACATGGCACACTGCACTATCGAATAGTCATCCGAACGCGTCTGCCAAACGTTCATAACGTCCGCAGAGGCCCTGGAGCGGGGGGGTCACCTAGCGGTGCATTTAGGACATAAACCTTTTGGGCAGCTGTGAGGATGATCCTCAGATTGCGGAGCCAGTCCACAAAGTTGCTCCCGTCATCTTTCAGTTTAGCTTTCTCTAGGAACGCATTAAAATTCAGGGGAGCTACTGCGCGAGCCATCTACAACCAAAATTTGCAAAGACATTTTAGACTATTGTTCATGATAAGTGAGTTATTACCTAATCAAATTAATTATAACTCCCACTCAAATTGACATCCCTCCGGTCATTCGAGCGTGACATGATCCAAATTCACCAACCCAAGTCCGATCATCACGTGAGATGAGGTGGTGTCAATGGTGAACATCAACATGTTGATCATATCTACTATATGACTCATGCTCGACCTTTCGGTCCTCCGTGTTCCGAGGCCATGTCTGTACATGCTAGGCTCGTCAAGTCTAACCCGAGTGTTCTGCATGTGCAAAACTGGCTTGCACCCGTTGTATGCGAACGCAGAGTCTATCACACCCGATCATCACGTGGTGCTTCGAAACGACGAACCTTCGCAACGGCGCACACTCGGGGGGAACACAATTTTATCTTGAAATTTTAGTGAAGGATCATCTTATAATGCTACCGTCGTCCTAAGCAAAATAAGATGCATAAAAGGATTAACATCACATGCAAATCATAAGTGACATGATATGGCCATCAACTCGTGCTTTTGATCTCCATCTCCAAAGCACCGGCATGATCTCCATCGTCACCGGCGCCACACCATGATCTCCATCATCATGATCTCCATCATCGTGTCGCCATCGGGGTTGTCGGCGCCCACCATGCTCTTACTACTATTGCTACTGTTTAGCGATAAAGTAAAGCATTACAAAGCGCTTAATGATTGACACGCAGGTCATACAAAAATTAAAGACAACCCTATGGCTCCTGCCGGTTGCCGTATGCATCGACATGCAAGTCGATATTAACTATTACAACATGATCATCTCATACATCAAATATAACTCATCATGTCATTGGCCATATCATATCACATACATACCCTGCAAAAACAAGTTAGACGTCCTCTAATTTGTTGTTTGCATGTTTTACGTGGCTGCTATGGGTATCTAGCAAGAACGCTTCTTACCTACGCAAAACCACAACGGTGATATTCAAGTTGCTATTTAACCTTCTACAAGGACCGCCTTGTTCTATTCCGATTCAACTAAGATAGGAGAGACAGACACCCGCCAGCCATCTTATGCAACAAAAGTCACATGTCTGTCGATGGAACCGGTCTCATGTACGTGGACATGTAAAGTTGGTCCGGGCCGCTTCATCCTATAATACCGCTGAATCAAGAAAGACTAAGGAGGGCAGCAATTTAAACATCAACGCCACAAACCCTTTTGTGTTCTACTCGAGAAAGCATCTACGCAAGATCCTAGCTCATGATGCCACTGAAGGGGAACGTTGCATGGAAAACAAAAATTTTTCTCTACGTTCACCAAGATCAATCTAGTAGATGCAACTACGAGGGGAGAGTAGGATCCACATACCCTTGTAGATCGCTAAGCGGAAGCGTTAAGAACGCGGTTGATGGAGTCGTACTCGCCGCGATTCAGATCGCTGAAGATCCAAGCACCGAAGCAACGGTGCCTCCGCGTTCTTCACACGTACGGCTCGGGGACGTCTCCTCCTTCTTGATCCAGCAAGGGGTGGAGGAGAGGTTGATGGAGAACCGGCAGCACGACGGCGTGGTGGTGATGGTGGAGGAGAATTCCAGCAGGGCTTCGCCTAAGCACCGCGGGAGAAGAAGATGTTGTGGGAGAGGGAGGGCAGCACCGAGGCAAAGACTTGTGTTGGCTGCCCTCCCTCTACCTCTCTATATATAGGGGGAAGGAGGAGAGGGGGGCGCCCTAGGGTTTCCCCTAGGGGGCCGGCGGCCAGGGCAAGGGGAGGGGCGGCGGCCAAGGCTGGCCCTAGGGTTTCCCCCCCTAGGTGCCTTGCCCCCCAAGGCTAAGGGGGTGCGGCCACCCTAGAGGGGTCCACCTCCCTTGGCGCACAAGGAGAGGGCCCAGGGGGGGCGCACAGCCCCCTGAGGGCTGTGGTGTCCCCCCTTGTGGCCCATTAGGCCCAGAACTACTTCCGGAACCCCCGAAACCCTTTCCGGTACTCCGCCGATTTCCCGATGCTCCCCGGAACACTTCCGGACTCCGAAACCTTTCATCCTATATATCAATCTTCGTCTCCGGACCATTCCGGAGACCCTCGTCATGTCCGGGATCTCATCCGGGACTCCGAACAACCTTCGGTAACCATACACTATTCTCACTAACAACCCTAGCGTCACCGAACGTTAAGTGTGTAGACCCTGCGGGTTCGGAAACCATGTAGACATGACCGAGACACTCCCAGGTCAATAACCAATAGCGGGATCTGGATACCCATATTAGTTCCCACATGTTTCTCGATGATCTCATCGGATGAACCACGATGTCAAGGATTCACGCAATCCCGTATACAGTTCCCTTTGTCTCGTCGGTATGTTACTTGCCCGAGATTCGATCGTCGGTATCTCTATACCTAGTTCAATCTCGTTACCGGCAAGTCTCTTTACTCGTTACCGTAATACATAATCCCGTGACCAACTACTTAGTCACTTTGAGCTCATTGAGATGACGTATTACCGAGTGGGCCCGGAGATACCTCTCCGTCGCACGGAGTGACAAATCCCAGTCTCGATCCATGTCAACTCAACAGACACCCTCGGAGATACCTGTAGAGTACCTTTATAGTCACCCAGTTACGTTGTGACGTTTGGCACACACAAAGCACTCCTACGGTGTCAGTGAGTTACATGATCTCATGGTCATAGGAACTTATACTTGACATGCAGAAAACTATAGCGATAACTGCCACGATCAAAAGCTATGTTTAACGTTTGGGTCTCGTCCATCACATCATTCTCCTAATGATGTGATCCCGTTATCAAATGACAACTCATGTCTATGACCTGGAAACCGCGGTCATCTTTGATCAACGAGCTAGTCCTGTAGAGGCTCACTAGGGACACAAAGTCTGTCTATTCATCCACACATGTATTTGAGTTTCCAATCAATACAATTATAGCATGGATAATAAACGATTATCATGAACAAGGAAATATAATAATAACTCTTTTATTATTGCCTCTAGGGCATATTTCCAACAGAAACTGCTGCTGCTGCTGAATCTGTGAAGACTGCCACTGAAGAGGAACCAGAAATTCCTCAGACTGAAGAACCTGAGATTGCGAATCCGGAGGTTGTGATGCAATTGACTGACACTCCTCAACCCAAGCCAAAGGATCCTTTCTCAAGGAAAAAAACTTTCAAGAAGGCTGATTTCTTTGGCGAGCATGTGTTCTTCACCGATTTCAATCCCTATGTCTCTGCTCGCATAAGGAAGAGGCGTTTCTGGACTGCCAGTCAGGCAAATTTCTATTCCTCGGTGCTTTACAACAAAGACAAAGTCTTCGGTCATCAGCATATTCCTCACGTGGATATGGAATCTCTGCTGTGCTTTGTGCCAGTCCTTAGTGTTCTTCACGACGCTGGACTTTTGGGTTTTTGCACTGATATATGCAATTGGAATGAAGAACTGATTCTCCAATTTTATGCAACCCTGCACATCACAAGCAATTCTGAAGATGTGAATTCATGGGTGCTGGACTGGATGTCCGAAAACACTCACTACAAGGCACCAGCCTCTGAATTACTTCAAGCTCTGCCTCTCAGTCCTTGCACTGAAGCAGCATGTTGCATGTATGAAGAAACTGAACTCACTGATCATTACATGCAAGTGCTTATGAAGCCTTTGAAGCCAGGATATGCCCCGCGAACCAAATTCCTCGTGAAGGAATTGTTGTTTCTGCCACAGACTGTCTATCGCATTCTGACGAAGACATTGAGTCCAATCAAGGGCCATGACTCGAATGATGATAAGTCGTTGGCATCATGAAGAATCTGCTATTCAACATCATCCATGGCTTCTCGTCAACTTCCATGATTTCTTCATGAGGACAATGGCAAATGTTGCACTGTCCCCTTTCAACCCGAAGCCCTATGCTCCATGGATTATGAGATTCATTAGGACAAGGTCTTCAGTGAATTACAAAGCTGACACTCTCAATCATTGCAGCTACTTGCCCCTAATTGAAGTCCTCAAACGGACATTTTCCTCAGCTGATGACAAGGGCAAGGCCACTGCTGTTTTTGATGAAGGCACTCGTCCATTGGATGGTCAGTTTCGCAAAGCTGCATCTTATTCCACCAATGATGACTCTGCCACTCATGACTCTGCCGCCAACGCTCCCAAGCAAAATCCTCAAGGCACAGCTCTCAGGGTGATAACTGATCGTGAGCTTCTCCTCAGTCTTCATCAGAAGGTTGATCGCAACCACAAATGGGTCAAGCGTCAGTTTTGTTCAATTCTTCACAATATGACCTCTACACATAATGCCGTGAAGAAAAACCATTACTACCTTCATGAAACCCTCAACCGCACCTGGGCTGTTCTGTCTCATCTATATGGCGAAGAAGATCTGAAGAAAATGGGTCTCAAGGATGACTTTGACTGGTCTGCTCCTCCTCCGAAGAAATACAAGAAGGTCAAGGTTCCTCCCTTGGTGGCTAGCTCCTATTCTTCATCACGCGAGACCGACGAGTATGAAGACTTGGACGACACTGCGGTAGGCCCTACTTCAACCATCGACCCCAACAACGCTGGCGCTCCTTCATCATCTTGAGATTCTTCAGGGGCGTTAGTCCTCAGTTTCGATCCTTTTGGTCATTCGATGACAAAGGGGGAGAAATTTGAGTTAGTCTTCAAGAGGGTCTATATATATGGGCGTTTTTTTTCTAAGTTACAACTCTCGTTCTTCTGATGACTTTGTGGATCGAGTTGTAAACTTAAAAACTCTATGGTGACCTGATACTTTTGTTGTGGTGTTTTTGCATGCTTATTCCTTATTAATGTTATGCACGCATGCTGAATTACATCAGTCACCATATTTCATCATGCATTTCAAATTCTTCATAGTATATGTCAAATGCATGTATGAATTACAAGATATAGGGGGCGATCTCCATGATTCTACTCTTCAAGTGTGCATTGCTTCAAAAGCACATTCCTCACTATGCACATCTTCAAGGGGAGTTCTTCTATATCTTGCAATCAAATTCCTCACCCTCAGTATTTACACTTCATATGTTTATCCTCATTGAAAACTTAACCTATATTGTCGTCAATCACCAAAAAGGGGGAGATTGTAAGTGCATCTAGTGCCCCTTAGTGATTTTGGTGGATTGAAGACTTATAGGTTAAGTGACTAATGTGCTTATGAGTGTACACAGGTCTATAAGTCTATGAGGAGTTTGACATTTACAGAGAAAGTCGACCCCTAAAAATGAAGTTCTTCGACTAAAGACTTTGGATTTCTGAAGAATTTCTGAAGACTTTGAAAGTGAAGAAATTGGTGTGACCTTGAAGACTTGGTATTCATTTGAGGAACATGAAGCGTGAAGACTTTTGTTTTCATAGTTTCATTTTCTCTTTCTTGAGTCATAAGAAACACCGTACTGTTAAAGGGGGTCGAGGAAATACTAAGGAAAATTTTCCATGTGATGCTCAACTCAAAATCCTACACCTACCAATCCCTTCGAGTGAAGCCGTTGGAAATCTCATACAGTTCAGTCATATTCTTCAGTGACAGAGACGAAGTTCTTCTGGTCTCTGAGGAAATTGTTTAGACTGAGGAGTTAGGAATTCGCCAATGCGGATTACCTACACAGTGAGGAACATGATAGCCCTGAGGAATTTGATACTCAAATTACTGACCGTTGCTGTGCTATGCGCCAGCTGTCCCAAAATATCTACCTACCTAACGGTCATATCATTAAAGGGCATTTATGTCTTATCATGTCGGGCTGCTCCCTAGGCTATAAATAGCCGCCCCCTACAACCTCTAGCTGGTTGGTTGCTCCGAGAGAAACTGACACTTGTCATAAGAGCAACCCATCCTCCGAGGACTTTGAGCGAAAATCATCAAGTGAGGAAAAACCCAAAACCAAACTCAAAACACCTTCAAACCCAAAAGAGATTGAGCATCCTTGAAGAGATTGATCCTTCATGGATCCGATGCTTGTTACCTTTGAAGAATGTGCTTCTTCCAGGCGGTTAGGCGTCATGGTCTAGAGCATCCAAGAGGAATTGTGGATCGCCGAGTGACCTAGTCTGTGAAGGTTCGGAAGTCACCTGAAGACTTACCACGAGTGATTGGGCGAGGTCTGTGTGACCTTAGCTCAAGGGGAATACGGTGAGGACTTGGTGTCCTGGACCGTGTGCCTAGGACTGGGTGTCCGAGACTGTGTGTCCTCAGGTTTAAATACCTAGCCGCCCTAACCAGATGTACAACTGAGACAACAGTTGGAACTGGTCTAACAAATCATTGTCTTCACCAAGCTTACTGGTTCTATTTCCTCAACTCTTTCATTTCCTCATATCTGTGTTGTGTGCTTGTTCTTATCTCTTTGAAGACTTTGACTGAAGACTTTCTCAATTTCCTCAGTTCAATTTATTCAGTTTGTTTTGTCTTCATCCTGTGCTATCCTGTGTTTACGCTTTCTGTACTTTGTGTTTGTCTTCATTTCTTCATGATGACCATGCTTGTATTCTACTATGTTTACTTCTGAGTACTTATTCCGCTGCAAGTATTTCTTCGCTAAGGAATTTCCTCAACAGCAAATTCACAGTGAAGAATTCACAAAAATCGCCTATTCACCCCCCCTCTAGTCGATATAACGCACTTTCAAGATGTTATGAACATTTGACAAGCTCGGTATGATGAATACTTGATAGTTTAATGCGCCATGTTTTACGGCTTATAACTAGGACTTAAAAAACGTTTTGAACGCCATGGAGCATATGAGATGTTCCAAGAGTTGAAAATAGTATTTCAGACTCATGCTCGCGTCGAGAGGTATGAGACCTCTGACAAGTACTTTGCCTACAAGATGGAGGAGAATAGCTCAACCAATGAGCATGTGCTCAGAATGTCTGAGTACTACAATCGCTTGAATCAAGTGGGAGTTAATCTTCCAGATAAGATAGTGATTGACAGAGTTCTCTAGTCACTATCACCAAGTTACTGGAACTTCGTGATGAACTATAATATGCAAGGGATGACGAAAACGATTCCCGAGCTCTTCATGATGTTGAAATCAATGAAGGTAGAAATCAAGAAAGAGCATCAATTGTTGATGGTTAACAAGACCACTAGTTTCAAGAAAATGGCAAGGGAAATAAAGGGAATTCAAGAAGAATGCCGAGCAAGTTGTCACTCCCATGAAGAAGCCCAAAGCTAGACCTAAGCCTGAATTTGAGTGCTTCTACTTCAAAGGAAATGGTCACTGGAAGCGGAAGTTCCCCGAATATTTGGCGGATAAGAAGGATGGCAAAGTGAACAAATGTATATTTGATATACATGTTATTGATGTGTACCTTACTAGTATTCATAGTAGCCCTTGGGTATTTGATACTAGTTCAGTTGCTAAGATTAGTAACTCGAAACAGGAGTTGCTGAATAAATAAAGACTAGTTGAGGGTGAGGTGACGATGTGTGTTGGAAGTGGTTCCAAAATTGATATGATCATCATCGCCCACTCCCTATACTTTCAGGATTAGTGTTAAACCTAAATAAATGTTATTTGGTGTTTGCGTTGAGCATGAACAAGATTGGATCATGTTTATTGCAATACGATTATTCATTTAGTCAGAGAATAATTGTTATTCTGTTTACATGAATAAAATCTTCTATGGTCATACACCCAAGGTGAATGGTTTATTGAATCTCGATCATAGTAATACACATATTCATAATATTGAAGCCAAAAGATGCAAAGTTGATAATGATAGTGCAACATACTTGTGGCACTGCCGTTTAGGTCATATTGGTGTAAAGCGCATGAAGAAACTCCATGCTGATGGACTTTTCGAATCACTTGATTATGAATCATTTGATACTTGCGAACCATGCATCATGGGCAAGATGACTAAAACTCCATTCTCCGGAACAATGGAGCGAGCAAGTGACTTATTGGAAATAATACATACTGATGTATGCGGACCAATGAGTGTTGAGGCTCGTGGCGGGTATCGTTATTTTCTAACCTTCACTAATGATTTGAGCAGATATAGGTATATCTACTTAATGAATCACAAGTCTGAAACATTTGAAAAGTTCTAAGAATTTCAGAGTGAAGTAGAGAATCATCATAACAAGAAAATAAAGTTTGTATGATCCGATCGCAAAGGTGAATATTTGAGTTATGAGTTTGGTCTTCATTTGAAACAAATTGGAATAGTTTCACAACACACGCCACCTAGAACACCAGAACGTAATGGTGTGTCTGAACATCGTAACCATACTTTATTAGGTATGGTGGGATCTATGATGTCTCTTACCGATTTACCACTATTGTTTTGGGGTTATGCATTAGAGACAAGATGCATTCATGATAAATAGGGCATCGTCTAAATCTGTTGAAACAACACTGTATGAACTGTGGTTTGGCAAGAAACCATAGTTGTCGTTTCTTAAAGTTTGGGGTTGTGATGCTTATGTGAAAAGGTTTCAACCGCATAAGCTCGAACCTAAATCGGAGAAGTGTGTATTCATAGGATACCCAAAAGAAATTGTTGGGTACACCTTCTATCACATATCCGAAGGCAAGACTTTTGTTGTTAAGAATGGATCCTTTCTAGAGAAGGAGTTTCTCTCGAAAGAAGTGAGTGGGAGGAATGTAGAACTTGATGAAGTAATTGTACCTTCTCTAGAATTGGAGAATAGCTCATCGCAGAAAATTGTTCATGTTATGCCTACACCAATTAGTGAGGAAGCTAATGATGATGATCATGAAACTTTGGATCAAGTCACTACCGAACCTCGTAGGTCAACCAGAGTACGTTCCACGCTAGAGTGGTACAGTAATCTAGTTCTGGAAGTCATGTTACTAGACTATGACGAACCTACGAACTATGAGGAAGCGATGATGAGCCCAGATTCCGCGAAATGGCTTGAAGCCATGAAATATGAGATTGGATCCATGAATGAGAACATAGTGTGGACTTTGGTTGACTTGCCCGATGATCAGCAAGCCATGGAAAATAAATGGATCTTTAAGAAGAAGACTAGCGTTGATGGTAATGTGACCGTCTACAAAGCTCGACTTATTGCGAAAGGTTTTCGACAAGTCCAAGGAGTTGACTATGATGAGACCTTCTCTCCCTTAGCGATGCTTAAGTCCATCTGAATCATGTTAGCAATTGGTGCATTTTATGATTATGAAATCTGGCAAATAGATGTCAAAACTGCATTCCTTAATGGCTTTCTCAAAGAAGAGTTGTATATGATGCAACCAAAATGTTTTGTCAATCCTGAAGGTGCTAACAAAGTGTGCAAGCACCAGTGATCCATGTATGGACTGGTGCAAGCATCTCGGAGTTGGAATATACGCTTTGATAAGGTGATCAAAGCATATGGTTTTATACAGACTTTTAGAGAAGCATGTATTTGCAAGAAAGTGAGTGGGAGCACTACAACATTTCTGATAAGTATATGTGAATGACATATTGATGATCGGAAATGATGTAGAATTTTCTGTAAAGCATAAAGGATTGTTTAAAATGAGTTTTTCAATGAAATGCCTCGGTGAAGCTGCTTACATATTGGGCACCAAGATCTATAGAGATAGATGGAGACGCTTGATAAGATTTTCAATTAGTACATACCTTAATAAGATTTTGAAGGAGTTAAAAATGGATCAGTCAAAGAAGGAGTTCTTGCGTGAGTTGTAAGGTATGAAGTTGAGTAAGACTCAAAACCCGACCACGGCAGAAGATAGAGAGAGAATGAACGTCATTCCCTATGCCTCAGCCATAGGTTCTATAAAGTATGCCATGCTATGTACCAAACCTGTTGTGTACCTTGCCATGAGTTTGGCAAGGAGGTACAATAGTGATCTAGGAGTAGATCACCGGATAGTGGTCAAAATTATCCTTAGTGACGGGAGGACTAAGGAAATATTTCTTGATTATGGAGGTGATAAAGAGTTCATCGTAAAGGGTTACGCTGATGCAAGCTTTGACACTAATCCAGATGACTCTGAGTATCTATCTGGATGCGTATTGAAAGTGGGAGTAATTAGCTAGAATAGCTCCATGTAGAGCATTGTAGACATAGAAATTTGCGAAACTAGATGAAACCACGCACGTTGTTGTGGGACATTTTCAGTTTGCCCCAAAGTCAACATTGGGCTGTGATTGCACTAAAATAGCCAACATGTGAAGGAAGCATTGGAGACATACCTCCAGACAAAGAACTCAAACAACATAAGTACCAAATCTCACTGTGAATTGTTTTCGTGTGCAAACTATTATATCCAACAAATGGCCGGGAAAGAAACACTAATTAGGTTGTTGGTCTAACTCATACCTCCAGACAAACTACTCAAGGTTCATTTGACTTACCTCAAGATAACACAATAGTTCCATTTTGTATGTAGTGTTGCACATTTTGTATACCTGTGAACTTTATTTCCTACAATAGATAAGTAATTTTCTGCGAAACAATGATGATTGAATGATGCAAGGAGTGAATACCTGATATTGTAAATTAGGTAATCCTCCATATCACAAGTAAGTTTCAATCTAAGAGATACCGGAAAGAAACTTAATTGCTCAAGTGAAACATCATTGGATATTATTGGACACTGGAAATAAAACATACAACATATAACAAAACATGATCTCTCAAAAAAAATCCCGGGCATCTCAATTCTCACGTGAAGTTCTAGTGCAACACTGCCACGATAATAATTTCTCACATTTAAAATGTTGATCTCTCCAATAATGGTGATGCTTTGTTGCACAAAGTGATAACAAAATTAGCTAGGGGTGAAGATTCCATACCAGAGTAACAATCGACTTATAACCTTGGCTTCAGTTAACTGAATATCTCCCATTGGTGTGGATCATGAGAACTTCCATCTTCACTTATAACCTTGAATAAAGAATGAAAAAAGGTTGTTTTGATGCTTACATAATATCTATGGGGATGCATTTTCCTCTTTGACATTCCATCTTATCAGGCATGAAAGAATCACAACTCGAATCAGTGATACAACAGAACACAAAAAGAAATTACGATGCAAAAATAGAACAAACATGGGGACTCCAGAGTCTGGTGTAACGCTAAGGCAGCAGGCCTCGCACATGCGGTGGACGTCAGCATGGCCCGGCGCCACGGCAGCAGCAGGGCATGGCCGGCATCATGAGCGCACGGCCACCACGGCAAGCCACGGCCACGTGCATGTGCACAGACCAACAACATCACGAAATGGCCAGCAGTAGCAGCAGCAGGGAATGCCCACCTCGCCGCCGGCGCCCGCGCAAGTCGTCGCACCGCCGCCGGCCGGGGCACCAATGAAAAAACTGATTTTAGATCAAATGCACTGTATAAAATAGAACAACAAAAATTGAAGGAGAGAAAACTTACAGTTGCATGATGAACCTTTGAGGAACGACATGAATATGAATCTGCTCCTCATACTCATAAACCTCAAACAGAGAGCCAGCGACGGATCTCTTCGTCCTCCTCAGAGATCTCAAAAAACTTAAAGCAATCAGGTAACAAAATCTCTCTCAGAATTTTGTGTGAATATTTAGGGGAGAGAGAGAGAGAGAAGAAGAAGAATCAACATGAGGAAGAAGAGAAGATTGAAGATGAAGGGGCAGCCAGAGAAAATGTTTGTTCCTATGAGGAGATAAAAGCGGTGAGGTCAATCAATTCGTTGGAGCAAGGAGTAATTAAAAGATGGGAATGGGGTGACCATCACAAGAAAATTAAATGTTTCTTTGGAGGTGGAGCGACACAGGAGGGCTGCTGGCCTTCGACGACTGTAGAAAAGCTGACCTTTTTCTAGAGGGTGAGAGGCAGGGCTTTGATCGGCTATGTGGTGTGTAAACGAAACAGCTGATTGGAGGGAGCTGCTGACATGGCACATGTGCTGAGGTGGGATGGCTGCATGTCAAAAGAATTAGGATAGTGGGGATCAACTATTTAGGTATTATAGATACATACAGATCTGAACGCGACAGACCCGTTGACTAAACTTATCTCACAAGAAAAACATGATCACACCTTAGTACTCTTTGGGTGTTAATCACACGGCGATGTGAACTCGATTGTCGACTCTAGTAAACCCTTTGGGTATTGGTCACATGGCGATGTGAATTGTGGGTGTTAATCACATGGTGATGTGATCTAGATTATTGACTCTAGTGCAAGTGGGAGACTGAAGGAAATATGCCCTAGGGGCAATAGTAAAGTTTTTATTTATATTTCCTTATATCATGATAAATGTTTATTATTCATGCTAGAATTGTATTAACCAGAAACTTAGTACATGTGTGAATACATAGACAAAACTGAGTGTCCCTAGTATGCCTCTACTTGACTAGCTCATTGATCAAAGATGGTTATGTTTCCTGACCATAGACATGTGTTGTCATTTGATGAACGGGATCACATTATTAGAGAATGATGTGATGGACAAGACCCATCCATTAGCTTAGCATAAAGATCGTTTAGTTTTATTGTTGTTGCTTTCTTCATGACTTATACATATTCCTCTGACTATGAGATTATGCAACTCCCGAATACCGGATGACCACTTTCTGTGCTATCAAACATCACAACATAACTGGGTGATTATAAAGATGCTCTACAGGTGTCTGCGAAGGTGTTTGTTGGGTTGGCATAGATCAAGATTAGGATTTGTCACTCCGAGTGTCAAAGAGGTATCTCTGGGACCTCTCGGTAATGCACATCACTATAAGCCTTGCAAGCAAATGATTAATGAGTTAGTCACGAGATGATGTATTACGGAACAGGTAAAGAGACTTGCCAGTAACGAGATTAAACTAGGTATGAAGATACCGACGATTGAATCTCGGGCAAGTAACATACCGATGACAAAGGGAATGACGTATGTTGTTATGCGGTTTGACCGGTAAAGATGTTTGTAGAATATGTAGGAGCCAATATGAGCATCCAGGTTCCGCTATTGGTTATTAACCGGAGATGTGTCTCGGTCATGTCTACATAGTTCTCGAACCCGTAGGGTCCGCACGCTTAACGTTCGACGACGATTTGTATTATGAGTTATGTGATTTGATGACCGAAGTTTGTTCGGAGTCCCGGATGAGATCACGGACATGACGAGGAGTCTCGAAATGGTCGTGAGGTGAAGATTCATATATTGGAAGGCTATATTCAGACATCTGAAAGGTTCTGAGTGGTTCGGGTATTTTTCGGAGTACCGGGGAGTTACAGAAATTCACCAGGAGAAGTAATGGGCCTTATTGGGCCATACGGGAATAGAGGAGGCAGGCCAAAGGGGAGGTGGCGCCCCCCATTGGTCCTAATTGGACTAGGGGAAGGGGGCAGCGCCCTCCTTGCCTTTTCATTCTCCCTCTCTCTTTCCCTCTTTCCTTCTCTCTTACTCTGAATAGGAAAGGGTTTCCTACTAGGACTTGGAAGTCCTATAGGACTCCTACACTCGGCGCGCCCTAGGAGGCCGGCCTCTCTCCCTTCCTCCTTTATATACGTGGGCAGGGGGCACCCCAACGACACACAAGTTGATCTTTTAGCCGTGTGCGGTGCCCCCTCCATAGTTACACACCTCAGTCATATCGCCGTAGTGCTTAGGCAAAGCCCTGCGTCGGTAACTTCATCATCAGCATCACCACGCTGTCATGCCGACGAAACTCTCCCTCATCCTCAACTGGATCAAGAGCTCGAGGGACATCATCGAGCTGGACGTGTGCTGAACACGGAGGTGCCATATGTTCGGTACTTGGATCGGTTGGATCACAAAGACGTTTGACTACATCAACCGCGTTACTAAATGCTTCCGCTTTCGGTCTACGAGGGTACGTGGACACAATCTCCCCGCTCGTTGTTATGCTTCTCCTAGATAGATCTTGCGTGATCATATGATTTTTTTGAAATACTATGTTCCCCAACAGTTACATGAATCAAAACTATTATTAGGCAAAGATAATAATCTATCTAGCACTTGATGAGAAATCTAATACCAAGGGTGTATATATTTCTTGAATATCAAGCTTATAAACACAACCTTCTCAAATGGATATGGAAGATCCTCTAAAAATAGTGATGGACATCTTCTAGATTTTATCACAAAAATACCTATCTGGGCATGCTCTCAGTCGAGTCAGCCCGAGCTCTTAGTTCTAGTGGTCGTTTCTATGCGTCGACAATGGATTTACCTAGGGATGGGACACACTATAGTGGATGGCCGAAGCATCCCATTTTAGGTTATTAACTTCTTCCCGCATCTTTGCCTTCGCTCTTTGCCATCATTAGGATGCTCTAACTTGGTCATCCCCATGGCGTTGTATGATGGTCAAATGAATCTACCATTTCAGTGGTTGTTCAACCTTGAGGGGATAACAACCTAAACAAAGTTGATGGTGTTGATGGGAATATCCCTCTCTAATGATGTCGATGAAATCTCTTGGCACATGGGGCCCTCGAGACAGTTCTCGACGAGGTCTATATAGCTCAAGTTATGTCTTGGTCAGTGGCATGTACATTTGACTCATGTCTTGCTAATTAGGATGCCTTTGAAGACCAGGATCTTCGTGTGGTAGCTCAATACGGAACGCCTCCTTCGGGCATTGAGGTTCTCAAGCATAACAAGCATGTAGATGGCCGGTGCTCGTTATGTATGGTTGTTGAGGATGCCAACCTCATTTTGTGTCGTGCACCTCCACTCAATTATTGTGGAGTTGTATTCTAGAAATCATGGGTTCTAATTAGCACTCAACCAACTTCTCTGGGTTCTTCGAGCTTCTCATGGGTTCGATTGGGCATAGCAATTAGATCAAGTGGGTGGCCTTCGGGGTTCTTGCTTGGTCTCTTTGGACCTTCGGCAATAAAATGGTCATTGAGCATTCAATCTCTCCTATGCCACTCATGCCTTATATTGTAAGTGCATCTAGTGCCGCTTAGTGATTTTGGTGTATTCAATATGTAAGTGCATCTAGTGCCCCTTAGTGATTTTGGTGTATTGAAAACCTATAGGTTAAGGGACTAATGTGTTTATGAGTGTACACATGTCTATAAGTCTATGAGGAGTTTGATATTTACAGAGAAAGTCGACCCCTAAAAATGAAGTTCTTCGACTGAAGACTTTGAATGTCTGAAGACTTTCTGAAGACTTTGAAAGTGAATAAATTGGTGTGACCTTGAAGCGTTAGTATTCATTTGAGGAACATGAAGTGTGAAGACTTTTGTTTTAATAGTTTCATTTTCTCTTTCTTGAGTCATAGGAAACACCGTACTGTTAAAGGGGGTCGAGGAAATACTAAGGAAAAATTTCCATTTGATGCTCAAATCAAAATCCTACACCTACCAATCCCTTCGAGTGAAGCCATTGGAAATCTCATACAGTTCAGTCATATTCTTCAGTGACAGAGATGAAGTTCTTCTGGTCTCTGAGGAATTTGTTCTGGATGAGGAGTTAGAAATTCGCCAGTGCGGATTGCCTACACAGTGAGGAACATGATAGCCCTGAGGAATGTGATACTCAAATTTCCGACCGTTGATGTGCTACGCGCCAGCTGTCCCAAAATATCTACCTACCTAACGGTCATATCATTAAAGGGCATTTATGTCTTATCATGTCGGGCTGCTCCCTAGGCTATAAATAGCCGCCCCCTACAACCACTAGCTGGTTGGCTCCTCCGAGAGAAACTGACACTTGTCATAAGAGCAACCCATCCTCTGAGGACTTTGAGCGAAAATCATCAAGTGAGGAAAAACCCAAAATCAAACCTGAACACCTACAAACCCAAAAGTGATTGAGCATCACTGAAGAGATTGATCCTGAGTGGATTCGACGCTTGTTACCTTTGAAGAATGTGCTTCTTCCAGACGGTTAGGCGTCATGGTCTAGAGCATCCAAGAGGAATTGTGGATCGCCGAGTGACCGAGTTTGTGAAGGTTCGGAAGTCACCTGTGAAGACTTACCACGAGTGATTGGGCGAGGTCTGTGTGACCTTATCTCAAGGGGAATACGGTGAGGACTTGATGTCTTGGACTATGTGTCCTCAGGTTTAAATACCTAGCCACCCTAACGAGATGTACAACTGAGACAGCAGTTGGAACTGGTCTAACAAATCATTGTCTTCACCAAGCTTACTGGTTCCATTTCCTTGACTCTTTCATTTCCTCGTATCTGTGTTGTGTGCTTGTTCATATATGTTTGGAGACTTTGACTGGAGACTTTCTCAATTTCCTCAGTTTAATTTCTTCAGTCTGTTTGTCTTCATTCTGTGTTATTTTGTGCTTACGCTTTCTGTACTCTGTGCTTGTTTTCACTTCATCATGATGACCATGCTTGTGTTCTGTTATGTTTACTTCTGAGTACTTATTCCGCTGCAAGTAGTTCTTCGCTAAGGAATTTCCTCGCCCACAAATTCCTCTGTGAAGAATTCATAAAAATCACCTATTCACCCCCCTCTTGTCGATATAACTGAAACGTCCAAAATGCATCACTATTTTGTATCATAATTTATCCTTATTCATTGATATATTTCACGTTACGGTGATGTTCTTATGTTGTTTTGGTCTATTTTACACAGTTTGCAAACTCTCCGATGCCGGAACAGCAAACGCAGGATTCAGCAGTAAAAAGTGGACGCTGAGTTGCTGAAGAAGAATACCTCCAAATTACCTGAAAATTGACGGGAGATATTTTTCAGAAGAATCACGAAGGCACGTAAAAGGGGAGCCAGAGGGGGGCCACAGGGTGCCCAGGCGGCCTGGGGGCGCGCCCCCCCTGGCCGCGCCGGGGGGGGGGCGCCTGGAGCCCCTGGCCCACCTCTGGATGCCCCCTTTTGCATATATATTCTCCGTTCTCCGAAAACCCTAAAAATAAGACTTTTTACGGAGTTCCGCCGCCGCTTCGAGGCGGAACCCTACAGAGAAGAAAAGGGCATCTCCGGCGGGCAGATTCCGCCGGGGAGATCACCTCCTGGAAGGGGAGATCGTCGCCATCGTCATCACCATAGTCACGGGCATCATTGAGATCATCATCAACATCATCCCCAACACCAGTACCATCTCCATCTTCATCCAAATCTCATCTTACAATCACAACTCATGTTGTAACTTGTACTACCTATCCTCTCTACTCCATCGGTGTTGATTACTACTTTGTGGTGAATTCTATTGAGTTTTGTTGGAGAAATATTATTATGTCCAGATTGTTTATCACATATTTATCCCTGCTGATCATGCTCTCTTTTATGTCTCGTGAGTAGTTACCTTAGTTCTTGAGGACATGGGGAAATTCTTGTTGTTAGTAGTCATATGCTGTTGAAGTAATATGTGTTGTTTGATACTTAAGTTGCGTTGTCATTCTACTAGTGGTGTTGTGTGAGTCGAACACCCAACACTTCGCCTTATTAAGGACCTAGGAGAATACATTGTGTATAAAGAATGCTTATGGTGGGTTGCCGGAGTGACAGAAACCTGAACCCCAGTTCGCACGCTTTTGCATAAGGGAATAATGGATCCTCGATCGTATTGCTATGGTTAGGCTTTTGCCTTAAATTCTATCTTGTATTTGCGGATGCTTGCAAGGTGTTTAATCATAAGAGTGCATTCATCTTAGTCTAGAGAGTGCACTAGCATAGATCCACCCACTCAACACTTATCAACACATAACATAGTATCGATACGGAATATGGTGAAAGCACATGACTACCTCTCCCGTGTGTCCTTAGGAACGCTTTAGTCTTTATAAGTTCAGTTGCTAGGCCTCTCCTTTGCTAAGAAAGGATTGGGCCACTTGTTACTCTCAGTACCTTTTATATTACTTGCTTTTACTATCATGTTGCTTATACCGAGAAAACCCCTAAAAGTTATCTTTCAGTGCTTGAGTAATTTCTTGCTCAGAATCGCTTATCAATACCTTCTGCTCCTCGTTGGGTTCGACACTCTTACTTATAGAAAATGCTGCAATAGATCCCTTACGGTTGTGGGTCATCAAGTACCGTTTTCTGGCGCCGTTGCCGGGGAGCGTAGCGCTATTGGTAAAGTGAAACTGGTAAGAAAGTTTTTTATAATTCTGTTTTTATTTTTGCTATTGCTGCTCTTTGTCCTTATGGACAACCCTATTATTGGAGCGTTGCTTGCGGGAAGACGCCCCACACCTGTGGTGGTTGATCCTCCCCCTACTAAAATTGTGCCTTATAAAATACCAGCTGGCATTATCGATTATGTTTTGGCTAATCGTTATGCAGGAGACAGACATCCCGGTGAACACTTGCTATATTTGTCACAACTATGTTCATTATTTAAGCTTGCAGGTGTATCGAGGGAGTTTGTCATGAGGAAATTGTTTGTCGTATCACTTATAGATAAAGCTTCAGATTGGTATGGGCTTCTCGATAACTCACACTTGCTGGACTGGCAAGAGCTTATGTCTCTCTTTTATACTAAGTTTTATCCTCTTCATGAAATTCATCGAGACAGGAATTATATCTATAACTTTAGGTCTCGTGACGGAGAAAGCATTGCTCAAGCTTGGGGGAGATTGAAGTCCCTAATGCTCAAATGCCCTATTCATAAGCTTCCCAAGGAAATTATACTTACAAATTTTTATGCCAGGCTTTCTCGTCAGGATAAGGAGATGCTGGATGCCTTCTCTAGTGGGGTATTTCAGAAGAAGAGTGTTGAAGAAAGGTGGGATCTCCTTGAAAGGATCCAGAGGAATACCGAAGATTGGGAAATTGATAAAGGTATTGAACCTGCTATAAATTATGAACATGATTATATTGAGAGCTATGTGGAAACTGATTACTTCAATACTTTTTGCTCTAAGATTGGTCTTGATTCCCATCTAGTGATTGATTTGTGTAAGAATTTTGCCTCTCACGTTGATTCTTTTAAAAAGAAGAGAGACCAGCACCATGAACCTTTTGAAGAACCACCTATTGATATTTATGTTGCTGACCCTATTTTGCCTGCAGTTATATATGAAAAGCCTCCTTTTCCCACGAGGATAAGGGAGCACTCTCTTGTGACACGCATAATAAATAAAAGTGAGAGAAGAGTTGATGAGCCTGAGGACCAGATCAGGGTCGATCCTCAAGTTGCATTGATTAAAGACCTTGCTACTAATGATGTTTTGGATTCCAATATAACTTTTTGTGTTGTTTCCACTAACCTTGTCACAGCCAAGAATAAAGGCCTAATTTCAGGTACTCCAGTGGTATATGTTAAAATAGGAGATCACAATTATTATGGGCTATGCGATTTGGGATCGAGTGCAAGTGCTATCCCCTATTCACTTTATGAAGAGATCATCGGTGAGATTTCCCCTTGTGAACTTGAAGAAGTTGATGTTACCATTCATCTTGCAAATAGAACAACTATCTCTCCTATCGGAATTGTGAGGGACGTTGAAGTCCTATGTGGAAAGGTAAAATACCATACCGACTTTCTAGTACTTGGTTCAGAGAGGGACAATTTTTGTCCAATTATTTTTGACAGACCTTTTCTTAGAACTTGTGGAGCTAGAATAGATTGCAAGAAAGGTAAAGTTTCTGTTGAATTCGATGGTGAGCCATATGAATTTAATTTTTCTAAGTTCTCTAAGCAGCCTCGTGGTACTGATTTACCTAGTGATGATAAGATTATTGAAAGTATTGCCTCTATTGCTATTCCCCCTAATGATCCTTTACAGCAATACATGGAGGACCACGAGAATGATTTGCATATGCAGGAAAGAAATGAACTAGATGAACTATTCTTGAGGCAACCTGTTATCCTGAAGCACAACCTTCCGGTTGAACCTTTTGGAATTTTATCAAAACCGAAAGAAGACTCGGTGTTCGATCTTAAACCCCTTCCCGATACGCTCAAGTATGCTTATTTAGATGAAAAGAAAGTATATCCTGTTATTATCAATTCTAACCTTTCAGGATATGAAGAGGAGCGATTATTGGGAGTACTTCGTAAACACCGAGGCGCAATTGGCTATACCCTTGATGACCTTAAGGGGATTAGTCCATCTATCTGTCAACATACTATCAACCTTGAGCCTGATGCTAAACCAGTTGTTGATCATCAACGACGGTTGAACCCGAAGATGATGGATGTTGTGAGAACTGAGATTCTCAAGCTTCTAGCCGCAGGTATTATCTACCCTATAGCTGATAGTAAGTGGGTAAGTCCGGTACATTGTGTTCCTAAGAAAGGAGGTACAACTGTGGTTCCTAATGATAAAAATGAATTAATACCTCAGAGAATTATTATTGGATATAGAATGTGTATTGATTACAGGAAGTTGAACAAGGCAACCAGGAAGGATCACTATCCGTTGCCGTTCATCGACCAAATGCTTAAAAGGTTATCCAAAAATACCCACTTTTGTTATCTCGATGGTTATTCTGGCTTCTCTCAAATTCATGTTAACACTGTTGATCAAGAGAAGACCACTTTTACTTGTCCCTTTGGTACTTATGCTTACAGACGTATGCCTTTTGGTTTATGTAATGCCCCTGCTACTTTTCAAAGGTGTATGTCTGCTATCTTTCATGGTTTCTGCGGGGATATTATGGAAGTCTTCATGGACGATTTCTCCGTCTATGGAACTTCTTTTGACCATTGTCTTCACAACCTTAATAAAGTTTTGCAGAGATGCGAGGAGACAAATTTGGTACTCAACTGGGAAAAGTGCCACTTTATGGTTAATGAAGGAATTGTTCTTGGTCATAAGATTTCCGAAAGGGGAATTGAAGTGGACAAGGCCAAGATCGAAGCTATTGAGAGGATGCCCTATCCAAGGGACATCAAAGGTATTCGCAGTTTTCTTGGTCATGCAGGTTTTTATAGAAGATTTATTAAAGACTTTTCTAAAACCTCGAGACCCCTAACTAATCTTCTCCAGAAGGATGTTCCTTTTGTATTTGATGAAAGTTGTAAGGAAGCTTTTGAAGTCCTTAAGAAAGCTTTAATAACTGCTCCCATAGTACAACCACCTGACTGGAATTTACCTTTTGAGATTATGTGTGATGAAAGTGATTTTGCTGTTGGAGCTGTTTTAGGACAAAGAGTTGATAAGAAATTGAATGTTATACATTATGCTAGTAAAACACTTGATAGTGCTCAAAGAAACTATGCTACTACTGAGAAAGAATTCTTAGTTGTAGTTTTTGCTTGTGATAAGTTTAGGCAGTATATTGTTGATTCCAAAGTTATTATTCATACTGATCATGCTGCCATTAAGTATCTTATGACGAAGAAGGATGCCAAGCCAAGGCTTATCAGATGGGTACTCCTTCTTCAAGAATTTGATTTGCAGATTGTTGATAGGAAAGGGGAAGACAATCCGGTGGCGGACAATCTTTCGAGGATGGAAGATATACCGCACGACCCCATCCCAGTTAACGATAGTTTTCCAGACGAGCAACTTGCCGTTGTAAAAGTACAATCTCTTTCCGATCCTTGGTATGCAGATTATGCTAATTTTATTGTTGCAAAGTATTTGCCTCCAGGTCTAACATTTCAGCAGAGGAATAAGTTCTTTCATGATTTGAGGCATTACTTTTGGGATGACCCGCATCTTTTCAAAGAAGGTCCCGACGGGATCGTGAGAAGATGCATTCCGGAACATGAGCAGAAGGACATTCTCAGACGGTGTCATGATAGTCCCTATGGAGGACATCACACCGGTGAGAGGACTGCACATAAGGTTCTTCAATCAGGTTTTTATTGGCCTACTCTCTTTAAAGATGTTAGAAATTATGTTTTAGCCTGTGATAAATGTGAGAGAGTTGGTAACACTAGTAGAAGGAATGAGATGCCTATGAATTACTCACTAGTGATTGAACCTTTCGATTGTTGGGGTTTTGATTTTATGGGTCCTTTTCCTTCTCCGCACAAGTACGCTCACATTTTAGTAGCTGTTGATTATGTGACCAAGTGGGTTGAAGCAATCCCCACTGAAAGTGCTGATCACAAGACATCTTTGAAAATGCTTAAAGATGTAATTTTTCCTAGGTTTGGTGTACCAAGGTATCTCATGACTGATGGGGGATCACACTTCACGCACGGAGCTTTTAGAAAAGCTCTGGCCAAATACGATGTTAATCATAGAATTGCTTCACCATATCATCCTCAAACTAGTGGGCAAGTTGAGCTCACCAATAGAGAGATTAAGTTGATCTTGCAGAAAACAGTAAACAGAAATAGGAAGGATTGGTCAAACAAGTTAGGAGATGCTTTGTGGGCATATAGAACCGCTTACAAAAACCCCATGGGCATGTCCCCCTATAAGATGGTGTATGGCAAGGCTTGCCATTTGCCATTAGAGTTAGAGCACAAAGCTTTCTGGGCTGTTAGAGAGCTTAACGCTGACCCAAAACTAGCTGGTGAGAAGCGTCTCCTGAACTTGACTTCTCTAGATGAATGGAGAAGTGAAGCTTACGAGAGCGCTAAAATGTTCAAGGAAAAGGTAAAAAAGTGGCATGATAGGAAGATTCTGAAACGTGAATTTAATGTTGGTGATAAAGTTTTGTTGTTTAGATCCCGTTTCAGGTTTTCTCCAGGTAAACTACTTTCCAGGTGGGAAGGACCATTTCATATTGAAGAAGTTTATCGGTCTGGTGCAATTAAGATTAACAATTTTGAAGGCACCAAACCTCAAGTTGTGAATGGGCAAAGACTTAAACATTACATAACAGGAGACCCTGTCAATGTTGATGTGAATATAATATATACAACAATCCATGAAGAACATGTTGAAGCCCTGTTTCAGACGCCAGCAGAAGCAGAATAAAGAAAAGGTATGTAGTACGGTAAGGAAACACCACAAACCATCATAAAAGTTCCGTATTACGAGTTTTTGCAAAATTAGTAAAATTCCGAGTCGAAGTGGAGCCGGAGACGACCTCCAGGGAGTCCAGGCGCCCCCCTCGCCCCCCCCCCCCCCCCCCCCCCTGGGCCGCGCCGGCAGGCCGCCTGGGCACCCGGGAGCCCGTCTCCGACCCCGCTTTGGTCCATTACCTTCCTTTCTGTACATAAATTTTTCCTATATATTTGCCCGGATTGTTCCGGCAACGTATCTTGCGATTTCGCGTGTTTTCTCTTCGATCTGTTTCTGCCAGGGAATCTTTCAGCTGAATTTAGGTGCCATGGCTTCTCCAAGTTCCCCCAAGGACAAGTTCGTTGTCAACGTCATCAACCCTTACCTCGCTGAGGTGAAGAAGCACCCTCAGGTTGTTCGGATGGAGGACGGTGTCCTTCATCAAGAAGATCTGAAGGGACCTATCAAGGAGGGGAGCATCCAGGCCAGGCTGGAAGAAGTGGAGCAAGAAGTCTTCGAATACAAGAAGATGACCGAGCGTGGTGTCGAAGCTAACTTTGACATCACCAACGAGCTGAAGAACTACTTCCTGAAGGAGATAAAGGAGATGTGGGAAAGAATCGCCGCGTCTGAAGACAGAATTATAGAACTCCAAGGGCAAATTAATGATCTACATAACCAGAACTGTGAGTATGAACTAAGGTTTCTGCGCATGGGTTTGGGTGCTGAATGCAGGATTCAGGAGACGAGCTTCTCATATGAGACTGGAGAACCCCTTCCATGGAAGCGTTTCGCCAAGGACTACTTGATCAACGCCAACAAGGATGATGAGTGAAATCTCCTTGGGTAATGGCATTCCCTTGGCTTGTTCCAAGCTTGGGGGAGTGCCCGGTATCTTTATCTTTACCTTTTGTCTTTTAGAGTCAAGTAGAGTCGTATCATGTCTAGGGAGGTTATTCTATGGGATAGGTGTGTGCATTGAGGTCTATCGCTCCTTCGGTGAGGAATTGTATCCGTGAGTGTGGAGTCGTTTATGATGGAATATTAATGAGAAGTTTATCGGTTCCTTTTGCTGCACTCGGTATTCTCTTCACGCAATCGACCTTATATGATGATTCTTATGGGGAGTATTGACCTTATGTCAGGTATGGCTATGAAACTTTATTTAATCTTGGCAAACATAGCTTTGGTCATAACGACAAGCATGATTTTCTTAAACTATCAACATAGCCAAAACTTTATGTTATTATGCTTGAAGTGTTATGCTGACAAGGAAGATAACTTGATGTGTTATGCTTATTTCAATGTTCATGCTTTATATTGCTTTGCATCTTAGTCATCATCAATTGTCTGTTCTCTCAAGACCTTTGCTAGCCTAACTCTGTACTAAGCGGGATTCTGCTTGTGCATCCATACCCTTAAGCCAATACCTTCCATATGAGTCCACCATACCTACCTACTCGTGGTATTCCGCTACCACCTCCTAAAAGTATATAATTTATGTGTTATCCTCAAATGTTCAAAATCTTTTATTTTGTGCCTCTGTTCTAGCTCATGAGGAAGTAATAGCTAATTCATAGTCTTTTTGAGTTGGACAAGCTTCACCCCGGGATTGCATGTATAATGTGCAAACCCATAATACGAGAAGGAACTGGCATAGAGTGCGCCCGGCTTAAAAATAATATAACAAACAAACCCTCCTTCACGCTTTGTTCATGAGAAATCAGAAAACTTTGGCAGTGATAAACAAAGGAGAATAAGAGGATGTTATCGTCCTCGTGCGGGAGTCGTTCCTCGAAACTTGTCCAGCTCAAAAAGCAATTGAGTTATCTATTAGCATTCGTTGACAAATCATGCACCCCTAAAAACTTGTTTTCATTCTGTTTGATTTGAGGATAGCACATGAGTTTTCCCTACTACCCTAGAGCAGGGCCTATCTTTTAATTTTAAGTTGAGTCAGTTACTTCTACTTCCTTCTATTTCTCAAAGAGAGCAGACGTTTGATGTTAATAAGGATTCATTCATATAAAGCTGCATTAAGATTTGTCATATCATATCCTTGTTGACATTATCATTCGATAAGTAAGTTGTTTGTCATGCCCAGCTGAGGCAAACATCTTCCTTTGTGTTAACATTTTCACTTCTTGCCTATTAACATGTTATTTTCAAAAAGCTTCAATTGATCTCATCAAATATAAGAGCAAAAGTTAAATCTATTGTTGTTCTTTGACCAAAGGACATGTTTGCCATGATATAATGAGTTTCCTTAGCCCTACTTTCGAATATAAGTGTTATCACTCTTTCATAAGGGCCTTATGAGTTGAAGATTGCTGTTGAGGATATTTGAGTTGGTAAAGAAACTATGATGCTTCTTGTCCGTATTCTATTTATCGACACTTCACTCTCTAAACTTGTGGACAGGTTTACCGAGTTCATATTCGCTTGGGGACAAGCGAGGTCTAAGCTTGGGGGTGTTGATACGTCCAAAATGCATCACTATTTTGTATCATAATTTATCCTTATTCATTGATATATTTCACGTTACGGTGATGTTCTTATGTTGTTTTGGTCTATTTTACACAGTTTGCAAACTCTCCGATGCCGGAACAGCAGACGCATGATTCAGCAGTAAAAAGTGGACGCTGAGTTGCTGAAGAAGAATACCTCCAAATTACCTGAAAATTGACGGGAGATATTTTTCAGAAGAATCACGAAGGCACGCAAAAGGGAAGCCAGAGGGGGGCCACAGGGTGCCCATGCGGCCTGGGGGCGTGCCCCCCCTGGCCGCGCCGGGGGGGGGCACCTGGAGCCCCTGGCCCACCTCCGGATGCCCCCTTTTGCATATATATTCTCCGTTCTCCGAAAACCCTCAAAATAAGACTTTTTACGGAGTTCCGCCGCCGCTTCGAGGCGGAACCCTACGGAGAAGAAAAGGGCATCTCCGGCGGGCAGATTCCGCCGGGGAGATCACCTCCCGGAAGGGGAGATCGTCGCCATCGTCATCACCATCATCACGGGCATCATTGAGATCATCATCAACATCATCCCCAACACCAGCACCATCTCCATCTTCATCCAAATCTCATCTTACAATCACAACTCGTGTTGTAACTTGTTCTACCTATCCTCTCTACTCCATCGGTGTTGATTACTACTTTGTGGTGAATGCTATTGAGTTTTGTTGGAGAAATATTATTATGTCCAGATTGTTTATCACATATTTATCCCCACTGATCATGGTCTCTTTTATGTCTCGTGAGTAGTTACCTTAGTTCTTGAGGACATGGGGAAAGTCTTGTTGTTAGTAGTCATATGCTATTGAAGTAATATGTGTTGTTTGATACTTAAGTTGCGTTGTCATTCTACTAGTGGTGTTGTGTGAGTCGAACACCCAACACTTCGCCTTATTAAGGACCTAGGAGAATACATTGTGTATAAAGAATGCTTATGGTGGGTTGCCGGAGTGACAGAAACCTGAACCCCAGTTCGCACGCTTTTGCATAAGGGAATAATGGATCCTCGATCGTATTGCTATGGTTAGGCTTTTGCCTTAAATTCTATCTTGTATTTGCGGATGCTTTCAAGGTGTTTAATCATAAGAGTGCATTCATCTTAGTCTAGATAGTGCACTAGCATAGATCCACCCACTCAACACTTATCAACACATAACATAGTATCGATACGGAATATGGTGAAAGCACATGACTACCTCTCCCGTGTGTCCTCAGGAACGCTTTAGTCTTTATAAGTTCAGTTGCTAGGCCTCTCCTTTGCTAAGAAAGGATTGGGCCACTTGTTACTCTCAGTACCTTTTATATTACTTGCTTTTACTATCATGTTGCTTATACCGAGAAAACCCCTAAAAGTTATCTTTCAGTGCTTGAGTAATTTCTTGCTCAGAATCGCTTATCAATACCTTCTGCTCCTCGTTGGGTTCGACACTTTTACTTATCGAAAACGCTGCAATAGATCCCTTACGGTTGTGGGTCATCAATAACGCACTTTCAGAAGACTTATAGGTTAAGGGACTAATGTGTTTATGAGTGTACACAGGTCTATAAGTCTATGAGGAGTTTGATATTTACAGAGAAAGACGACCCCTAAAAATGAAGTTCTTCGACTGAAGACTTTGGATTTCTGAAGACTTTCTGAAGACTTTGAAAGTGAAGAAATTGGTGGACCTTAAAGACTTGGTAATCATTTGAGGAACATGAAGCGTGAAGACTTTTGTTTTCGTAGTTTCATTTTCTCTTTCTTGAGTCATAGGAAACACCGTACTGTTAAAGGGGGCCGAGGAAATAGTAAGGAAAAATTTCCATGTGATGCTCAACTCAAAATCCTACACCTACCAATCCCTTCGAGTGAAGCCATTGGAAATCTCATACAGTTCAGTCATATTCTTCAGTGACAGAGACGAAGTTCTTCTGGACTCTCAGGAATTTGTTCTGACTGAGGAGTTAGGAATTCACTAGTGCAAATTTCCTACAAGTGAGGAACATGATAGCCCTCAGGAATTTGATACTCAAATTTCCGACCGTTCTTGTGCTACGCGCCAGCTGTCCCAAAATATCTACCTACCTAACGGTCATATCATTAAGGGCATTTATGTCTTATCATGTCGGGCTGCTCCCTAGGCTATAAATAGCCGCCCCCTACAACCACTAGCTGGTTGGCTGCTCCGAGAGAAACCGACACTTGTCATAAGAGCAACCCATCCTCCGAGGACTTTAAGCGAAAATCATGAAGTGAGGAAAAACCCAAAACCAAACCCAAACACCTACAAACCCAAAAGTGATTGAGCATCACTGAAGAGATTGATCCTGAGTGGATCCGACGCTTGTTACCTTTGAAGACTGTGCTTCTTCCAGACGGTTAGGCGTCATGGTCTAGAGCATCCAAGAGGAATTGTGGATTGCCGAGTGACCGAGTTTGTGAAGGTTCGCAAGTCACCTGTGAAGACTTACCACGAGTGATTGGGCGAGGTCTATGTGACCTTAGCTCAAGGGGAATACGGTGAGGACTTGGTGTCTTGGACTGGGTGTCCGGGACTGTGTGTCCTCAGGTTTAAATACCTAGCCGCCCTAACCAGATGTACAACTGAGACATCAGTTGGAACTGGTCTAACAAATCATTGTCTTCACCAAGCTTACTGGTTCTATTTCCTCAAGTCCTTCATTTCCTCATATCTATGTTGTGTGTTTGTTCATATCTGTTTGAAGACTTTGACTGAAGACTTTCTCAATTTCCTCGGTTCAATTTCTTCAGTTTGTTTGTCTTCATCCTGTGTTATCTTGTATTTACGCTTTCTGTACTCTGTGCTTGTCTTCATTTCATCATGATGGCCATGCTTGTGTTCTGTGTTGGAAATATGCCCTAGAGGCAATAATAAAAGTATTATTATTATATTTCCTTGTTCATGATAATCGTCTGTTATTCATGCTTGAAATGTATTGTACGGAAACAGCGATACATGTGTGAATACATAGACCACAATGAGTCCCTGGTAAGCCTCTAGTTACCAGTTCATTGATCAACAGATGGTCACGGTTTCCTGACCATGGACATAGGATGTCAGTGATAACGGGATCACATCATTAGGAGAATGATGTGATGGACAAGACCCAATCCTGAGCATAGCACGAGATCGTATAGTTCGTAATGCATAAGCTTTTCGGTGTCAAGTATTTATTCCTTAGACCATGAGGTTGTACAACTCCCGGATGTCGTAGGAATACTTTGGGTGTGCCAAACGTCACAACGTAACTGGGTGGCTATAAAGGTACGCATCGGGTATCTCCGAAAGTGTCTGTTGAGTTGGTACGAACCGGGACTGGGATGTTGTCACTCCGTATGACGGAGAGGTTCCTCTGGGCCCACTCGGTAAGACATCATCATAATGAGCTCAAAGTGACTAAGGAGTTAGTCATGGGATGATGAATTACGGAACGAGTAAAGAGACTTGCCATGACGAGATTGAACAAAGTATCGGGAATACCGACGATCGAATCTCGGGCAAGTACCGTACCGATGGACAAAGGGAATAACATACGGGATTGAGTGAATCCTTGACACAGTGGTTCATCCGATGAAGATCATCGAGGAACACGTGGGAACCAACATGGGTATCCAGATCCCGCTGTTGGTTATTGACCGGAGAGTGGTCTCGGTCATGTCTACGTGTCTCCCGAACCCGTAGGGTCTACACACTTAAGGTTCGGTAACGCTAGGGTCGTAGAGATACATGCACGTGGAAACCCAAAAGTTGTTCGGAGTCCCGGATAATATCCCGGAAGTCACGAGGAGTTTCGGAATGGTCCGGAGGCAAAGAATGATATATAGGAAGTCAGGTTTCGGCCATCGGGTGATCTCCGGGGGTCATCGGGAGTGTCCCGGGACCACCGGAGGGGTCCCGGGGGTCCACCGGGTGGGGCCACCCATCCCGATGGGGCCCCTAGGATGCATGGGGGAAGTGGCCAGCCCCTGGTGGGCTGGCGCACCACATGGGCCCCCCTCCCCATGCGCCTAGGGTTGAAACCCTAGGGGGAGGGGGCGCCCCCCTTGCCTTGGGGGGCAAGACTCCCCCCCAGGCCGCCGCCCCCCCCCCCTTGCAGATCCCATCTGCAGGGGCTGGCGCACCCCTCTGGCCCCCTATATATATGTGGGGGGGAGAGGGCAGCCGCACCCAAGTCTCTGGCGCCTCTCCCCCTCCCGTCACACCTCATACTCCCTCCGCAGGGCGCCGGCGAAGCCCTGCAGGATTCTCCGCTGCATCCACCACCACGTCGTCGTGCTGCTGGATCTCCGATGACCTCTCCTCCCCCCTTTCTGGATCAAGAAGGAGGTGACGTTGTTGTACCAGACGTGTGTTGAACGCGGAGGTGTCGTCCATTCGGCGCTAGATCATCGGTGACGAAGAACGAGAAGAGTACGACTACTTCATCCATGCTTCTTCGAAAGCTTCCACTTGCGATCTACAAAACGGTATGTAGATGCACTCTAACTTGCTCGTTGCTAGATGTCTCCTTAGTTGGATCTTGGTGTAAGCGTAGAATTTTTTTGAATTCTGCTACGTTCCCCAACATTCTGTTATGTTTACTTCTGAGTACTTATTCCGCTGCAAGTAGTTCTTCGCTAAGAAATTCCCTCACCCGCAAATTCCTCAGTGAAGAATTCATAAAAATCGCATATTCATCCCCCCTCTAGTCGATATAACGCACTTACATATATGTCATGTTATCCTTTTCGTAACAGTGGTGTGGTCATTGACTAGGGACTGAGATATAAATGTTATCCCTCACATGGCTCCCGAGGTTCAGGCTTTTGCATGTCGTTTATCCACTCCATTCCTGGATTTGTTTACTTGGGGAATAGTGTTCTTTCCTTTTTGTTTTTGGCATGCTTTATTGATGATGCCTCCCAAATTTACTATTTTCTCTCTCGAATACGCATGATTGTGCATACTATATATTAGAGAAGAGGATGGGGTAAAGAGCCCCTCCACATTGGTAATTACACATTACAATTATGTATCCCCAACTCCAAGTACATGTCGAGACTCTAGCTAACTCATCGCGTCTGTCCCCACCATTAGTGCCATGAAGGCCACCACCTCGGCCTTTAGTAGCTGATAACCCACAAGTATAGGGGATCACAACAGTTTTCGAGGGTAGAGTATTTAATCCAAATGCATTGATTCGACACAAGGGGAGCTAAAGATGTTGGGGATCGTAGCAGAAAATCAAAATTTTTCCTACGCATCACCAAGATCTATCTATGGAGTAATCTAGCAACGAGCATAAAGGGGAGTGCATCTACATACCCTTGTAGATCGCGAGCGGAAGCGTTCAAGAGAACGGGGATGATGGAGTCGTACTCGTCGTGATCCAAATCACCGATGATCCTAGCGCCGAACGGACGGCACCTCCGTGTTCAACACACGTACGGAGCGGGGACGTCTCCTCCTTCTTGATCCAGCAAGGGGGGAGGAGAGGTTGATGGAGATCCAGCAGCACGACGGCGTGGTGGTGGAAGTAGCGGGATTCCAGCAGGGCTTCGCCAAGCGCTGCGGGAGGAGGGAGATTTGTCACGGGAGGGAGAGGGAGGCGCCAGGGCTTTGGGGTGCTGCTCCCATGTGCCTCCCCACTATATATAGGGGTGGAGGGGGCTGGTTTCTTGCCCTCCAAGTCCATTGGGGCGTTGGCAAAGGTGGGGGAAAGAAATCCCATCATTTCCTTTCCCCACCGATTGTTATCCCCCCTTTTTAGGGATCTTGATCTTATCCCTTCGGGATATGATCTTATTCCTTCTAAGGGGGGATCTTGGTGCGCCTTGACCAGGGGTGTGGGGCCTTGCCCCCACTACCCACGTTCATGTGGGTCCCCCCATGCAGGTGGGCCCCACTTCGGAACCTTCTAGAACCTTCCCGGTACAATACCGAAAAATCCCGAACATTTTCCGGTGGCCAAAATAGGACTTCCTATATATAAATCTTTACCTCCGGACCATTCCGGAACTCCTCGTGACGTACGGGATCTCATCCGGGACTCCGAACAACTTTCGGGTTTCCGCATACTTATATCTCTACAACCCTACCGTCACCGAACCTTAAGTGTGTAGACCCTACGGGTTCGGGAGACACGCAGACATGACCGAGACGACTCTCCGGTCAATAACCAACAGCGGGATCTGGATACCCATGTTGGCTCCCACATGCTCCACGATGATCTCATCGGATGAACCACGATGTCAAGGATTCAATCAACCCCGTATACAATTCCCTTTGTCTATCGGTACAGTACTTGCCCGAGATTCGATCGTCGGTATCCCGATACCTTGTTCAGTCTCGTTACCGGCAAGTCTCTTTACTCGTTCCGTAACACATCATCCCATGATCAACTCCTTGATCACATTGTGCACATTATGATGATGTCCTACCGAGTGGGCCCAGAGATACCTCTCCGTCATACGGAGTGACAAATCCCAGTCTCGATTCGTGCCAACCCAACAGACACTTTCGGAGATACCTGTAGTGCACCTTTATAGCCACCCAGTTACGTTGTGACGTTTGGTACACCCAAAGTATTCCTACGGTATCCGGGAGTTGCACAATCTCATGGTCTAAGGAAAATATACTTGACATATAGAAAAGCTTTAGCATACGAACTACACGATCTGTGCTAGGCTTAGGATTGGGTCTTGTCCATCACATCATTCTCCTAATGATGTGATCCCGTTATCAACGACATCCAATGTCCATGGTCAGGAAACCGTAACCATCTATTGATCAACGAGCTAGTCATCTAGAGGCTTACTAGGGACATGGTGTTTGTCTATGTATCCACACATGTATCTGAGTTTCCTATCAATACAATTCTAGCATGGATAATAAACAATTATCATGAACAAGGAAATATAATAATAACCAATTTATTATTGCCTCTAGGGCATATTTCCAACAGTCTCCCACTTGCACTAGAGTCAATAATCTAGTTCACATCGCCATGTGATTAACACTCATAGGTCACATCGCCATGTGACTAACATCCAAAGAGTTCACTAGAGTCAGTAATCTAGTTCACATCAATATGTGATTAACACTCAATGAGTTCTGGGTTTGATCATGTTATGCTTGTGAGAGAGGTTGTAGTCAACGGGTCTGCAACATTCAGATCGCTATGTACTTTGCAAAACTTTATGTCATATCGTAGATGCTGCTACCACGTTCCACTTGGAGCTATTCCAAACTGTTGCTCCATTATACGTATCCGGTATCTCTACTCAAAGTTATCCGGATAGGTGTTAAGCTTGCATCGACGTAACTCTTTACGTCGAACTCTTTATCACCTCCATAACCGAGAAACATTTCCTTATTCCTCCAAGGATAATTTTTGACCACTATCTGGTGATCCACTCCTGGATCACCTTTGTACCCTCTTGCCAGACATGTGGCAAGGCACACATCAGGTGCGGTACTCATCATGGCATACCGTATGGAGCCTATGACAAAAGCATAGGGGACGACCTTCGTTCTTCCTCTTCCTTCTGCCGTGGTCAAGTTTTGAGTCTTACTCAACTTCACACCTTATAACTCAGGTAAGAATTCCTTCTTTAACTGACCTATTTTGAACTCCTTCAAAATCATATCAAAGGTGTGTGTTCCTTTTGAAAGTATCATCAGACGTCTTGATCTATCTCTATAGATCTTGATGCCCAATATGTAAGCAGCTTTATCCAGGTCTTCCTTTGAAAAACTCCTTTCAAACAACCCTTTACGCTTTCCAGAAATTCAACATCATTTCGGATCAACCATATGTCATTCACATATACTTATCAGAAATGTTGTAGTGCTCCCACTCACTTTATTGCAAATACAAGTTTCTAACAAACTTTGTATACCCAAAAACTTTGATCACTCCATCAAAGTGTATATTCCGACTCCGAGATGCTTGCTCTAGTCCATGGAAGGATCGCTGGAGCTAGCATACCTTTTAGCATCCTTAGGATCGACAAAACCTTTCTGATTGTATCACATACAACCTTTCTTTAAGAAAACTGGTAAGGAAACTTGTTTTGTCATCCATCTGCCAGATTTCATAAATGCAGCTAATGCTAACATGATTCCGACGGACTTAAGCACCGCTACGGGTGAGAAAATCTCATCGTAGTCAACTCCTTGAACTTGTGGAAAACTCTTCGCCACAAGTCGAGCTTCATAGACGGTGACATTACCGTCCACGTCCGTCTTAGTCTTAAAGATCCATTTGTCTCAATGGCTTGCCGATCATAGGGCAAGTCCACCAAAGTCCATACTTTGTTTTGATACTGGGTCCTATCTCGGATTTATCGGTTTCTAACCATTTGTCGGAATATGGACCCACCATCGCTTCTCCATAGTTCGTAGGTTCATTGTTGTCCAACAACATGACATTTAAGACAGGATCACCGTACCACTCAGGAGTAGTACTTATCCTTGTCGACCTACGAGGTTTGATAGCAACTTGATCCGAAACTTCATGATCACTATCATTAGTTTCCTCTTCAACAGTCGTAGGTTCCACAGAAACATCTTTCTGTGTTGCACTACTCTCCGGTTGAAGTGAGGGTTCGAAAACCTTATCAAGTTCTATCTTCCTCCCACTCAATTCTTTCGAGAGAAACTCTTTCTCGAGAAAGGACCCGTTCTTAGTGACAAACATTTTTGTCCTTGGATCTGAGATAGAAGGTATACCCAACCGTTACCAGTGGGTATCCCATGAAGATGTATTTGTCCGCTTTGGGTTCGAGCTTTTAACGGCTGAAGCCATAAGCCTTGCAGCCCCAAACATTGAGAAACGACAACTACGGTTTCTTGCCAAACCATACGACGTCGTCTCAACGGACTTAGATGGTGCCCTATCTAAAGTGAATGCAGCTGTCTCTAATGCATAACCTCAAAATAATAGCGGTAGATCGGTAAGAGACATCATAGATCGTACCATATCTCATAAGGTTCGATTATGACGTCCAGACACACCATTACGCTGTGGTGTTCCAGGTGGCTTCAACAGCAAAACAATTCCACAATGTCTTAAGTGATTGCCAAACTCACAACTCAGAAAATCTTCCCTTGATCAGATCGTAGGAACATGATCTTCTTGTTATGATGATTCTTAACTTCACTCTGAAATTGCTTGAACTTTTCAAACGTTTCAGACTTTTGCTTCATTAAGTAAATATACCCATATCTACTCAAATCGTCAGTGAAGATGAGAAAATAATGATATCCACCACACGCCTTAATTCTCATTGGATCACACACATCAGCATGTATGATTTCCAACAAGTCACTTGCCCGTTTCATTGTACCTGAAAACGGGGTCTTAGTTATCCTGCCCATGAGGCATGGCTCACATGTGTCAAGCGATTCAAAATCAAGTGACTCCAAACGTCCATCAGCATGGAGTTTCTTCATGCATTTTATGCCAAAATGACCTAAGCGGCAGTGCCACAAGAAAGTGGTACTATCATTATTAACTCTACATCTTTTGGCATTAATATTATCATCATGTGTATTGCTATAATCGAGATTCAATAAACCATTGGGTGCATGACCATAAAGGTATTATTCATGTAAACAGAATAACCATTATTCTCTAACTTAAATGAATAACCGTATTGCAATGAACATGATCTAATCATATTCATGCTCAACGTAGACACCTGATAACATTTATCTAGGTTCAACACTAATCCCGAAAATAGAGGGAGCGTGCGATGGTGATCTTATCATCCTTGGAAACACTTCCAACACATCGTCACCTCGCCCTTAGCTAGTCTCCGTTTAGTCCGTAGCTTTTGCTTCAAGTCACTAATAATAGCAACTGAACCGGTATCCAATACACAGGTGCTACAAGGAGTACTAGTGAGGTACACATCAATAATACGTATATCAAATATACTTTGTTGAAGTTTCCAGCTATTCTTATCTACCATGTATTTGGGGTAGTTCCGCTACCATGTGACCGTTCCCCTTACAATAGAAGCACTTAGTCTCGAGGTTTGGGTTCAACCATTGGGTTCCTTCATTAGAGCGACAACTGGTTTGCCATTCATGAAGTTTCCCTTCTAGCCCTTGCCCCTTTTTTGAAACCAGTGATCTTGTTAAACCATCAACACTTGATGCTCCTTCTTGATTTCTACTTTCGCGGTCTTAAGAACCGCTAATAGCTCCGGGATCATCTCCATCCTTTGCATGTCATAGTTCATCACGAAGTTCTAGTAGCTTGGTGATAGTGTCCAGAGAATTATGTCAACCACTATCTCACCTGGAAGATTAACTCCCACTTGGTTCAAGTGATTTTAGCACCCAGACATTCTGAGCACATGCTCACTAGTTGAGCCATTCTCCTCCATCTTTTTGGCAAAAGAACTTGTCAGAGGTCTCATACCTCTCAACACGGGCATGAGCCTGAAATCCCAATTTCAGCTCTTAGAACATCTCATATGTTCTATGGCGTTCAAAATGTCATTGGAATCCCGATTCTAAGCCGTAAAGTATGGTGCACTAAACTATCAAGTAGTCATCAGGACGTGTCTCTCAGGTGTTCACAACATCCACAGACAACGTTGTAGGGGTTTGCACATCGAGCGGTGCATCAAAGACGTAAGCTTTCTGTGCAGCTGTGAGGACACTCCTCGGACTACGGACCCAGTCCGCATCATTGCTTACAATATCTTTCAACTTAGTCTTTCTCTAGGATCGTATTAAATAGGGAGCTACAACGCAGTTATTGGTCTACAACATAATTTGCGAAGACAACTTAGACTATTGTTCATGACAATGAAGTTCATCTAATGAACTCCCACTCAGATAGACATCTCTCTAGTCATCTAAGTGATATATGATCCGAATCGACTAGGCCGTGTCCGATCATCACGTGAGACGGACTAGTCATCAACGGTGAACATCTTCATGTTGATCGTATCTTCTATACGACTCATGTTCGACCTTTCGGTCTTCCGTGTTCCGAGGCCATGTCTGTACATGCTAGGCTCGTCAAGTCAACCCTAAGTGTATTGCGTGTGTAAATCTGGCTTACACCCGTTGTATGCGAACGTTAGAACCTATCACACCCGATCATCACGTGGTGCTTCGGAACAACGAACCTTAGCAACGGTGCACAGTTAGGGGAAACACAATTCTTGAAATTTTAGTGAGAGATCATCTTATTCACTACCGTCGTTCTAAGCAAATAAGATGAAAAACATGATAAACATCGCATGCAATCAAATAGTGACATGATATGGCCAATATCATTTTGCTCCTTTTGATCTTCACCTTCGGGGCTCCATGATCATCATTGTCACCGGCATGACACCATGATCTCCATCATCATGATCTCCATCATCGTGTCTTCATGAAGTCGTCTCGCCAAACATTACTTCTACTACTATGGCTAACGTTTAGCAATAAAGTAAAGTAATTACATGGCGTTATTCAGTGACACGCAGGTCATACAATAAATAAGACAACTCCTATGGCTCCTGCCGGTTGTCATTCTCATCGACATGCAAGTCGTGATTCCTATTACAAGAACATGATCAATCTCATACATCACACATATATCATTCATCACATCCTTTTGGCCATATCACATCACACGGCACATGCTGCAAGAACAAGTTAGACGTCCTCTAATTGTTGTTGCAAGTTTTTACGTGGCTGCTATAGGTTTCTAGCAAGAACGTTTCTTACCTACGCCAAAACCACAACGTGATATGCCAATTTCTATTTACCCTTCATAAGGACCCTTTTCATCGAATCCGATCCGACTAAAGTGGGAGAGACAGTCACCCGCTAGCCACCTTATGCAACTAGTGCATGTCAGTCGGTGGAACCTGTCTCACGTAAGAGTACGTGTAAGGTCGGTCCGGGCCGCTTCATCCCACGATGCCGCCGAATCAAGATAAGACTAATAACGGCAAGAGAATTGACATGATCTACGCCCACAACTACTTTGTGTTCTACTCGTGCAAGATACTACGCATAGACCTAGCTCTGATACCACTGTTGGGGAACGTAGCATGGGAAACAAAAATTTTCCTACGCTCACCAAGATCAATCTAGGAGATGCACATCTACGAGAGGAGAGTTGGATCCACATACCCTTGTAGATCGCTAAGCGGAAGCGTTACTAGAACGCGGTTGATGGAGTCGTACTCGTCGTGATCCAAATCACCGATGATCCTAGCGCCGAACGGACGGCGCCTCCGCGTTCAACACACGTACGGAGCGGGGACGTCTCCTCCTTCTTGATCCAGCAAGGGGGGAGGAGAGGTTGATGGAGATCCAGCAGCACGACGGCGTGGTGGTGGAAGTAGCGGGATTCCAGCAGGGCTTCGCCAAGCGCTGCGGGAGGAGGGAGATGTGTCACGGGAGGGAGAGGGAGGCGCCAGGGCTTGGGGTGCTGCTCCCATGCGCCTCCCCACTATATATAGGGGTGGAGGGGGCTGGTTTCTTGCCCTCCAAGTCCATTGGGGCGTTGGCAAAGGTGGGGGAAAGAAATCCCATCATTTCCTTTCCCCACCGATTGTTATCCCCCCTTTTTAGGGATCTTGATCTTATCCCTTCGGGATATGATCTTATTCCTTCTAAGGGGGGATCTTGGTGCGCCTTGACCAGGGGTGTGGGGCCTTGCCCCCACTACCCACGTTCATGTGGGTCCCCCCATGCAGGTGGGCCCCACTTCGGAACCTTCTAGAACCTTCCCGGTACAATACAGAAAAATCCCGAACATTTTCCGGTGGCCAAAATAGGACTTCCTATATATAAATCTGTACCTCCGGACCATTCCGGAACTCCTCGTGACGTCCGGGATCTCATCCGGGACTCCGAACAACTTTCGGGTTTCCGCATACTTATATCTCTACAACCCTAGCGTCACCGAACCTTAAGTGTGTAGACCCTACGGGTTCGGGAGACACGCAGACATGACCGAGACGACTCTCCGGTCAATAACCAACAGCGGGATCTGGATACCCATGTTGGCTCCCACATGTTCCACGATGATCTCATCGGATGAACCACGATGTCAAGGATTCAATCAATCCCGTATACGATTCCCTTTGTCTATCGGTATAGCACTTGCCCGAGATTCGATCGTCGGTATACCGATACCTTGCTCAATCTCGTTACCGGCAAGTCTCTTTACTCGTTCCGTAACACATCATCCCGTGATCAACTCCTTGATCACATATTGTGCACATTATGATGATGTCCTACCGAGTGGGCCCAGAGATACCTTTCCGTCATACGGAGTGACAAATCCCAGTCTCGATTCGTGCCAACCCAAAAGACACTTTCGGAGATACCTGTAGTGCACCTTTATAGCCACCCAGTTACGTTGTGACGTTTGGTACACCCAAAGCATTCCTACGGTATCCGGGAGTTGCACAATCTCATGGTCTAAGGAAAAGATACTTGACATATAGAAAAGCTTTAGCATACGAACTACACGATCTGTGCTAGGCTTAGGATTGGGTCTTGTCCATCACATCATTCTCCTAATGATGTGATCCCGTTATCAACGACATCCAATGTCCATGGTCAGGAAACCGTAACCATCTATTGATCAACGAGCTAGTCATCTAGAGGCTTACTAGGGACATGGTGTTTGTCTATGTATCCACACATGTATCTGAGTTTCCTATCAATACAATTCTAGCATGGATAATAAACAATTATCATGAACAAGGAAATATAATAATAACCAATTTATTATTGCCTCTAGGGCATATTTCCAACAAAAGAATATTCACAAGTATTAGTAGTTGAGTTGTCAATTCAACCACACCTGAAAGACTTAATATCTGCAGCAATGTGATCCGTAGAAAAGTAGTATGGTAATTTGATAGAAGCAATAAAAGTAGCAATAGTAATGGTAACAGTGGCAGTAGCAATTTGGTAGTGATTGCAACGACAGGAATAGCAAAAGTAACTTAGCAAAGATCAATATATGAAAAGCTCGTAGGCATTGGATCAACGATGGATAATATTCATCATGTAGCAGTTATAACCTAGGGCGACACAGAACTTGCTCCAATTCAACAATATAATGTAGGCATGTATTCCGCATATAGTCATACGTGCTTATGGAAAAGAACTTGCGTGACATCTTTTGTCCTACCCTCCCGTGGCAGCGGGGTCCATAAGGAAACTAAGGGATATTAAGGCCTCCTTTTAATAGAGAACCAGAACAAAGCATTATCACTTAGTGAATTCATGAACTCCTCAAACTACGGTAATCACCGAAAAAAATCTCAATTATTGTCTCCTTGGGGTATGCGGATCATAACTCGTAATAGGTGCATATAACTTGCAAGATAGGATAAAAAACACACATATATTCATGAAAACATAATAGGTTCAGATCTGAAATCATGGCACTCGGGCCCTAGTGACAAGCATTAAGCATAGAAAAGTCATAGCAACATCAATCTCAGAACATAGTGGATACTAGGGATCAAGCCCTAACAAAACTAACTTGATTACATGATAAATCTCATCCAACCCATCATCATCCAGCAAGCATATGAAGGAATTACTCACTCTCGGTGGTGAGCATCATGAAATAGGCGATGAAGGAAGGTTGATGATAACGGCGGCGAAGAATTCCACCCTCCGAGGCCCCAAACGGACTCCAGATCAGCCCTCCCGATAAAAAATAGGAGGTGGCAGCGGCTCCATATCATAAAACGCGATGAATCCTTCTCTCTGTTTTTTTCTTGGTGAATAGGTATATATGGAGTTGGAGTTAGGGTTGCCGGAGGTCCAGGGGGCCACAAGCCTGGAGGACGTGCCCTGGGGAGGGGCAGGCGCCCCTTGAGATTGTGGCTCCTGGGTGGCCCCTCTGGTATATTCTTCTGCCAATATTTTTTTTATATTCCACAAAATTCTTCGTAAATTTTAGGTCAATTTGAGAATTCCGATTTCTGCACAAAAATAACACTATGGCAATTCTACTGAAAACAACGTCAGTACGGGTTAGTTTCATTCAAATCATGCAAATTAGAGTCCTAAACAAGAGCAAAAGTGTGTGCCAAAGTATATACGACGGAGACATATCAGTAGCCCACCATCTTTCACGTTCTCCCTCGATCACTATCATAAAGATTACATGTGTGATTGATGGAGTACCTCCATCAAACACAATCACATTCCGATGCTTCCACAATTCCCGCATTACAAGTAGTAGGATTGCGAGTATATCCTTCTTCCTATAGTTTGTCACTATTACTATTGCACCATTCCGTTGGCATTGATCCACTTGTCAGGATCCAGTCCGGCTTGGTCATCGCGAAGTACACACGGGTCCACACCTCCCTTGCAAGGACACACTTAAGGAGGATGTTGTTTATACTCTCTTTCTCCTGGTCACGGAACTTGCAAATTTCTTGGTGATCCAAACCACTCCATGCAAGCATGTCTGAGGTCTAACATCTGTCCCAAAAAACAAGCTAAGCGAAGAAATGGCATCGCATCGGAGCTTTGGATTTCCAAGTGATATCACTAGTTGGCGCTACTTCCTTCCCCGAGAACTTGGTTGCATAGGCGATCGTGTTGAGAACCACCCATTCTTCGGCCATGCCCATCGAATAGAATCCTCCATCGCTAGATCAAGGTGAATCGCCATCAGTCGATCGCAAAAAAGCATGTATTCATGTAGCATTTTGTCCAGTCACTTCCGGCCCAACATCCCGCGCCCAAGCTCCATTCAACGATCCTTGGCATACCGTTTACGTAGTTCATGTAGCTTGCCTCACCGGGGCATATAGGTTAATTAGGCGCGAGCTCCTCCACCCGGTGGCCCGGGAGCCATCTATCCCTCCAAAACATTGTGTTGTTTTCGTTTCCAACCGACGACCAAGAAGCAGCTTTGTATAACTGCATCGACTCCTCTAGCACTACTATGTCGAACTCTGTCCATGGCCTTGAGGGATCAGCCCGTTTTAACCATGACCACTTCACAGGCATATAGGTGGATGTTTTATTGTTTTGAAGCTTGTAAGGCCCCTTAGATCTTGCGCTTTATCTACAAACTAATGCAGAAAAAACATGTTTCGTGAGAAAAATGGCTATATTAATGTTGAACTAGTTGTGTTTTCATCGAACAAATATTCTGCAAGTATATAAGCATTGAAACTGCAACCTAACAAGATGATTAGTTATTTCAAAGGGAGGTTTACTTGATAGTTCGTATCCGATTTTTACTTTGTGACAGAAGAGAGCTCAGTTCTCATATGGACTATCGTAAAATACAAGTCTTGAGCATGTGTACAAAATTTGAGCGTGGATTATTTTGTGTGTCGAGATTTTCTAGTATCCACCTTTGTCGTTCACATGGCCATTGCATGGATCTTTTCTCCTAATTACGGTGTATCAAAATGAGTGTGAAATATTTTGATTTATCCTTCTGGTTAGCTATTCTTTTGGTTTACTCTTCTAGTCTGCTTACTACATGTGACTGAAACTTGCCCTGAAGTTTATAGAAAGAAATTATGTTTGAAGATAATCTGGACACTACAAACGATGGGACTATATTCTTGACCCCTGTCCTCGGGCTCCGACGTTGCGACGACGTTTGCTTCAAGGCCGGCGTGAAGCTTGGGAGGTAGGCCAGGAGAAAATGCATATTATAATCTGCATCGACGACATCTGGAAGATAATGGATTGTGTGCTGGGATCCTGGTTCGTGGATGACAGATATGGTTTCCTCCACCCACGTCTTAGTCGTGCGGGAGTGCCAGATCTGGAGTTCGATGGCGTGTCCGTAGCGTTACCCCGGTCTGGTTTGTTCAACAGTAAAATTTTCACCTTTGATGAGCCATCTTGGAGATCCGCTAAACTGCATATCAGCGATGGTGCCGCATCGAGATCGTGTGAGGAGGTGATTCGTCCTTTTCTTTTTCTTTTGGTGGTTGTTGTGCTAGCGCCAGAGGCAGGTGATGGGCATTGATATCAAATTTTGAGGTTTTTTTTGTCAGTCTTGATTATATGTTTTTTCTTGGGTGGTATTCACGATAGTCCATATGAGAACTGAGCTCTCTTCTGTCACAAAGTAAAAATCGGATACGAACTATCAAGTAAACCTCCCTTTGAAATAACTAATCATCTTGTTAGGTTGCAGTTTCAATGCTTATATACTTGCAGAATATTTGTTCGATGAAAACACAACTAGTTCAACATTAATATAGCCATTTTTCTCACGAAACATGTTTTTTCTGCATTACTTTGTAGATAAAGCGCAAGATCCAAGGGGCCTTACAAGCTTCAAAACAATAAAACATCCACCTATATGCCTGTGAAGTGGTCATGGTTAAAACGGGCTGATTTCGTTGTCTTTCTAGTTATGCCAGATTGAGTTGTTGATTGTTTCTTTAGGTAGCTACCCGCTTATCCGCTTATTCCAAGTGGTGTTCAGTTTTGCCAGGATGCAGTATAATTCTCATGATATAAATAAAATATGTATTACCATGAAAAAATGACGCATTCTACATGAGGCTATCCATCTTTTGCACGAGAACCTTACGAGCAAGCGACACACGCGGGCCAACCCACCTCGAGTGCGAGCCAACTGGTTTTGAAACAAGCTTAAAGGTTCCCTCAACCGGGTTTTCTGGTTTTTTATTTTGGTTGTTTTCATTTCAGGTTTTTCATTTTTCCTGATTTTCTATTTTCTATTTCTGCGTATTTTTCTGCTTCGTTTCTTTTTCTTTACTATTTTTTTTTTCGTCTGTGTTTCTGTCTCTTTTCTAAAAAAACATAATTTTCAGCGCGGACCTGTGGAAGTGGGGCGTGTCTATGTCTCTCCCTTAGCAAGGTGGACGGAGTGCTCGCCCGCAGTCCTTTCGAATGGGTTGGGCCCATCATTGCGGCTGCTCACATGTGTTTAAAAAAATCTTGACGTGTTTTTTTGAAAAAAAAATTCACATATTTTGAAAATATTCGCTTACTTCTAAAAAGTGCTCACGCATGCTCCAAAAAATGTCCATGTAATTTTTTAAAAGTATTCACATATGTTTTACGAAATATCCATATGTTTACATAAGTGTTCGTATATTTTATGATGTTAATGTATTTATTAAAACTGTTCAAATATTTTTTACATATAGTTAAGAAATATTCATGTGATTAAAAACATTTCATGTGATAAAAGAAGTTTGTGTCATTTTTTGGAATTATTTGAGTATTTAAGAACAAATTCATCCAGTTAATTTTTTTATATTTTTCAAAAAGATGAACAGGAAAAAGAATTAGAAAAACAAAATGTGAGGAAAACACAGTGAAATAGAAGTTTTAAAATTTTAAAATAGAAATAGGAAAAATAAAAATGAAGAAGGTGAAACAGTATGTAAAATAAATATTCTTATAGTTATAACAGTGTTCGCATATTTGTTTTAAGGAATCATGAAAATGAGAAGAAAAAGGATGAAAAAGAAGGAAGAACTGATACAATAAAATTGGAAAAAGAGAATGACACATGAAAAAAAAATGAAAAAACATTATAAACCAAATAAATCATACTCCTAGAACAGTTCATATGAATATCACCAAATACTGGTGCTAATAATACACGGGAATATACACGTTTAAAAGTCTCCTTCTATTCGGCCAGCCATGCCCATTGCCATGTAGGCGATTCGCCTGTGGTGCTCGATACATGTGATATATAACTTTTGCGGCCCAGCTGCTGATACGATGTTTAGGTCCAAAAGGTATGCTTATCGAAAGTGTTATTTTGCTCTAGAGCTCAAATGCACCCACCATGAACAGTAAAATAGAAAAATTTGGGGGCAAAAATCATGAGATTCTAGATTTTAATGAAGAGAAAACAGTCTGATTGCTATGGAGAAAAAAAATGCTTCAAAATACTTTTAAAAATAATAATCTTTTGAGAGTTTTGATATTGTTTATTTATCCCAGAGCATTAGGAATGTTTTTCTTCACGGGATTTTACACATGACATATGTGGGACATCCAACAATGTTTTTCATTCTATAAGCCCGTTGGTGTAGATTATAAGGAATTATGCAAGGGAGATTAAGAAGGTGAGTATAGAACATAAACACGTGCAAACCTACATACCGGCCGCACTGTTAGAGGCATCACGTGGGGATGCCCTATGTCTTTATACTCCTATACTATAAAAAACTGAGTTGGTGATGATGGTGTGCCTGCCATCTTTCATTTACAACCATTCGATTTACATCCAACGCATCTGAGATAAACTATGTCTGTTTTGTAAAAAGACCCCCACACTTCACTTTGCCTCTCACGTTCAGCCATCTCTCCCTCTCACCTCATCTAGCCATCTCAGGAAAATATAAGAAGGATCTGGAGACGTCGCTGCTATCGGCGCCGTCTACCCCAACGCCTCTCATGCCTTCTCTCAAGCTGCTTTGCTGACCACCACCACGCCCCCTCCTACTCGCCATCTCGTCCGCCCCCTTCCAAGTCATCCCGAGTTACATTCATAACGGTCTAGAAAGTAGAAAAAAACAAACACAATTGATACTCAAAAAATAAATTTTAAAGATCATTTTTTGCAAAGTGCAGTAAGTGTTATTTCTTCATGAAGTTTTGGATGCAAGTTGAACACTTGAACACTTTTATTTGTAAAAGATAAATTTTTAATCTATTTTGCCTACATTTACTATTCACCCGGATGCTTGTGAGCTCTACAGAAGAATGAATATCCGAAGAAACCTATTGATATATTGTTACACATGGTATGACCCCCCACACACTTTCTCAAGTAAATAACTCCCGGGTCAATGAATTTCGGTGTTCCGTGCAATGCATGGGCATCTTATTAGTCTGGCATTAAGCGAGACAGGAGCGAACCCCTCGCTGAAGGCAAACGTTGCTTGGGCCGGCCCACGCGTGCGGGATGCACTAGTCTGTTTTCTGGTTTTTTTTTCATGGTGTTTGCTTTAAAAAATACTTTATAATATTCTAAATATATATATTACAAAAAATGTTGAACAAGTATTTTTAAAAATGTTGAATAAGTATTAAAAAATTGCACAAGAATTAAAAAATATTGAACAAATAATTGAAATGTTGAATAAGTATTTAAAATGTTAATCAAGTATTTGATTTTTTAATAACTGTTAAAAAATGTTAAACGAGTATTTAAGAAATATTGAACAAGTGTTTGAAAAATGTTGAATAAGCATTAAAATGTTAAGCAATTATCTGAAAAATGTTGAATAAGCGTTCAAACAATGTTGAACGTGTATACAAAAAATGTTGATCAGTTACTAAAATAGTTTTTTGACATATACGAAAATGTAGACTGCAAATGATTACAAACATAAGAAAAAATAAAAGAAAAACAAAAAAAGAGAAACAAAACAAGTATTTGAACTAATATTTGAAAAATGTTGAACAAATATTTGAGAAAATGTTGATCATGTACATAAAAATATTAAATATTTTAGAAATTATTGAACAAGTATTTGAAAAATGTTGAACAACTAAAGTAGGTGAAGAATTATTTGTAAAATAATTAATCTTATATTTGAAAAATGTTAAACCTTTCTATAGACAAAATGTTGGCCATGTATTACAAAAATGTATGATTTGTATTGAAAAAATGTTAGATGTGTATAAGAAAATTGTTGTTGCCATATACAAAGACGGTAGAATAATAACCAAAAGAACAAAGAAAAACGAAACTAGAAACAAAATAAACCAGAGGAAAAAATAAAATATAAAATGAAGAAACAAAATGCAGAAATGAATGTAAAGGAACGAATGAAAACGGAGAAGAAGAAAACAAAAAACCCCAAAAATAACAAGAAAAAGGAAAAAAAACCCGAAGAAATAGGTTGCAGTAGCCTCAATTAGAACGCGTCCGTTTTTCTAGCCCCGAAAGGAACTTGGGTGGAGTGGCTAGTCCCCCGCGCCGGGAGCTCCTTTTTTTTTGAGACAAACTCGCTAGGCTTTATTTAAATTGTCACAACATTTACAGGAATAAAGTTCAAAAACCCGGGATGGCCTAACCAGACACGGCGGCCAAACCCAAGCGAAAGTGCATGCCTAGCGAGGTTGTGAGCCTCGAAATTCAAGCTCCTAAACTCGTGGGCAATATTACAAGCAGCGAAAGTCTTTGATCGTTCTATGATTTCATGTATAATAGCCGCATGATCCGCCAACGATCCCTGCTTGATATCATCCACTATATTCTTGCAATCAGATGCCACCTGAATTTTCTGAACATAAAGATCCTCCGCGATGGCGAGAGCTTCTCTTACCGCCAATGCCTCTAGTGTAACAGGATTATGAATATACTGAAAAGTAATGGATGAAGCACCCAAGAAAACTCCGTTTATGTCCCTGCACACCACGCCTACAGCCCCAAAATTTTCGTTTGAAATGGCTGCATCAACATTAATTTTCACATGTCCCGGGGGCGGGGAAATCCAATGATTTGGCCTCACACTTGGACTTTTGTTGCTTTGCTGTACCTTTTTGGAAATAATATTCATATCCCTCAAGAACGAGTTGATAAAAAGATGGGTCTGCATCGGACTATCATAGATTTCCTCATGTATTGCTCTTCGTCTGGATCTCCAGATTGCCCAAAGCGTTACCACCATGCGTGTGAACTCATCCTGCGGGAGTATTTCATGCATTGTGAAGACCCAGTTCTTTGCACTTAAGCTCAGGTTGTCACACATCTTCTCCACAAGCTCCTCAGATGACAAGGACCACACGCACCTAGCTGCAATGCAGTCAATTAGGGCGTGTTTCCAGCTGTCCTCAGCTGAACAGAAACAACATGCTGCAGTTGATGCCATATGCCGATGATGTAAAACCTCTGCTGTAGGTACCGAATCATTGCACAGTCTCCACATGAAGTTTTTTAATTTTGAAGGGATCTTGACATGCCACAGGGTAGTCCACGCTTTCAACTCATTTTCCCAGGCTGACGTCCCTCCCCTCGCATCAAGCAAATTTTCTCTTTGTTTTTTCATCATAAAGAGCATTTTATAAGCTGAGCTTACCGAGAACTTGCCGCGAAGGTCTTCACCCCAAGCCCAAAAATCAGTAATCCTCTTTGTGCACAGTGGGATAGAGAGTATTACTTCCACATCAATTGGAATGAAGACCCGTCTCAACTCCTCCTCCCACCATGAAGATGATGATGCATCTATAAGTTGTGAGACCCGCTGAGGTGGATTTGCCACTAGGGATGCAACCGGTCTCATCATTCCCGATCTAGGCAACCAATTCTGCTTCCATATATTTGTATCCTCCCCCGTTCCAATTCTCTTGATGATGCCCTGTGCAACCACATCTCGGCCATCTATTATTGCCCTCCAAATTTGCGACGGGTGTGCCCCCAACTCAGAGTCTAAGAAAGAAACCGAGGGGAAGTATACCGCCTTAAGTATCCTTGCACTCAACGTCATTGGCCCCTCAATCAATCGCCATGCTTGTCTTGCAAGGAGTGATAAGTTGAATAATTCAATATCTCGAAATCCTAGACCACCCAAAGATTTTGGTTTAGTGCAAACATCCCACGAAACCCAGCAAGGTTTCCTTCGACCCCTCTTGCTCCCCCACCAGAATTGTCGGATCATCGATGTCACATTCTCACAAATACCACGCGGCAATCTGAAGCATGCCATAGAGTAAACCGGAATTGCTTGGGCAACAGCCTTTATTAACACTTCCTTTCCTGCATATGATAACAATTTCTCCATCCATCCTTTAATCTTCTCCCATACTCTGTCTCTCAAATATTTGAAAGTCCCATTCCTTGAGTGTCCTACATCAGTGGGCATGCCTAGATATCTCTCACTTAACTGTTCATTATGCACATTAAGAGAATTTTTTATACCTTCTCGGACCGCCTGAGGACATCCCTTGCTAAAAAATATTGATGATTTTTCATTGTTGACCCTCTGACCAGAAGCATTACAATAGGCCATCAACAGGTTTGACACTGTGGTCGCCCCCTCATTACTCGCCTTGAAAAGCAGCAGGCTATCATCAGCAAAGAGAAGATGGTTAACAACCGGAGCTGTCGGAGCCACCTGTACTCCCACAAAATGCGATGATTGAGTTCCAGATTTCAAAAGGCACGAAAGGCCCTCCGCTGCAATCAAAAAGAGATAAGGGGAGATTGGGTCTCCCTGTCGAATCCCCCTGGTGGGTTTGAACTGGTCCAATTGCTCTCCATTGAATAAAACTGAAAAAGATACTGATTTAATCATACCCATCACAACTTTAACCCAGGTTCTAGCAAAGCCAAGCTTACTCATGATTGCCTCCAAATATGCCCATTCAAGTCTGTCATAGGCTTTCATCATATCTAACTTCAACGCACAATGACTGTTAGATCTAGCCTTGCTCCTTTTCATGAAATGCAAACATTCATAGGCACATATAATATTATCTGTGATCAATCTCCCAGGAACAAAGGCTGACTGCTCTTCAGAGATGATATCTGGCAGAATTTGCTTTAACCTGTTGGCCATCACCTTTGATGCAATTTTGCGTCAAACATCGAAGCGACGCACGCACGCACCCCCCGACTGGGCCGGCCCAATAAGAACTAACAGCAAGGCAGAATCTCGACAGTTTTTTGATATTGTTCGAACTTTCCTTGGAAGTTGTTATTTTTTGTAGCAACGCGCAAAGTTTGAAAAGAAGACAAAATTTTGAAAAACTCGGAGAAATTTCAAATAATAAAATAAAATCGTTAACATATTTCGACGAAAACAATTTTTAGAATTCATGAACATTTACTGAAATAGCGAACGTTTATTGAATTTTGAGAAAAAAATGGATAATGGGAACAATTTTTGTAAAGCGCAAAATATATTGAAATTCCCGAAAATTTTATTTAAAACTCGAACATTTATAGAATTTTGGGAACAAAATTTGATAATGTAAACATGTTTTGAATTTTTAAGTATTTTTTAAAAGCACGAACATTTTTTGAAAATACGATCAATATTTGGATATGTGAGACAACTTTTAATAGTCTAAACAGAATTCAATATTAGTAACATTTTTTGAGTTGTTGAACAATTTTTGAGAAGCATGAACAATTTTTGAAATTCCCGAACATCATTTGAAAAAAGGTACATATTTAAAATTTCTGAACAGTTTAAAAAAAACACGAACTATTTTTTAAAACCCGAACATTTGTTGAATTTATGAACAAAAATCAGAAATCATGATAATTTCGAAGTTTTGAAAACAATTTAAAGAATATGAACATTTTTTTGAAACCTTCATGAGTTTCTAGAAAATTTGAAACAATTTTTAAACACAAGAACATTTTTGGAAAAAGGGGAACATTTCTTTGCTTTTTCAGAAAATCCTAAACATTTTTGTAGAACTGGGAACTTGTGTTGAAAAAGAAAAACGAAACAAATAACGAAAAACAAAAAGAAAGGAAAAGGAAAAGAAACAGAAAAAAGAAAAGGAAACAGAAAAGTGAAAAAAGCCGATGAAGGAAACGAAAACCCGGTTCAGGGAACCTTCTAGAAGGTTCACAAAATCGGATTGGGCAGTTGCTAACGTATCTACTTAAGTGGGCCGGCCCAAGCAGCGTCTCTCGGACGTTCCCCTGTGCGAAGCGTCGGCATTTTGCCGCAATGAGCGGCCAATAGGAAACCCCCCCGCGCCTTCTGCCCAGTTCGATCCCTCCTTGCATTTCGTTGCTTCAGCAAGAGATGCTGATTGTATCGCTTAAGACAATAGTCAATTTAAGCATTTTTCTAGAGGCATGCCGAGAGGGGCTTCAAAACGTGTGCTATACAAACCGAACATTGCTCACAGTCACACACAAAAAAACACGGCCGTGGAGTTCCTGTCGTCTTGGCCTCGGCCTTGCTCAACTTTCAGCTTTGACCTGTGCCGAAGCACACGCCAACACGAGCATGTGTATCAATCCCCACACCGCTTTAGCCAGCGCTCGATCCATCCGATGCGGGATTAACAAAACAGCGAGTCAAAGCAGATAATAACCGCACGGATCCCCGGCATCGCGTCGCGTGGTTTCTCCATATGGATCGTCGGATGCTCGGATCCCGCAGCTGGCACCAAGCGCAGAGGCCGGAGGGCGGCACGGGCATGTGGGCGTGACCGGCGAGCCGGCGCCTCCTCGTGCCGGTGCCGGGCACGTGGGTCCGGCGTCATACACGCTTCTGTGCTCTGGCCACCATGGGAATCTTTGTTTTGAGGCACACACGATCCAACTCAGCCTCTTTCATTTTTTCGGTGTCCCCAAGGAGCTGCTGAAGCTGAGTGCAATCGTGCAAATGCTCTCTCTATTTTAGTAGCGCTGTCGGTCAGCGAAAATGCGAGGCCGGGTTCAGGGAGTCCGGTATTAAAATACCTTTTTTTCCTATTTTTTTTGGAAATATTTATATTCAACGAAAGCGCACATGTGACAGTGCTTTTCCCTAACTAGGAAAGGAGGTTCAGTATCAGTCCAAACCTCGATCACTTGCAGGAACATGCTCGCTTAGGCAAAGATGAGCCGGGAGATTAGAAGATCTAAGTAGATGTTGAATAATAAAAAAGCTAAAACATATAAATAAATAAACCCTCAATTTTTAGAAGAGCAGAGCCACAACCGTGCAGGAATTATAACGAGAGTTCCAGTGGTTCACGATCTAGTGAAGATGACGTCGTCACAGAATGATAATACTACTACTTCAGTTATTAGGGTCTGTCACCCGTCATGAGGTTTACACGGCCCTCCCAGTAATCCTCTCGAAGAGCGGGCCACACCACCCACCCCCTTTGCCCAGCTCACTCTTGATCCCAACAACTATGTTGATTTTGATTTAATAATTTGTGAAGGGGCGTCAGCCATGCTCAAGAAGGACTGAAGCTAGCTCTTGCGGTAGAAAAAAAAAATTGAATAGACATACAGATGTGCGGAGTATACTATGTACCCTCCGTTCCTAAGTATAATTCTTTTTAAACATTTCAGATGAACTATAACATATGGATGTGTATAGACATATTTTAGAGTATACATTACTTTATTTTGCTCCATATGTGGTCACTTGTTGGAAACTCTAGAAATACTTATATTTGGGAAGAGAGAGAGTATGTGCGAAATTTTATAACAATATACCTTCACATGTGGCATACATTAAAAAGAGAAATATTTAATTTAAGGTGAGCCAAACTTTTTTCTGTTGTTGGGCTGGAATTTTATTTTGTCTATGTGACATGCATATCACAGTATTTTAAACGAAATTTCACATATCCGTAATGCACACATACAAGTTTTCACAAAAAATTGAAATGTTTGAATGTGGATTATAATTATTATTTTAAAATACCAAACTCCCTAGAGCTCGTCAGCCATACTCTGTGAGAACATGGTTAATAGTATAGCCAAGTACTGGCTATATGCAGTTGGCATATCATTTGAAGACTAAAAGTCATTATGTGTAGTCGTCCATACTGCCTTGGTACCGATGCATTAGTCACATGATGAAAATTTAGAGGGTGCTTGGATACGTTTTAGTCTCATGACTAAAAGTAGTGGGACTAAAACTTGCTAGCCTCACCCATGCTTGCATCCAAATACTAAATAGACTAAAATCAAGTTAGTGAGCATTTATTATCCTCCAAACCCTCCAATTCAGAACTCGCATATGTTAAAGGAGAGGAGTTAAATGATGAGAGAGAGGACTAATCCACATTTTAGTAGGGGCACCCCTGACTAAATTTTTTTAGTCTCAAGACTAGTTTTAACCCCTCTTTAGTCGGGGGTGCTTGGAACTTTAGCCTCTTAAAGAGACTATTTTTAGTCAGACTAAAATAAGTCCCTTGGATCCAAGCACCCCCTTAATAATCTCAAAACACTTAGGCACGGTGCAATAACGTTCACCTCGTTTCTTGTTTCTTGACATAAATAAAGGCATCAACCAATGAGAGACGTCGGATGTGCATGCTTTCAATGACTTGAGACTACCTAATACGGCATAGTCATACGGTGATCATTTCATTGCATACAATTATATTAATTAGCAAAGGAACATTAAGTTCTTTTATTTTCCCTCCGCCTTAATCGCGGTGCACAACCTAAGATAAGACTAGTACATTTTTTTCATCTTCCCTCCTTCTCTTTCATTGTACTACCGTTTATTAGTCCTCTTTGTATTTTGTGCCAAATTTTGACCATATGTTTAACTAAAGAAATTTTAATGCATGTCACCAAAAATTATACCGTTGGATTTGTATTTGAACATAGTTTTCAATGATACTATTTTTAGTGACATGCATTAACATTTTATTAGTTAAATCTAAGGTCAAATTTGGCATGAAATACAAAGAGGACCCATAAACCAGGACGGATGTACTCCCTCCGTCTCATAATGTAAGACGCCTTTTGACACTACACTAGTGTGAAAAAACGTCTTACATTATGGGACGAAGGGAGTAGTATTTATTAATTTACCTAGGAGTTCACTCCCATTAATTTTCAATGTCTCTCACCTCCACATAAGGGCATCTCCAACAATTTGTATGTTAGCATGTTGGTAAAATATGCCATGTCATCAACCAACACCTTAACATACAACAACTCCAATGGGTTGTATCTAGTTTGCGCAATAAAATGTGAGATAATAAATAAGATGCTCTCTCATTCTACATTGGAGCTTGTGCAAGGATTGTTGGTTCATGTACATACAATCTTCCTCTCTTCCCTCATTTATTGTATGACACATCATCAAAAATCCTATGTGGCAAAGTCTACCAACAACTATCTTACAACCATTGCAGATGCCCTAAGAGCAAGTATAAGAGCAAGTACAATAGGGTGACATGAGCGGGCTATAAGAGATGCCACATCAGATTTATGTGTAGGTGGAGGAGAGAGGAGAGGAGAGAGAAGAGAAGCGAGCTACAAGCTTACAGCCAGCTCTAGCACGAGCTCCAACACCCTTTGTGAGAGGAAATAATGGGCCATTGTATTAATTGTATAGTATATTACTATGTGTAACTATTGTATGAGTGAGCTATTAGGTTGGCTACAAGTGACATGGCAACTTCATATAGCCGATTGTTGGCTATACTATTAACCATGCTTTAATAAGGTACAATCAGCTGGCTATAAGGAATAATTAATTATATTTGTGCTGAGTTGGACGAGAGAGAAGAGGAGAGAGAAGTGAAGCGGGCTGCAGATTAACAGCCAGCTGCATCATAGACTCCAAGAAACATTGTGAGAGTGTACGATGGACCATGTATTAATAAAGTAGTACTATTTACCAACTAGCTACTATACATGTTGGCTATAAGATCGACTGTATGTGACATGGCAACTCCATATAGCCGGCTGTTGGCTATAGTATTAACCATGCTCAAAAATGACATATAGACAGGCTATAAACCCACTACTGTACTTGCTCTCAGTCGGCTGGTATTAAAATCTAGTTCACGCACTCATATTGATCCACGTGGATAGGTAGAATAGGTCAAACTAAGGAGCGGCTAATTAAAAGGTGCCTCTTGGATGTGCTTCCTAAACGACACTCCCATGCATAGCAAGAATCACTCCCCATTTGACACTGCATGCGGATAGCTCCTCAGACTATGGCTTTTCCCCAAATATTTTTCATCTTTTTTCCTTTTTCGGATTTATGGGTTTTTCAATATACTCATTTTTTTCGTTTTTCTAAGTTTTTTTGTCTTCTTTGTTTTTCATGGGCTAGAAGCATAGTGTGCTCCCGCGTGAAACACATGGGTTGTTCCTCGCAAGGCGATAGGTATGCATCACCCGCGACGGAGCACAAGCTAGTACATTTGGGAGCCTAGTTGTGCTTCAATCGTGAGAGCATATAGTACACTCAAGAGCTAAATGTGCTCCTACGGGGAGCACATGTGTGCTTACTCGTGGGGGTATAGTTGTGCTTCATCCCTGTGAGAGCATAGATTAGCTCATTTGGGAGCACCCAAAAATAAAGTTTGGAAACACATCTTATGTCACTTCGGGAGCATAATTTTCGTTTGTAAAAAGGTGAACAAAACATACCAACATATGATCTGATTTTTAAGATCTCGATGCAGGGATAGAACGATGAAAAAGTTTTGTAATTTGGACAAACGATTCATGAGATATTTCATTTTCAAAAGATAGATCTAGGAAAAGAGCACGAACAGCCAGCCTCACCAAGGGATCTAGGAAAAAAGCACGAACAATGATGAAAACTCTTTGTCACCGCCAAATATGTCATGAACAAATGATCCATCGGGAGGCTCATTCGAGTGAACGGCGTCACCAAAGAACATTCCCTCAAAAACCACTCTCATGGAACGTTGAGGAATTTTCATGCTATAATAGAGATATTTGTCGTGATATAACAAAGATATTTGACATCCTAACAAAAAATAATAGCCATGCAACAACATAGAAATTTGCCATGTGTTTTTAGGACGAGATTTTCATTTCAAGGGTAGATTTGTAACATCCCAAATTTCAATTTTTTTGGCATTTTAATTATTTAAATAGGATAAAATAGAATAGCTTTTGTTGCTTAAGCTTAACTAGTTTTGACTAGGATTTGAAGCTTTTGGAGTTTAAATGAATATTAAATATTCATATTTGAATTTTCTATGTGAATTTATTTGAAGTTTAAAATATTTTAGGAATTATTTCTAACCTAAAAATAATGTTTGGAATATTTATAAAGCTCAAAGTAAAGTTTATAAAAATGTCATATGTATTTTGTTAATTTGGAGCTGGAACTATTTCTCCCTGGTTATATATTAGTACCAAAAAAATGCGAAATTTTGGTATTTTTCCACATTCAAGTTCGTGTTATTACTAAGTAGGATAAACAAGTAAACCCTATACTAGTTGGGACACATCCCATGGTTATATTTCCCGCCATAACAACCAGCGGATGATGCTATATCTCTTCCTTCCAGCCCATCAGCAGTCCACAATGGAACCTTTCCCTTTGCTTTTCTCCAAGACACAGACGTACGGGGTCCGCTTGTCATTTTCCTCCCCTAGCGTGTTCATCCTAGACTGTAGCTTATCAACCCAAAGCAAAAAACAAATTGATCGATACGATCGATAATTGACTCCTAGGGCACGACAACCACCCTATAAGTTCCCTATTTTCATCCATTCACAATCTCACGTGCTCTAGAATGGCTCAACGATTTTGCCGGGGTCTACCGCCCCATAACTCCATTGTAACTTGTTGTCGTCACCCGCCTCGTACCCTTCCGCCCCCTTCTTGCTCCTTTCATCCACTATCGCAATGTCACACCTGGCTGGCGATTTCCTCCCTTGCATAGAGCAGTGTAGGGCTGGGCGTTCGGTATAAACCGAATTTTCGGTTTCTACCGTTCGGTTTTTATTCAAATTCGGTTTACAAAACTAGAAACCAAAAATGCCAAAATAAATTAGGAAACCAAAAATCCGATTAACCGACTGGTTTGGTACGGTATTCGGTTAATGCCGATCGGACCTTGCCTCTATAGACTGCGGTCAGAGTCCCTCTAATATAGCGAAAAGTCTCCACGTTTTCTCAGCAGCCAGGCGATGTGGGACTAAAGTCTTGCTGGCCGGACGCTCGCACTCACACTGCTTTTTTTAGCAAGAGTTACATGGGCGGACAAAATTACTGTTCCGACCCTTTGGGCTAAAAAATTTCGAATTTGACCTCGTTTTAAAACTATCATCCATTTTAACCTTTTTTGGTGACGCCATCATCCCTGGCGTCTGGTTTCCGAAGGAGACGCCACGAACCGTGGCGTTTGGCCCCTGGCCCGCACAACACGGCTGCTGCGTTGACTTGCTGACGTGGCAAAGGTCCAGACGCCAGGCACCTTGGCGTCTGGCCTCGTAGATTAACATCACGCGCGGCCCAGCCCACCCATCCCCTTCTCTCCCTGGCGGCGGCTGCTCTCAAGAACAGAGAGCTTTTTTCCTCTCGCCTCTCTTCTCCCTCACATCAAATCCCCCCTTGATCTACTCCATTCTCCACCCAAATTTGTGGATCTGAGGCCCCCAAGCATCCTTGAGGTATTCTCCCCCAGTCTCTCCAATTATTTTTGCTTAGAACATCTCTTTTTGGTTGCATTATTCATCATTGGGAGATGTTAGATGAGGAGTAGTTGTGTTCTTTTTACTAATTTTTGTGTAGTTATTAGATGAGTAGTAGTTGATTTGTAGGTAGTAGATGATGTGTTGTTGAATAGGAATGCAATTCGAAATTGATTTGGTTAATATGTATATCATCTTATTGGCATACATTTTTTGCAAAGGAGATGATGAAAATGATTGTTGTATGTTACATGAATTTTTCAACAGATTGGATTGTGTAAATTAGATGTTATGCATTTGCATATGTTGTGAATATTAATGTTTTAAGAGGGAGAGATGTTGCATATGATGAAATTGTGCATATGGTCATGTGACACCATATTTGTATAGATTTATATTTGATTAAAAGATGATGTGAGTATATTTGAGAAGAATCATGTGAGTATATTTGAGAAGAATGATGTGGTCATATCGAGAAGAATGTATTTGATTGAAAGATTTTGTATTTATTTATGTTTGTGATTTATTTGGTAGGATGGCGGATGATGGTGGACCTTGGTATGACGGATTAATCGTGGAGTGGGATCAGGAACATCGTGCTCGTGCCATTGAGAACGGAAAGGTAAGAAAACAGACTTGTGCAGAATTTTCGTCGTTTGCCATTTGTGTTCTTGTATTGATGAAAACATGACTTTATTTGCAGCCTGTAGTTGCTATGCGCATGAGGGGTCATTCCGCTGATGACTTTCCTTACGACGCGCGGTACGAGCCATACATTCGGAGATTGGGTCTTCTCCCATTCGTGTTGCAGTTTAACCGACCCGCTCCACCGGTGAACCACGCGGCGCTTACCGCACTTGTGGATCGTTGGAGGCCCGAGACTCACTCGTTCCACCTTCCATGTGGGGAGATGACGATGACCCTAGAGGACATGGCTATGATAAGCGGCCTTCCTATCAACGGACAAGCTGTTACCGGCCGTGTCAGCGCCGTTAATTGGCGAGAACGGACTGGCATTTTAATTGGTGTTCAGCCTGAGGACCCTCTGCCAGGCAAGGCCGATCCCTCGAAAGTGAGGCATTCTTGGCTAAAACAAGTCAGGGGAGAAACCAATCCGTGCCCTGAGGGTGCCAATGACGTGGTTGTGCAGCAGTACGCGCGTGCCTATCTTTGGTATGTATTAACCAAGGTAATCTTCTCATACGCAACCGGGAACTCAGCCCTCTGGATGTATTTGGAGCTACTCAGTAACTGGGATACCCAGTATAGTTGGGGTTCGGCCGCACTAGCATATTTGTATCGTCAGGTAAGAGATATTTGCAACCATCTATCTTTCATTTATCATGCGCCTCCATATCTAACATGTTTGTTTGATTGCAGCTTGACTTGGCGTGTCGCAGGAAGGGAGATACATCCTCATTGTCTGGGTTTGTTTGGAGCCTATCTGTGTGGATGTGGGAGCGGATCCCGGTAGGACGGTCCGATTTCAAGAACCCCGGCATGCCAAACCCACGGGGTAATCATGACGGGGTGCATGATCTTGATCCATATCGGCGCCCTACACTTGCGTACTATTGGGAACAAGTGACAGTGTACACAGGAAGCTCGCATGTGCGATACAAGTGCTATATGAACGAGCTGGACACCTTGACTGCTGAGCAGGTATTTAGAAGTTCAATGAGACAATATTTAGTCAAGAGTGAAATTTTTATCTAACAATGTATCTCTTTGTTTTGTAGAGACCAGACGCCAGGGACCTTGGCGTCTGGGTCGCGCGCAGAGGCAGGCCAGGGTCTGTTGTGCTGGCTGTTCGGTGGTGCAGACCAGACGCCAGGGACTTTGGCGTCTGGGTCGCGCGCAGAGGCAGACCAGGGTCTGCTGTGCCGGCTGTGCGGTGGTGCAGAGCAGACGCCAGGGACCCTGGCGTCTGGGTCGCGCGCAGAGGCAGACCAGGGTCTGTTGTGTTGGCCGTGTGGTGGTGCAGAGCCAGACGCCAGGGACCTTGGCGTTTGGTACTCCTGGACATCTTTCGGTACTTCGTCATCTATCCAAGTGAAGTATTTGCAAAGTGGAGGAGGTGACTACATGCAAACCATGTTTTGTGTTAGTAATATGAGTTCAATCATATCGACATTATTTGGATGTATGTGTAACATACCGGTGGGTTGTCATATGCGTTAGTTGGCCGCGCACGATCATGTGCATAGTTGGGACACACAAAGAATCTTCTACCTTCGGTCCATGCCTTTTTGCGGTCCGTGGACACTTTCACCTTGCAAACATCACCACACCAACACGCTGGTGTGACCACATTCTCCTCCCCCTTCTTGTCCACACTAGCCCCCTGCCAAGTCTTCGGCATGTCCTCCTAGTCCGCGCACGGCGGCCTCGTCCTCGAACCGGATGAAGCCATGCCTACAAGAAGAGCAATTGTTAGCAAAAGACACAAATACCGAAAATGATAGGAAAAAGTTGATGAACAAATAATATACCATGATTATTAGATCAACCGTCTGGATTATGCAAATAACCGAAGGCCGATCCATTATCAACCATTCGTCTACCACTTGTGCTTCCTCTACGACCACCACCACCACCTCTAGCACTAGTGCTTCCTCTACGACCACCACCACCACCTCTGGCACTTGTGACACCTCTACGACCACCTCTGGCACTTGTGGTTCCTCTACGACCACCACCACCTCTAGCACTTGTGGTTCCTCTACGGGCACCACCACCTCTAGCACTTGTTCTTCCTCTACGGCTAGTGCTAGGAATGCCCCCCTTCGAGGTCTTCCTTTTCTTGCATGACCGCGTATTGTGTCCACCTTCATCACACCTCCCACAATTGATATTGTCAGGAGCCTCCATGAAATGACCGCTACCAAATTGGTTCATGCCAGTGAATCCAGCCAGGTCATCCATATCACCCCTGAACCTCTTAGTTCTCCTTCTACCCTTGGTCTCCACCTTCATGAGAGGGTCTGGCTTTATATGAGGGCCATGATACTCAGGCCACTGTGATTGGTCTAAGAAAGGATGAAATCGAGGAGCCCATGTCAACCTTGTAGCTTCGACATGGAACTCGTGCATCCTCACGGTTTCCCCATCTGAAATATGTATGTTTCTCGCCTTCGCCGCCGTTATCAAATGCGAGCATGGCCAATGGTACTTACTAGGCCTCTCGCACTGGCACCACCGAGTCTTGAGATGCACCTCAAATGCGGCACCACCATATGACAAACCGTCGCGTGTAGTGCCACCTGGCTCGTCAATTTGATAGATCATTTCAATTTTGTCAAATATGATAACTTGTTGTCGAGAAGACTTGCTTGCTTGTAATTGCAGCCATTCATCAACCTTATCCGGATAATCCTTGCTTTCACCTATCCATTTTGCAGTCTCTTCACTATGCCTCTGAAAGTAATCATTAAGCTTGAAGAATGTATACTCCACTATTGCAGTCACCGGCAATGAACGAGCACCCTTGAGCACATTGTTGAAACATTCAACAAGGTTGCTCGTCATGTCCCCATATCGCCTACCTCCATCATCATGAGCGCGTGCCCACTTGTGTTTCTCGCTAAAATTCCTAGTCAAGAATTCTTTCCCCCATTCGTTCACCGCCGCAAAGAGTTTGTTGTATCGCTCATCGAAGGCATTGGTGGTGAAGGCCACACATACATGGGTAAGGTCTTTGCTTAACTCCTTGCTTTTACACGCCCGGTAAAAGTTAGCCACAAAATGCCTCATGCACCATCTGTGGTGAAGCTTTGGAAACCCTGGAATAACAATGTCCATTGCCTTGAGTATGCCATGGTGCCGGTCCGATATGATGCATACCTCCCTAGACCCGATCACATTGTGTCTGACATGACCCATGAACCACTCCCAGTTGTCTTGGTGCTCTGAAGGGACCAAAGCAAATGCCACTGGCAACACATTGTCGTTCGACGAATGTGCCATTGCTACCATTAGTGTGCCCTTGTATCTACCGGTCAAGAATGTGCCATCTATAGACAAGACCGGACGACAATGCTGAAACGCCGCCACACATTGTCCATAACACCAAAAGGCACGGTGAAACACTCCCTCGTGATCTTCGACCACATGAAACATACCTGGATTCCTATGTGCAATTGCGCCCAACAACCTCGGCAGCTGATTGTATGCTTCTTCATAACCACGATACAACATCCTGATAGCACTTGCCTTTGCCTTCCATGCCTTCCCATACTTCACTTCATAACCAAACTGTTTTTTTACCGTCCGCATGAGAAACCTCACTTTCACAGTGGGATCAACAGCTATGTCTTTCATAAATTTGTATCCAAGATATTCAGACGTGAGTTGACGGTGTGTCTTTATAACCCGTTTCGATGGCGGTTTGCACCTATGAGTGGCAACACAACTTCTTAACACCCATTCTCCAGTTTCTTCAAGCTTTCTTGCTCGAACCTTCCATGGGCATCCTTCTTGCTCACAAATCACGGTGTAACGCAACTTAATGTCAGAGTGCTCAACATAATAAGGCCTATGGTTCCGAATGGAATAGTCAGACAACCAAATCTTCAGCATAGCCAAGGTCAGAAACTTCACTCCTTTCTTCAAATAAGCATTCTCGTCCTTGTTCTCCTCCCTTGGTTCGCCTGGATCCGGGCATGGTGTTGGCTCAATCGCCGTCATTCTCATGCCACCATCAACTACGGCTTTATGGGCAAGGCTGAGATCTCGAAACAAGTGAGTTCTTTTTTCTAAGCCCGTCAGCTCAAAGTACATTTGATTTTCATCCTTTGTGAATCCATCCTCATCCAAATCTTGCCCCGGACCTTCGTCATCCGAGTCATATGCATATTGACGCCTAAAAGGAAACTCACGATCCATGTCCTTTTGCGCTATGTACGCATCCAAGTCACCAACATCATTCCCATGAAAGCCTTCCTCTTGCTCTTCATCATCATCATGAGCATCTCCATCCTCTTCAATTACTTTCTTACTATCAATCACTTCAACTGCATTTGCTTGGCTAGTTGGTGGTTGGCTAGAAGCATTGGGGGCATACCACTCAACCTCATTGGGGACATCAACCACAACCCTTTCCTCAACAAGTGGCACAATTGTTCTCTCAGTCATGGCATTCATTGGGGAAGACACATGAATGTTCAAATCAAATGTAAACCGCGGAGATTCAACCTTGGTGGCAAACAATTCAAGTGACTTATCTTCCGATTGAGAAACTTTTTCCTTGTATACATCCCAATGCAAATCCGAGGTGATGGGCATACTTTTCAACCGAGATTTGGTTCCAACTCCAACATCATACCTTCCTATTAACTTAACATCAACATTGTTGTCCATCCACTTTAAGACATGTCTCACTTTTGCAACAACATCCTCAAAAACCATTATTTCTTCACCTGTGTCGGCATTTTTACTCAAGAATGCCTCCTTGTCCATATAATGAACATTAACAAGTCTCCCCATCTAAAAACAACATGAATGCATTTAAGGCATCAATGAGAAATGGTGTTTGTCCACAAGCATTTCATTATATCCAAATCATATCAAACACTAAATTATTGGATGCCCACAAAGGTGTCATTAATTAACACATACTAAGCATAATTACCCATAACACTAACTAACCCTAACCCCCAATCTTTCTACTCAACAAGCAAATATTCCTACTACACACATTGCATATCACTATATTTCCAAAGTTAATCAAGAAATCCACACTATAATAAGGAGGGAAATATTAACTAGGGTTCCACCCACATGTCAAAAATGCAACCAAAATAACAAGATTTGACCAAAAAAAATTGGAGGATTTGGGGGAGATTACCACAAGCAACAAAGTGATGGAAAGATCCACTTGAGGGAACCACCTTTTGGAGAGGATTTGAGGGCGAGCTTGAGGAGTGGGAGAGAGGAAGAGAGCTTGAGGAGTGAGAGCAGCTCGGGATGGATGGGGAGAGTGAGTGGGGTGGGTCCCACACACTCTCCCCGGGGGGTTATCCACTTACCAGGGCCAGACGCCAAGGATGGTGGCGTCTGGGTCGCGAGGAGGAAACGCCAAGGTGCCTGGCGTCTGGACCTTTGCCATGTCAGCAAGTCAACGCAGCAGCCGTGTCGTGCGGGCCAGGGGCCAAACGCCACGGTTCGTGGCGTCTCCTTCGGAAACCAGACGCCAGGGATGATGGCGTCACCAAAAAAGGTTAAAATGGATGATATTTTTAAAACGAGGTCAAATTCGAATTTTTTTAGCCCAAAGGGTCGGAACAGTAATTTTGTCCTACATGGGCTGGGAGATGCCATTCGCAAGAAGATTGGGCCTACATGGTACCACGTACGTGTGGTCAGCCCAAGCAAGTGTGGCCACACGTGATTGCCGTCACTGACTTGCAAGCGGCCGTAGCCTGGCTACGTCGTTTTTTTGTCGTTAGCTAGGTGGGCGCATAAGCCAGGCTTTGTGCTGCGTCGAGGTTACTTCGGTTTTTATTTCGGTGAATCGGTATTATACCGAACCTGCCAAATTTAATTCGGTTAATACAGCTAGAAACCGAAATTTCCTGTAGCAGCAAGAAAAACCGAAAATTTGTTTTTTTTGGTATCAGCTTCGGTTCGGTCTTCGGTTTGTCGGTTTTTATGCCCACCCCTAGACAGTGTAACGAGCTCCCACGCCTCGCCTTGAATCATGCCGGCTCCATTCATGCTTTGGCGTCGCCAGAAGCCTCCATCGTCGCTGCAAAGGATAAAGCGAAGTCGCTGAAGAGAACCTCCACTCATAGTCATCTTCTTGAGTTCCATGAGCCACGAGAGCAACGTCCAGGAGAGAGCCGAAGCCCCGCCACCACGCCATTGCCACCAAGGGAACACAGGTGGGGAATTTCCCCACCTTCAAACCCTAGCAAAGTGGATATATCCCGTCGTCAAATGCCACTTAATCCAGCGGCACATGTCTATTAAAGACATCAGGGTATTGGTCAATCTAAACCATCCACCTTCTTTAAAATCCAAAAAATGAGAAAATTATGTTGTGAAATATTTTGAAGTTAAATAGATAGCCACATTTACTAGCATTTTGCAGAAAAGCTCATTCAACTCTAAGCAATCATAACTTTCGAACTGTAGCTTCGATTGAGGTCAAACTTTTGGCAAAGTGATCCTTGTGAGACCCTCTCCCCATTGAAACAAAATATTCAGCTTTTGAACTTTTCAAATTTGAGCAATTCAAATTTGAACTCTTTTAATCATAACTTGCAAACAATAACACATTTTAAACTAATCCCTTTTGCACCTGAACACTTGTATCAAATACTTGATGATCATATCATGTATACATAAAATTCATATATTGTTTGACATGTCTGAATTAAAATTCAAACTTTATTTAACTATGACTTGAGTTATGGTGCTCCTTTTGAATCAATTCCTTTTGCAAATGAACCCTTATGTCATGTTTAACTTATTACACCACTTCTATATTGTTTTCCAAACACTTCCGACCATGTTCCATTGTTGGGAAACGTAATAGAAAACAAACTAAAATCATCTTACGGAAAACCAGGAACACTATGAAGATGAAATAAAGATTTCAATCGGATCGTTACCAACCCCGAGTTGCAACGAAAGAAGAGTTAGTGTAGATCGTTCTTGAAGTCTCTCAAACCATCAATGAATGGTCCCTCAAAGAGACCGAAAGTGCGTGCTCTCCAAGGTTTTGCAAGATTACGGTCTTCACGATCCAGCAACACTCCTCCGTCCAGAACGAATCGATGACGGAGAATTAGTGGGAGAAGATTAGAACCCCACTAGGCTTCTAATTATGAGGACTAGAAAGCATGAGATTTAGCTCTAACTGGATCAACTAGACCGAGAACTAGAGGAGGCTCGAAAACTTGTCTCTAAAAGGGCCAAAACCTCAAGTATATATAGGTTGGAGGGAGGGGAGGGGTACTGCACAAGGGGGGAGGTTTCCCTCCCCTTGTGTCAGCCTAGGAGGGATATCCCCTTCCAATTCAGCCTCCCTTGCTTCTCCAAGAAGCTAAGGGGGGACGCCTCCCCTATTGGGCCACATAGGCCTAATATCCTTTCCACCACCCGGCCTTTTAAGGCCCGTTGATATTTCATTAAATATAAAAGCCTTCTAACTATTATTAAAGCCTTTTATTATTAATTTAACATCTCTAAAAACATTTTCCACCTTTATATCATTTTTCAGTATTATCCGATAAACCCAGAAACCCTTCTAGTGACCCCGAGACGCTTCCGGTTCCTCTAGAAACTATTTTGAGTATTAATGAAACTATTTCATAAATATTTCCTCATTCTCATGTCCTACTAACACTTGGAAAATCGGGATAACCTTAATATTGTGACCGTGTAGGTTAGGTAAAGCATAGACATGAACAAAACCCCTTTCGTTTAATGACCGATAGCGGAACCATGGACATCCATATCGATCCCTATGGGTATACGAATGGCATTCGATTGAAGCTTTAGTTATCATGTGATATTCCCTTTGCTTCGCGATACTTTACAGAACCCGAGGTGAGATGTATCGGTATCCTCTTGAGTCAATATACTGGTCTCCTTGTTACCGGTTTTGTTCTTCTTTCTCGTTGACATGTTCCGGCATCCCCGTGACCTAGTCACATCTGTCTGGTAGGATGATAATGTATGCCGTCACACCTCAACGGCCTTAAGAATATCTCTCCATCGTCGGTGGAGCAAATCCCACTCTTGATCTATCTAGTCCCTTGTCAAACTTTCCGATGAACATGTAAGTTGCGTTATGATCAATGTGTTATATATGACATTTGAGCAACCCCAAAGTCCACCATATGGTAAGAAGTGACTAATATACCCTCAAATCTAAGGAGTTAAATCACACGTTAACTCTTGGTGCTATAACAGTTGACTTGTGATGACTGCATCTCAAAGTATAACAAACTAGTTTGGGTCGATTCAATATGATAGTTCTTCCAACGTCACATTCTAGAAATTATTTTATGACTATAATTACACTTAACGATATCCTAAGATCCAGAAAACATGATCACTAACAACACTTGAACTATTCTTTGAGGCGAGACTAGGAATATGATTTTACCGTTTATCATTCCACACTTACATATGAGTTTTCCACTGAATTGCACATTCAAGGATCATAGCAGCTATAACATATAATATAAACTATTAATTACAAACAAACAAAAATATAATAATGCAATATTATTTCCTCTAGGGCATATTTCCAACAGACTGCCACTTGCACTAGAGTCAATAATCTAGTTGAAGGAAATATGCCCTAGAGGCAATAATAAACTTGTTATTTATATTTCCTTATACATCATGATAAATGTTTTTTATTCATGCTAGAATTGTAGTACCCAGACATTCTGAGCAAGTGTTCACTGATAGAACTGTTCTCCTCCATCTTGCAGCTATAGAACTTATTGGAGACTTCATATCTCTCAATTCGGGCATTTGCTTGAAATATTAACTTCAACTCTTGGAACATCTCATATGCTCCATGACGTTCTAAACGTCTTTGATGTCCCGATTCTAAGCCGTAAAGCATGGCACACTGAAATATCGAGTAGTCATCAGGACGAGCTTGCCAGACGTTCATAACGTCCGAAGTTGCTCCTGCAGCAGGCCTGTCACCTAGCGGTGCTTCCAGGACATAATTCTTCTGTGCAGCAATGAGGATAATCCTCAAGTTACGGACCCAGTCCGTGTAGTTGCTACCATCATCTTTCAACTTAGCTTTCTCTAGGAACGCATTAAAATTCAAGGGAACGGTAGCACGGGCCATTGATCTACAACAACATAGATATGCAAAAACTATCAGGAATCAGGACCAAGTTCATGATAAATTAAAGTTCAATTAATCATATTACTAAAGAACTCCCACTTAGATAGACATCCCTCTAGTCATCTAAATGATCACGTGATCCAAATCAACTAAACCATGTCTGATCATCACGTGAGATGGAGTAGTTTTCAATGGTGAACTTCTTATGTTGATCGTATCTACTATATGATTCACGCTCGACCTTTTGGTCTCCAGTGTTCCGAGGCCACGTCTGTACATGCTAGGCTCGTCAAGTTTAACCCGAGTATTCTGCATGTGCAAAACTGTCTTACACCCGTTGTATTTGAACGTAGAGCTTATCACACCCGAGCATCACGTGGTGCCTCGGCACGACGAACTTTCGCAACGGTGCATACTCAGGGAGAACACTTGTACCTTGAAATTTTGTAAGGGATCATCTTATAATGCTACCGTCGTACTAAGCAAAGTAAGAAACATAATAAGATAAACATCACATGCAATCAAAATATGTGACATGATATGGCCATCATCATCTTGTGCTTTTGATCTCCATCTCCAAAGCATCGTCATGATCTCCATCGTCACCGGCTTGACACCATGATCTTCATCATAGCATCATGGTCGTCTCGCCAACTATTGCTACTACTACTATCGCTAACTCATAGTGATAAAGTAAAACAATTACATGGCCTTCGCAATTCATACAATAAAGAGACAAACATAAGGCTCCTGCCGGTTGCCGATAATTTACAAAACATGATCATCTCATACAGTAACGTATAAATCATCACGTCTTTGACCATATCATATCACAACATGCCCTGCAAAAACAAGTTAGACGTCCTCTACTTTGTTGTTGCAAGTTTTACGCGGCTGCTACGGGCTTAGCAAGAACCGTTCTTACCTATGCATACAAAACCACAATGATTTTTCGTCAAGTGTGCTGTTTTAACCTTCACAAGGACTGGGCGTAGCCACACTCGATTCAACTAAAGTGAGAGAGACAGGCACCCGCCGGTCACCTTTAAGCAACGAGTGCTCGTAACGGTGAAACCAGTCTCGCGTAAGCGTACGCGTAATGTCGGTCCGTGCCGCTTCATTTCACAATACCGCCGAATCAAAGTATGGCATGATGGTAAGCAGTATGACTATTATCGCCCACAACTCACTGTGTTCTACTCGTGCATATCATCTACGCATAGACCTGGCTCATGATGCCACTGTTAGGGAACATAGTAATTCAAAAAGAAAAATCCTACGATCACGCAAGATCTATCTAGGAGAAGCATAGCAACGAGCGGGGAGAGTGTGCCCATGTACCCTCGTAGACCAAAAGCGGAAGCGTCTAGTGACGCGGTTGATGTAGTCGAACATTTTCCCGATCCAGCCGATCCAAGCACCAAACGTACGACACCTCCACGGTCACCACACATTCAGCTCGATGACGTCCCACGAACTCTTGATCCAGTTGAGCATCACGGGAGAGTTTCGTCAGCACGACGGCGTGGTGATGGTGATGATGAAGTTACCGGCGCAGGGCTTCGCCTAAGCACTGCAACGATATGACCGAGGTGTGTAACTGTGGAGGGGGCACCGCACACGGCTTGCAAATCAACTTGTGTGTCTATGGGGTGCCCCCTCCCCACGTATATAAAGAAGGGAGGGGAGGAGGAGGCGGCCAAGGAGGAGGAGGCGCGCCAAGGGAGGGGCAATCCTACTCCAAGTAGGATTGGCCCTCCTTTCCTATTCCTACTAGGAGAGGGAGGGAAAGAGGAGAGGAGAAGAAGGAAAGAGGGGCCCAACCCCCTAGCCCCAAACCAATTCGGTTTGGGCCTAGGGGGGTGGTGCGCCCCACACTTCCCTTGATGCCATGTTCCTCCACTAGGGCCCATTAAGGCCCATAGACTCCCCGGGGGGTTCCTATAACCTCCCGGTACTCCGGTATTTATCCGGTGACCCCTAGAACCCTTCCGATATCCAAATATAAGATTCCAATATATAAATCTTTATGTCTCAACTATTTCGAGACTCCTCGTCATGTACGTGATCACATCCGGGACTCCGAACAACCTTCGGTACATCAAAACACTTAAACTCATAATACCGATCGTCATCGAACGTTAAGCGTGCGGACCCTACGGGTTCGAGAACTATGTAGACATGACCGAGACACATATCCGGTTAATAACCAATAGCGCAACCTAGATGCTCATATTGTCTCCTACATATTCTACGAAGATCTTTATCGGTCAAACCGCACAACAACATACGTTGTTCCCTTTGTCAGCGGTATGTTACTTGCCCGAGATTCGATTGTCGGTATCATCATACCTAGTTCAACTCATCACCGGCAAGTCTCTTTACTCGTTCTATAATACATCATCTCATGACCAACTCATTAGTCTTTTGCTTGCAAGGATTATTATGATGTGTATTACCGAGTGGGCCCAGAGATACCTCTCCGACACTCGGAGTGACAAATCCTATTCTCGATCTATGCCAACACCACAAACACCTTCAGAGACACCTGTAGAGCATCTTTATAATCACCCAGTTATGTTGTGATGTTTGATAGCACACAAGGTGTTCCTCCTGTATTCGGGAGTTGCATAATCTCATAGTCATAGGAACATGTATAAGTCATGAAGAAAGCAATAGCAGAAAAACTAAACGATCAAGTTGCTAAGCTAACGGATGGGTCATGTCCATCACATAATTCTCCTAATGATGTGATCCCGTTGATCAATTGACAACTCATGTCTATGGTTAGGAAACATAACCATCTTTGATTAGAGAGCTAGTCTAGTAGAGGCATACTAGGGACACTCTGTTTGTCTATGTATTCACACATGTATCAAGTTTCTGGTTAATACAATTCTAGTATGAATAAAAGGCATTTATCATGATGTATAAGGAAATATAAATAACAACTTTATTATTGCCTCTAAGTACGAGGTGACAATGCGCGTGGGAAATGGTTCCAAAGTCGGCACGCTACCTCTACATCTACCTTCGCGATTAGTTTTAGACCTAAATAATTGTTATTTTGTGCCAGCGTTAAGCATGAATATTACATCTGGATCTTGTTTGTTGCGAGACGGTTATTCATTTAAATCAAAGAATAATGGTTGTTCTATTTATATGAGTAATATCTTTTATGGTCATGCACCCTTGAAGAGTGGTCTATTCTTGTTGGATCTCGATTGTAGTGATACACATATTCATAATATTGAAGCCAAAGATGCAAGGTTGATAATGATAGTGCAACTTATTTGTGGCACTACCGTTTAGGTCATATTGGTGTAAAGCACATGAAGAAACTCCATGCTGATGGACTTTTGGAATCAGTTGGTTATGAATCACTTGGTGCTTGCGAACCATGCCTCATGGGCAAGATGACTAAAACTCCATTCTTCAGAACAATGGAGCGAGCAGCTGACTTGTTGGAAATCATACATACTGATGTATGTGGACAGATGAGTGTTGAGGCTCGCGTCGGGTATCGTTATTTTCTGACCTTCACCGAGGATTTGAGCAGATATGGGTATATCTACTTAATGAAGCACAAGTATGAAACATTTGAAAAGTTCAAAGAATTTCAGAGTGAAGTAGAGAATCATCGTAACAAGAAAATAAAGTTTCTACGATGTGATCACGGAGGCAGATATTTGAGTTACGAGTTTGGTATTCATCTGAAACAATGTGGAACAGTTTCACAGCTCACGCCACCCGGAACACCACAGCGAAACGGTGTGTCCGAACGTCGTAACCGTACTTTATTAGATATGGTGCGATCTATGATGTCTCTTACTGATTTACCACTATCGTTTTGGGGTTATGCTTTAGAGACAGCTGCATTCACGTTAAATAGGGCACCATCTAAATCCGTTGAGACAACACCTTATGAACTGTGGTTTGGCAAGAAACCCGAATTATCATTTCTTAAAGTTTGGGGCTGCGATGCTTATGTGAAAAACCTTCAACCTGATAAGCTCGAACCCAAGTCGGAGAAATGTGTCTTCATAGGATACCAAAAGGAAATTGTTGGGTACACCTTCTATCACAGATCCGAAGGCAAGATATTCGTTGCTAAGAATGGATCCTTTCTAGAGAAGGAGTTTCTCTCGAAAGAAGTGAGTGGGAGGAAAGTGGAACTTGATGAGGTAATTGTACCTTCTCCCAAATTGGAAAGTAGTACATCACAGAAACTAGTTCCAATGATTCCTACACCAATCAGCAAGGAAGCTAATGATGATGATCATGAAACTTCAGATCAAGTTACTACTGAACCTCGTTGGTCAACCAGAGTATGTTCCGCACCAGAGTGGTACGGTAACCCGGTTCTGGAAGTCATGTTACTAGACCATGATGAACCTACGAACTATGAGGAAGCAATGATGAGCCCAGATTCCGCAAAATGGCTTGAAGCCATGAAATCTGAGATGGGATCCACGTATGAAAACAAAGTATGGACTTTGGTTGACTTGCCCGATGATCGGCAAGCCATTGAAAATAAATGGATCTTTAAGAGGAAGACTGATGCCGATGGTAATGTTACTGTCTACAAAGCTTGACTTGTTGCAAAAGGTTTTCGACAAGTTCAAGGAGTTGACTACGATGAGACTTTCTCACCCGTAGCGACGCTTAAGTCTGTCCGAATCATGTTAGCAATTGTCGCATTTTATGATTATGAAATCTGGCAAATGGATGTCAAAACTGCATTCCTTAATGGATACCTCAAAGAGGAGTTGTATATGATGCAACCAGAAGGTTTTGTCGATCCTAAAGGTGCTAACAAAGTATGCAAGCTCCAGCGATCCATCTATGGACTGGTGCAAGCATCTCGGAGTTGGAATATACGCTTTGATGAGGTGATCAAAGCAGATGGTTTTATAAAGACTTTTGGAGAAGCCTGTATTTACAATAAAGTGAGTGGGAGCTCTATAGGATTTCCCATATTATATGTGGATGACATATTGTTGATTGGCAATGATATAGAATTTCTGGATGGCATAAAAGGATACTTGAATAAGAATTTTCAATGAAAGACCTCGGTGAAGCTGCTTATATATTAGGCATAAAGATCTATAGAGATATATCAAGACGTTTAATTGGACTTTCACAAAGCACATACCTTGATAAAGTTTTGAAGAAGTTCAAAATGGATTAGTCAAAGAAAGGATTCTTGCCTGTGTTACAAGGTGTAAAGTTGAGTAAGACTCAATGCCCGGCCACTGGAGAAGATAGAGAGAAAATGAAAGTCATTCCCTATGCCTCAGCGATAGGATCTATCATGTATGCAATGATGTGTACCGGACCTAATGTGTGCCTTGCTATAAGTTTAGCAGGGAGGTACGAAAGTAATCTAGGAGTAGATCATTGGACAGCGGTCAAGAACATCCCGAAGTACCTGAAAAGGACAAATGATATGTTTCTCATTTATGGAGGTGACAAAGAGCTCATCGTAAACGGTTACGTCGATTCCAGCTTTGACACTGATCCGGATGACTCTAAGTCCCAAACCGGATATGTATTTTTATTGAGCGGTGGAGCTGCCAGTTGGTGCAGTTCCAAGCAGAGCGTCGTGGCGGGATCTACGTGTGAAGCGGAGTACATAGCTGCTTCAGAAGTAGCAAATGAAGGAGTTTGGATGAAGGCGTTCATATCCGATCTAGGTGTAATACCTAGTGCATCGGGTCTAATGAAAATCTTTTATGACAACACTGGAGCAATAGCCTTGGCGAAGGAATCCAGGTTTCACAAAAGAACCAAGCACATCAAGAGACACTTCAATTCCATCCGTGATCAAGTCAAGGAGGGAGACATAGAAATTTGCAAGATAAAAATGGATCTGAATGTCGCAGACCCATTGACTAAGCCTCTACAACGAGCAAAACATGATCAGCACCAAGACTCCATGGGTGTTAGAATCATTACTATGTAATCTAGATTATTGACTCTAGTGCAAGTGGGAGACTGAAGGAAATATGCCCTAGAGGCAATAATAAAGTTGTTATTTATATTTCCTTATACATCATGATAAATGTCTTTTATTCATGCTAGACTAGAATTATATTAACCAGAAACTTGGTATATGTGTGAATACATAGACAAAACAGAGTGTCCCTAGTATGCCTCTACTAGACTAGCTCGTTAATCAAACATGGTTATGTTTCCTAATCATAGACATGAGTTGTCATTTGATCAACGCGATCACATCACTAGGAGAATGATGTGATGGACAAGACCCACCGGTTAGCTTAGCAACTTGATCGTTTAGTTTTTCTGCTATTGCTTTCTTCATGACTTATACATGTTCCTATGACTACGAGATTATGCAACTCCTGAATATCGGAGGAACACCTTGTGTGCTATCAAACGTCACAACGTAACTGGGTGATTCTAAAGATGCTCTACAGGTGTCTCCGAAGGTGTTTTTGGTGTTGGCATAGATCGAGAATAGGATTTGTCACTCTGAGTGTCGGAGAGGTATCTTTGGGCCCTCTCGGTAATACACATCGTAATAAGCCTTGCAAGCAAAAGACTAATGAGTTGGTCACGAGATGATGTATTACGGAATGAGTGAAGAGACTTGCCGGTGACGAGATTGAACTAGGTATGATGATACCGGCGATCGAATGTCGGGCAAGTAACATACCGCTGACAAAGGGAACAACGTATGTTGTTGTGCGGTTTGACCGATAAAGATCTTTGCAGAATATGTAGGAACCAATATGAGCATCCAGGTTCTGCTATTGGTTATTGACTAGAGATGAGTCTCGGTCATGTCTACATAGTTCTCAAACCCGTAGGGTCCGCACGCTTAACGTTCGATGACGATCGATATTATGAGTTTATGTGTTTTGATGTACCGAAGGTTGTTCGGAGTCCCGGATGTGATCACAAACATGATGAGGAGTCTCAAAATGGTCGATACATAAGGATTGATATATTGGAAGGTTATATTCAGACACCGGAAGGGTTCCGGGGGTCACCGGATAAATATCGGAGTACCAGGAGGTTACCGGAACCCCCGGAAATTCTATGGGCCTTATTGGGCCCTTGTGGAGGAAGAGGGTAGCAAGGGAAGTGTGGGGCACGCCCCCCTAGGACCAAACCGAATTGGTTTGGATATAGGAGGCCGGCCCCCCTCTTTCCTTCTTCTCATCTCCTCTTTCCCACCCTCTCCTAGTAGGAATAGGAAAGGAGGGCTAATCCTACTTGGAATAGGATTGCCCCTCCCTTGGCGCGCCTCCTCCTCCTCCCCTCCCTCCTTTATATATGTGGGGAGGGGGCACCCCATAGACACACAAGTTGATTTGCAAGCCGTGTGCGGTGCCACCCTCCACAGTTACCCACCTCGGTCATATCGTTGCAGTGCTTAGGCGAAGCCATGCGCCGGTAACTTCATCATCACCGTCACCACGCAGTCGTGCTGACGAAACTCTCCCGCGACGCTCAACTGGATCAAGAGTTCATGGGACATCATCGAGCTGAAAGTGTGCTGAACACGGAGGTGCCCGTACATTCGGTGCTTGGATCGGTTGGATTCCGAAGACGTTTGACTACATCAACCGCGTCACTAGACACTTCCGCTTTTGGTCTACGAGGTTACGTGGACACACTCTCCCCGCTCATTGCTATGCTTCTCCTAGATAGATCTTGCATGATCATAGGATTTTTTTTTGAATTACTACGTTCCCCAACAGTAGTTACATAGCTTATGTAACACCTATGGCTATCCACTGTTGCTCATGCTTTGTTCGTGGTAGAGGCTTCGTCAATGGGTCCGACACATTCAAATCTGTGTGAATCTTGAGTACTTCCACAAACCATTATCGACGTACTGTTGGATAGTGTGATACTTGTGTTCGATATGTCTGGTATTCATGTGGGATCTCGATTCCTTTGCTTGAGAAACGGTGCCACTATTATCACAAAAGAGTGCCATTGGGTTCATCACACTTGGAGTAACACCAACTTCTTCAATAAATTTCTTGATCCAGACAGCCTCCTTCGAAGCTTATAAAGTCACAATATATTCTGCTTTCGCCATAGAATCCGCAACAATGTTCAGCTTGGAACTCTTCCAAACCACTGCCCCACCATTGAGGGTGAAAACATAGCCTGAATGAGATTTATAGTAATATTAGTCATGAAGCTATCATCGGTTTAACCATTTGCAACGATCTCTTTATCTCCTCCGTAGACAGGAGCATGTCCTTTGTCCTCCTAACGTGCTTAAGAATATTTTTAACAGCTGCCCAGTGAGTCACTCCACGATCACTTTGGTACCCGCTACTAACACTTAGCGCCTAAGAAACATCTAGTCTTGTACATATCATATCATACACGATGGATCCAATTATCGAGGCATATGGAACTCCACTCATTTGCACATGCTCATCAACTGTCTTAGGACATTGATTCTTGCTAACTATCGTGCCACGTGACATTGGGAGAAAACCTTTCTTTGCATTTTCCATTTTACACCTCTTTAAAACCTTGTCAATGTACGTGCTATGGCTCAACTGAATTAGACTTCATGATCTATCTCTATAGATCTTTATGCCCAATATATAAGCTGCTTCGCCTAAGTCTTTCATCGAAAACACACTTCTTAATGAAACTTTTATTGTGCTAAGAAACTTTACATCGTTTCGAATCAACAAAATGTCATCCACATATAAGATTAGAAATGCTATAGATATCCCACTAAACTTATTGTATACACAAGCTTCCTCATCATTTTTAATGAAGCCAAAATCTTAAACCACGTCATCAAAATGTTGATTCCAACTCCTCCATGATTGCTTCAAACCATAGTGACCTTTGAAGCTTGCACACCTTTTCGGCATCCTTAGGATCGACAAAAACTTCTGGTTGCATCATATATACATCCTCTTTGAGATTTCCATTTAGGAAAGCAATTTTGACATCCATCTGCCATATCTTGTAATCAAAATATGCAGCAATTGCCATCATAATTTGCATAAAGATTTTAGCATGTCTACTGTTTAGAAAGTCTCATTGTAACAGATTCCCTCAATATTGTCGGGGTGTTGACCATCTATGGGGCCAATGAGACCCTTTGTTGGTTCGGCAAGGGGAAGCACTCACCGCAAAGAGTAGAATCAACGGTGGACGCAAGGAGATTTACCCAGGTTTGGGCCACCTGGAGGTGTAATACCCTACTCCTGCCATGGGTGTATTGAAAAAGTGTGAATCTATGGTCGCACAAGATCAAGGAGCGCTTCCCCGGCAAGGAGACGAGGGGAGCAGCTATGCATGGAAGTTGTGCAAAAGGTTGATCCTTGTAAAGTTTCTCTAGCCCTCTTTTTATACCTTAAGGGGTTGCCATAGTGGCAAAACAGTCTTTATCTAGTGATTAGATAGCAAACAGTGCTACCATACCTAACTCTGCTAGTTAGGAGAAAAAACATTAAATGCACTGCTATGTGTCTAGTGGGGGAGAAGCCCCGACAAGGCTATCACACCGATTTAGTTGGCTAACTCCTATTATCTTCACACGCCACCTGGACGGGTGTCAATAAAGGTGAAACTCCCTCCAGCATGCCGAAGAGTGTTCGATGACTAAGCTGCCTGCGGGCTCGACACCTCATTGATTAGTGACTAGCTGATCGATGAGGTGGAGCGCCGGAAGTTGGCGAGGACTCGTCGTCCACAAGGCTTGCCGGGCCTCCACCTTGCCGGGTTTGCGCCACCGGCGAGGGCCGCTTCTAGTGCCTAGTCTGATTCTTCTCTTGAGTCAAGTTGATCACCTTGGCCCTGGATCTTGGTCTTCTTGATGCGCGCCTTGATCTCACAAAGAGCAGCTCCCTTGGCGTGCAGATTCTCCGGCAATGCTTAGTTGTCGGGTTGCCGTCGCTGCATGTGCATAAGTATGGGGTACTAAGGACCCCCTTAGTGCACTGGTAGGAGCCCCCGGTGTTGGTATGAAAACGGGCAGATCTCGGGTAGGGGGGTCACAAGCTATGCGTTTAGAGGATCGATGGTAACATGAGGCTGGGGACACGATGTTTACCCAGGTTCAGGCCCTCTCGATCGAGGTAATACCCTACTTCTTGCTATATTAATATGGATGAATATGAATACAAGAGTTGATCTACATCGAGATCGTAATGGCTAAACCCTAAAGTCTAGCCTATGGGAATATTGTGATGTTGATGATCCCCTCTGCAGACTAAACCCTCTGGCTTATATACACGCCAGAGGAGACCTAGGGTTACAAGGATGACTTGGGTAGGAAGTAATTGACACATTCAGACTCTACACTTGCCTTTCTACGTACATAGGAGTCCTGACCAAACATGGGGGAGAGTCTTCTGCTTCTTCTTTACGTGGCCCATTAATACGGCCCAGCTTCAATGACCCGGATGCCTGAGGACCCCTGAATACAGGACTCCCTCACTAGCCCCTGGACTTGCCTTCAATGATGAGATTGTGTCCGGCTTCATGTCTTCGGTCTTGCAAGGTGAGTCCTCCTGGATGATAGTTCGGCTTCTTTAAATATTGTATTCCGTTGATTCCTCGCCGCCATCGCCTTGGCTTCCATGTGTCTAACGAATGCAAACCATCTAGGAAGTTTTACAAATACCCCCTTGACTGTGTACGGAAGGCGCCTATATAAGAGAATAGATCCGAGTTGCCTCTCCATCTCATTGCATGCGGAAGAAACCCTAGTGCGTGCAAAAAATCTTCAAACATGGCTAGCGCCCCAAGCTCTTCCTCGCGCCCTCATGGCCCTCGTGCAAGAGATTGGAAAAGCTGCTCTGTGTCCCATGCGCGTCCGAGGGCACTTCAAGCGCAGGGATATCTCCCTCCAGAGGATCTAGTCCCCGTCCGGGCCGGACTAACTTCTATTGACAACCAAGCCCTGGCAGAGAGCTTTCCCAACCCTTCCGATGGAGAACGGGCATGTTTTGTCCCCTTCCTTTTAAGAGGCGTAGGGTTCCCCGTCCACCCCTTCCTTAGGGGACTCCTGGTGTTCTATGGTCTCCAACTACACGATCTTACGCCGGGGTCTATCCTGCAGATCGCGAGTTTTGTCGCTTTATGTGAACTGTTCTTGGGCTGCGAGCCTCACTTCGAGTTGTGGTGAAAGTTCTTCTGCCTTGTCCCTCGCTCAGAAAAGGGATCCATATATGAAGTTGGGGGCACCGAAGTATGGCGCATAGCTGGGACAGGCTATCTGCCCGGTACTCCGAAGAGCAGCCTTCGGAGCGGTTTTACATTGAGGACGTTGCTCTGCCAGATCCAGTTCGGCGAGGCCTCACCAAATATTCCAGTGCTCCACCAAAGAAGCTTTTCAACTGGTGTCCCCGCAGTTCTTCGGAAGAAGAGAGAGCGGAGGTTAGCAGACTGGCAGGCAAGATCAAATTGCTCGCCAATTTGGGGTTATCTATAATCGAAGTGATGGCCATTTCAATAAAGCGATGCGTGCAGTCACTTCTAGCTAGAGGATTTCCAATGTGGCATTATAATGACCAGGATGATGCCTCACGCTGCTTACGCCCAGGTCCGGATGACCCTGCCGCTCTAGCCGTTGTCCAGGAAGGTCTTTATAAGGGAGAGAAGCAAGACTTCATTCCTTTAACGTGACGGGAGGGTTTTTCTATGTACAATCCTCCTGACTGGGTAAGTTTCTCTCTTGACCGCCCACTTGTTTCTTCGTTACGATGTATTGACCGAACTAAACTCGGTTTTGCTCCCTACAGGAGTGGAGGAAGGTGATCGGGGGGATTAATAGTCCCGCCCCTCAGCCAGAGGACCGATTCCACTATGCGGGCCTCGGATATGATGAAGATCCAGACATAGGCATAGATCTAGAAGAGGGAGTCTTCTATCATGCCTGCCGTGAGGGCACCCTGGTGGCTATAGTACCCAATTACCCAGGCCTCATTCCTTCTTCCCGTGTAAGTAATTTAGGACATATCTCATCAAGGAGAAGATTCCCAGTGCACCTTACCCATCGTATTTTATCATACTTGAACAGGGACGACGCTCCTCACGCCGAACTGTGTGAAGACCGTCAACCCAGAGGGTGACGCCCGCGTCGGGTGAGGCCTTGAAGCGAAAGAGGACCGCGAACACCAGCGGACCTTCAAAGAGGTATGTTTGTTTTGACACACGCTAGGTGGTGAAGTCGGTATCACAACTTTCCGCTTTGTTTTTTCCTTTTAGGAGGAATACACACCTGACTGTCTCCGATGACAATGCAGACCAAGCCCCAGCCAATCCGTCATTAGGCCTGTCAGGGGTTAATGCTGATTCAGCGCGGATTGTCCTCTCCAGGAGGATTCGGAGGAAATGTCAGTTACTAATTCCGAAGTGGAGGTTGCGATGGTTCACCGGTGGCGGAAAGCAGCCATGCGTGACCCAGCCCTTTTTGAGAAGGCATTTAACACCCTCAGCTCTGCAGATGCCTATATCTGAGCCACTCAAGACGGACTCGCTGGAGCCACTCACCGGCTTTCAAAAGATATGCGAGTGAATGTATATGTTGGTGTTCCCATGCCAGTAGCCCCCAAGACTTGAAGCAGTTGGTACAACTGATTTGAGGATCGTTGTGTTTTTGTTGGTGCTTCAAGAAAAAAATAACTCCTTATTCAAGGAGCTTGAAGAGTGCCAGACCCAGCTTGCCGAATTGAAAAATTCGAAGGAATCCGGAAAGGATGCTGGTGGTAAGAACAATGGTGTCCGGGTACTATGACAGTTGTGCTGATCACTAGGATATTATGTATATACTAATTTGTAATACAGCAACAGGGTCGACCGACCAACTGGAGAGGGAGCTAAGAGCTGCTTTGGCTGAAATTTTTTTTTCCGAAGGGGAAACAGCCGCTGGCAAGCGCGTATTGATGCAAGCCATAGAGAAAAGAAACCAAGTGCAAGATAAAAGTGTTAGGTTGGAACAAGAGCTGAAGGGTGTAAGAGCCCAACTCTCAAGTACCATGGAAGAGAGACGGAGGCTAAAAGGCGGCATGTTCAGTTTGTCCCTTATACCTAGCTCTCCTTATAGTCTCTTATTTTGGAAGTTTCTTATAAAACTTTTCCTGCAGGTTTGTTAACTGGTCAGCCCGAAGGAGGAGTGTCCGGTTTCGAGGGTGACGTGCTGCAAGAGTTTTCCAGAGTCCACGAGCGAGCTCAGAAGGCCATGAAGAGTATGGCCAGGGCTTTATGGCCAGGTGATTCGCCTCTGAAAACTATGGAGGACTCGACAGACTTGTTCAAAGGGGCTTGACGTCGCTTCAAACTATGGAAATCATCAGCATATCGCATGGGTGCTCGAGAGGCCTGGGCCATGGTGAAGACGCGCTACACTCGTCTTGATCCAAATCATATGGCTTGCGTGGGACCTCGAGGGTCCGATGGACAAGAAATTCCTTCGCATTTGGTATATGACCAAGTAGAGATAGCTGCCAAGCTTTCCCAACAAGACTGTAAACTAGACAGCCTTATAGAGGGAACAGAAAAAGAGTAGTCGTCTGATTCCATGTATCAATGTACTTTTACCATCAAACTTTTCTCCAACCGAATTTATATAAAGTTTGTCATGGCCAACCATCTGCTTTAACCTCCATAAACCCAAAGGCTGGAGTGCTTCCAAATACCATATCTGTGGTAAAACACGTGATATGTTCGGAAACTAGGCAATCCGGTCATAATTGCTTGAGCAGACAAACTGTGTTCGGGGAGTTATGTTATATTACTATTTAACGTAAGAAACATCTTCCAGACAGAATAGATCTGTTAGGGGTGCCTTTCCCTGGGTCGGCGTGCATAAAGATGCGGGCCTAGGCTTTTGATGCTATGAAAAGGATTGTACGATGCCATATCCTGTGGTAGTTTAAAATACGCTTTAGAATGCGATATGTCGTGTATCCGCCGACCGATCATTCCCTTAAGAGCGCTAGCTTTCGGCTTCACCCAGTCTGAGGTGCATGTCTGGATTACCCGGTTGTAACAATCGCAGAGGTGCCCCGTTTATGCCCTAGCCGAACAATCGGAAACGTAGGGGTAAGCATATGAGCCAGGCAACCCAGCTTTGCCAGGACTTAAGTCATATTGGTGCATATAATGGCAAGGAAGGTCTGTAAAAAACATACGACATTTTAAGCAATAAGCTTTATTGGTAACGGGCTTCATTAAAGAAGCCCCCAGTTATATTTAAGGTAGATACATTCGAAGATGTACTTATCTTGTGGCAGTTCGGGCGAGCCGAATACTTGCCAATGAGAGAAAAATGTGAAAAGAAAAGGAGAAAAAATAAAGGGTAAAAGACAAGACCTAACTTATAAGGAGGAAAAAAAATTGCTACCGAACTATCCATAAAATCGTCGGAGCCTGGCAGCGTTCCACGGGTTCGGCTCAAGGCGGTTGTCCTATGCATTGCGAAGGCGATAGGCTCCACCAGTGAGTACTTCGTCGATAATGAAGGGGCCCTCCCATTTTGGTTTGAGCTTGTCCCTTTTCTTCTCCGGGAGGCGTAAAACAAGTTCGCCAATGTTGTATGTCTTGGCCCACACTTCTCTGCTCTGGTATCGCCTGGCCTGTTGTTGATAAAATGCGGAACGGGCTTGCGCTGTATTGTGCTCCTCTTCAATTCCATCTAGGTTGTCTTGCCGATCTAGCTCGACTTCTCTCTCCTCGTACATCTGCACTCGAGGTGAGTCATGAATAATGTCGCAGGGCAGAACAACCTCTGCGCCGTACACCATGAAAAAAAGGTGTATATCCGGTCATACGATTAGGTGTGGTCCGCAGCCCCCAGAGTACGGAGTCAAGCTCTTCGACCCAGTGTTTATCAGACTCCCGTAGGGAGCGCACTAGTTGGGGTTTAATGCCGCTCATTATCAGACCATTGGATCTTTTGACGTGACCGTTTGTTTGAGGATGGTACACAGAAGCGTAATCAAGTTTAATACCTAATTTTGCGCACCAATTTTTTACATCGTCAGCTGTAAAGTTGGAGCCATTGTCTGTGATAATACTGTGCGGGACACCATAACGGTGTACTACGCCAGATATAAAATCTATCACAGGCCCTGCCTCAGCTGTTTTTACTGGCTTGGCTTTTATCCATTTAGTGAATTTATCTACCATCACCAGTAAGTATTTCTTTTTATGGCTTCCCCCTTTAAGAGGTTCGACCACATCAAGCCCCCAGACCGCAAAAGGCTAAGTAATGGGGATTGTTCTCAGAGCGGTGGGAGGCATGTGACTTTGATTTGCAAAGAGCTGGCAGCCAACACAGTGTTGGACTAAGGTCTGGGCGTCTGCTCGGGCAGTGGGCTAGTAAAAGCCAGCTCGAAAAGCTTTGCCTACGAGTGCCCGGGCTGCAGCATGGTGACCGCCCATTCCAGCATGTATTTCAGTGAGAATTTTTCTTCCCTCCTCTTCGGAGATGCACCTTTGTAAAATACCAGTTGTGCTTTTCTTATATAGTTCACCATCATGAACTTTGTAGGCTTTAGAATGCCAGACTATGTGGCGGGCCTCATTTTGGTCACTAGGGATTTCCTGCCTTTTAAGGTAGGATAGGAAGGGCTCTGTCCAGGAGGCTATGAGAACCATGATTTCGTGAGCCGAAGGAGTTATCTCCATGTCTGGGTCTCCGATGATGTCTTAGTTAAGTTCGGCCTGGGGTGTGTTCGGATCCGAATTCATGTCGCCGCTCGCGTCCTGCCATGTTACTGATGGCTTAAATAGCCTTTCCACAAATGTGTTAGGTGGGACGGGGTCATGCTTAGCGCCCATATGAACGAGTACGTCGGCGGCCTGGTTACTATCCTGGGCTACGTGATGAAATTCCAACCCCTCCAATCGAGCCGGCATTTTCAATATAGCATTGCGATAAGCTACCATTCTTTAATCCTTCGCATCAAAATCTCCATTAATTTGGGAGATAGCAAGGTTTGAGTCTCCGCGTACCTCGAGGCATTGTATTCCCATGGATATAGCTAGGCGAAGACCATGTAATAGGGCCTCATACTCGACCACATTGTTCGAGTCTGTGTACATAATTTGCAGGACGTACCGGACTGTATCTCCAGTTGGAGATATCAATATTACGCCGGCCCCCAATCCGGCTAGCATTTTGGAACCGTCGAAGTACATTGTCCAGTGGGAGTATGAGCCGTACTCTTTAGGGTGTTCGGCTTCGGTCCATTCCGCGACAAAGTCAGCCAACACCTAGGATTTAATAGTCCGACATGGCTTATAAGATATTTCGAACGATAAGAGCTCGATGGCCCATTTGGCTATGCGCCCAGTGGCGTCTTTATTGTTGATAATATCGTTGAGTGCTACCACGGATGCCACTGTGATCGAACACTCTTGAAAGTAGTGTCGGTGTTTCCGAGATGACATGAAGAACGCATAGGCAATTTTCTGATAGTGGGGGTACCGTGATTTGCACGGTGTTAGCACCTCAGATACATAGTATACGGGTTTTTGAACGAGGAATTTATGTCCCTCTTCAGCTCCTTCGACGACAAGCACGACACTCACTACCTGGTGAGTGGCTGATATATACAGCAACATTGGTTCGCCAACACCGGGGGCGGCTAGGATTGGGTTGCTTGCTAGTAGAGTTTTTATTTTTTCCAATCCGGCTGTGGTGTAATGCCCAGGATGGTACTATACCTCCTACGTGTCGAGGCACGACTTAAAGGTATAAGCCCATTCTGGAATGATCTCAAGTTTGGTATCTTTGCACGTCTCATGTAAAAATAGGGATGAAATGCAAAAGGATAGTTGGCTTACACTCGCCACTTCACTCAATACATAACATAAGCAAAATATCATTCAGAACATCACAACCCGACTACGGGCGAAGATCCAAAAGAAAGATACCAAAACATAAAGCCACAGGTCTGAATCGCCCCTAGTAGAAACCACTACTGATCGTCGAAAACGACACAAGCATACGGCCACTCTCTTCATCGAGCTCCCAGTGAAGTACTTGAACCAGCTCCTGCACCATTCTCGGCTGAACCTGCATCTGGTGTTGTAGTATCTGTGAGCCACGAGGACTCAGCAATCCCATAACCATGGGTATCAAGACTAGCAAAGCTTTATGGGTATGGAGAAGGGTAGTGGTGAGGTTGCAGCAGCGGCTAAGCGTAATATGGTGGCTAACTTACGTGTACAAGAATAAGATGAGCATCTAAGCAAACGGTCGCAACTAGTAGTGATCGCTAAAGATCCTAGACTACCTACGAGTCAAACATAACCCCACCGTGTTCTCTTCTCAAAGTGAAAAGAGACAGTCACGGTTACTCACACAGTTGTGTGTTTTACTTCGGATCCTCTGTCAAGTTTTCTACAACCGGACATTAACAAATTCCAATCTGCCACATAACCGCGGGCACGACTTTTGAAAGATCATAACCCTGCAGGGATGTCCCAACTTAGCCCATCACAAGCTCTCACGATTAGCTGAAGTGATAAATATAATATCATCACCCCTTATCTTAGGGAAATCCGATCAGGCTCGGCATCCCGGTGCACAAGACATTTCTACAATGGTAAAACAAGTCCAGCAAGACCTCCCGGTGTGCCGACACCCTGATAGTAGCCGCGTGTATCTCGTCTCAGGCCACGACCGGATGGGTGATGCTACAGGTAAAACCAATCCTCGGGTTTCCCCGTGGTGGCCCCGCAGGCTCCCCATTTGGGACCAACACCATCAGCACTGGGCCCCCCTGTTATGTAGAATTAAGAACCCGGGGACATGACCCCCTATGCAATTAATTAATTATTTAAGTTGTTATTATGAGCAAATTAAAACCAATGTTGGGCCTTGCTGGAGGAGTTTTATTCAAAGTCGAACTGTCAAGGGGTCCCCATCCACCCATCGTGTAAGGAACGCAAATCAAGGAACATAATGCCGGTTTATCGGCACCTAAGGTGGCATGAGTGGAACAAATCACCGAGCAAAAGGCCAAGCCTTCCACCCATGCCCAGTATATAGGTGTGTTAAATAATATATATAACATATTGTGATATTCCAACAACAAGTTCCCACCTGGAACGATCTTCATCTTCACCTACAACTAGCAACGCTATAAGAGGGGCTGAGCAAGCGGGTAACATAGCCAAACAATGGTTTGCTAGGAAGGTGTCAAAGGTTAGAGGTTTCATGGCAACAAGGAGAGGCTGACATAAAAGATGGGTAGCGCGACATGTAATGATAGCATCGAGACAACTAAGCATGACAATGGTAGTAAAGGTATCCAAGGGTATGACCATCTTGCCTGAGATTCCGCAAGGAAGAAGAACAAGTCCATGAAGTAGACGGAGCAACATAGTCGAGCGAATCCTCACAACTCCGGAACGAAACCGAAGCTAACAAGAGAAGCAACCGGAAAGAAGCAAACAACACGGTAAACACACATATCATAACCATGGCATGATGCACAAACAAGTATGATGCATGTCCGGTTTAAATATGCATGGCATGGCAAAGTGCACAAACAAGTACTACAAGTTAAGTGGAGCTCAATATGCAACGAGTTGCATATTGACGAAACACCACATTTTAATTATTTAATTGACTCTCGTTTATTTACAAGACAAGATTAAATGTTTGTTAACATGGCAAGAGGTGAAGCAAGAGCAAACTACCTATTTAGGCAAGTTTAAATGAGGCCGGAATGACAAACAACAATTCCGGAAAACCCCATATGCATGTTTAGTAATTATAAGCAAACAACAATTCACACATATAATGTTGTTAACATGATGCGGATGAGATGATGAAGTTTAAGCAATTTTTATTAAAAGTGAACATGAAGAGATAAGGAGTATATATCACCGTGGTGGAAGGAAAAAGGTGCCACGTCAACGATAACCAAAATGATGCCACGGCATCATATCGGTTTCGGTAACTCGTTGAGAGACCGGTGCAAAAGAAAAGGTGGCGTGAGCGAGTCGACCAAGATGAAAGGTGGGGTGATCCCGTCACCGGGTTCCCACGGGTTGTCGACGAGGCAACCGAGGAGCATGACAAAAGACGAAACGGGCACGATGCACACAAGGGAAAACATCTCATACAACACAAGCATTTGTCCACGGGTCATCGTCTCGGGGTTATACCTTCGAAGCGTTCGTTCTCGAAGCGGTTCGAGTCGTCGAGGGACGTAGTGGAAGTAGTGGAAGTAGACGTTCTCGAGGCGGTCGTTGTCGAAGTTGTCGTTCACGTTGACAAAAGGACGTAGTGGAAGTAGTGGTACACGGCGACGGTAGTCGAACTTGACGTTTGCATTACACGGGTCTTCGGCGACGACAGTCGTTCATGTTTCGTAGCCGTTCACGCGGCGGTAGTTGAACACGGTTCGTAGATGTTCGGGGCCGTCATGGTACTTGTCGTAGGGGTACTTGGCGAACAACGGTCGTCGTGGTACTCGTTCATGTAGTAGTCGTACACGTGTGGTAGTCGAACTTGATGGATCCGAGGGCTCCGAGCATGCGTCGTGGTACTTGTCAAAAACAACATCGGATGTAGTCGTACATGAAGAGGAACTTGGCGGATCCAGTCGTCGCGGTACTTAACTTGTGAGGTCCTGGGATAAACAACAACAGCATCAAAACATGGCAAGGTCTCGGTCACGGCCACGGCAAGTTGGGCGACGCAGAGGCCCGCCGAGGTGGCTGCTCCGGTGGTGGCGCGAAGGAGGCAAAGCAGAGGAGGCGGCGGCGGAGCAGGACTCCAACAGCCTTGCTGGAGGAGAGATGGCGAGGCGGCTGGAGGTGGCTGTAGAGGCGCGGAAGAGGAGCCGGAGGGTGGTGCGCTGGAGGTGAGGCAGGGGCGGCGCCGGCGCTGTCGGGGTGCAGCGGCGTGCCCCGTCGGCCTGGGTCACCGGCGGCTGGCGAGGTGGCGGGCGGCGCGGCAAGGCCGGCCCGCGGCTGGAGGCGAGGCGCTCGGGGAGGCGCTGGAGAGAAGAGGTCGCGGCGCACGGCGGAGACGCGGCAAGGACGGAGGGAGGCGCTCGGGGGGCGATGGAGGAGAAGGCGCTGGTCGAGGGGAGGGACGGCGCGGCTCCACGCGGGGGGAGCCCGCGAGCTCCGGCCACCGTGGTGGCGAGGACGGGCGCCCGGCGGTGGGAGGTGAGGGGCGCGAGGGAGAGAGATGGAGACGAGGGAGAGGTTCGGGCGACGTGGACCCTGGGAGAGAGAGGGGATCGGGAGGAGGCAGGCGTCGCCCGAGGAAGAGGGAGCGGGGTCGAGGGGAGATGGTGCGGGGTCGAGCTGCGAGGGAACAAGGGGTGGCGGCGGCTCGGGAGGGAGAGCGAGGGGAGAGACCTGGGCGAGCGGTCGGGCTTAGGGTTAGGACTGGAGTTGGGCCAGGAGACCAGATGGGCCGGCTGGGGGGGGGGAGGCCGCAGGCCGGCGGCTGGCCCTCTCCTGCTGATTTTTCTTCTGCCATTTTCCAGTTACAAAAAATAACCATGAAGAAAAAATGAGAAGAAAGGAAGGGTTTGAAACAGAATTTGGACATGGGTTTAATTTTCTCGGACCCATAAAAATGAGCTTGATCCAAGAAAATAGGAATGAGCATGGACGTGACGATGATTTGAAACTCGTTTGAATTTAATTCAAATGAGTTTGAGATGGAAGTGGGTAAATGGTATGACCAAAAAGGTTGAGAATTTTTTATGGAGCTCGGGAAAAAGACAAAAGGATTTATGGACAAAGTTTGAGATCAAGAATTGAGATACAAAAGGCATGGAGAATATTATGCAAGTGTGTTATGGTGATTCCGAAGCAATGGAATAATTATATAGCTCCATATATTAGGAGGATATGTTATAAAGAGAAGTCACTCTTCCCTCAATTTAAATGGACCGAAGGTCCACACAATTTATTTAGTTAAGATGCAAAATTAAAGTCATGATGGCATGATGACATGATGCAAAGCAAAATAAATAACACAAGCACAAATGAAACACACGGGAGAACCCGGAACATCTGGAATCTCTGGAATCTTCTGGGACGTCGGTCTTCGGGCGTCATAACTCTCCCACACTAACAGAGGATCTCGACCCGAGATCCTGGAGATGGCACCGGATAAAAACGGAAGAGGAAGAGGTAAAACAAAGTTGCTTCTTCGACAAACGAGTGAAACCACGAGCCTAAGAGGTTGAACAATCTTGAAAGAAAGAATAGAACGGAGATGAATGAACTTAAGAGCACACCGGTAAAATGAGGAACAAGGAACACCACGAGAACCTTGCATGTTGAAAGACATGAAACAAGAGCTTACGAACCAAAGGAATAAGAAACTGCAACGGTATAGCCAAGGAAAAAGAATGACAGAATTTGGACAGCACTCCATCTGAAAATGGAAGGAATTAACATGAGCTTGAGGAGATGGAATGATACTTTATGAAATCAACAGCACACTGCCTCCGAAACAATTGAAAGAAAGGCACAAGGGGTAAGAAGGATTCAGACAGCACTCCGGTTGAAAAGAGAGGAAAGGCTAGATAGATGACGGAACTCGAACGTTGGGCACAACACTCCAGTTAAATAGATAAACAAGGAAAAGAACATGATCTTGACAAAACGAGATGATGGTTTGGAGAGAGCAACATCACAATGCCTCCGGAATGAAAGAATAGCATATAAATCAACGAAAGAAATGAAGGGAGAAGAAAAATGACAATTTCTCCCACAAATGAATTAGGAAATCCTCCTTACAAAGAAGGGTTGAATGGGGTTGATGGAAAAATCAACAACGAAACGAATAAGCTCTTGTTGTGGGCTTATGGAAAACATCTCAAAATTATGAGGTGACAACCAGCCACTAACGGAAACGATTGATTGCATTGAGATCAACAAGGAGACGATAAACTTATTTCGCCGGAATGATAAATGAAGAATTTGGGTCATTTATAAGCACCATAATAGCAACAATCCTTCGGGAAAGCTTTAGGTGAAATCTATACCAAGCTAACTCCAGCGACTAATTGAGGGTTTGAAAGGATCTCCTGAACAAGGAAAATGATGGTTTTAAATATCTCATTCTTGATAACTCGTGAATCATAAAACATGAAGGAATTGACAAGAATGACATAACACCACCTCAACAGATAAGGGAGCAAGAATTGCACTTGGAAAGCATGATGAAGAATGCTTGAGCTCCAACAAGAATCTTGATGAAGACTTCAAGGATGAATTAAATGATGATGAACCACCATGAAGAACTCCGGTAATGAAAGCATGAGAAGTGAAAGATGAAAAGAATAAGATTCAAGGCCTGCGATGAATTATATGGAGCTTTGAAATGATATAATTGAAATAACTTGGAACTCCGGAAAACAAGATGAACAACTTAGAACCGAGAATATGATATGGTGAACAAGCTCCGGAAAAAGAGATTAATCCCTTCGAGGAAATAAGAATAAGATTTACTGTATGCTTATCCTTCATCAAATTAAATTGATGACAAGCAACGGATTTGGCCTACTACTTATTCTTCTTGAAAAGGATTGGAGAGAGATAGAGCCAAACTTGAGAATAATCTTGAACGCCTCACCGGTAGGATTATGAAAAGAACAAACGAATTAATACGATAACAAGGAAGAGTAATCTTGAAAGAACCACCGTAAAATATGGAGACGAACGAAGAGACATCAATGAAGAATAGTTGGAGGACGAAGTTGCAAACAGAGAACGAAGAAATATTCTGAAATGATGGCCTTCGGAGGATCACAAAGAAAAGAATTCATGAAATGCTTCGGACGGGTATAAAAGAATTCCTCACAATCTGAACAATAATTAGGATGGCATGAAGCTAGAACCACGAGCCTTCAAGAGAACGGGCCAAGATTTAAGAGGAACTCTTCTTCGGGTCTTCAAAATCTGAGAAGACGATGAGATACACCACCATGAATTGTTGAGGCACTCCGGAATGAAGAATTAAAAGGTTGAACCAATGATGAAAAAGAATTTGAAAGCGATCTTGGAGAAGGCAGATGACTGATGTAATCCATTCTTACGTCACATTTTGAAAAGAATTTGAGTATAACTCTAGAAAAATTAGAAGAGTTAGGTAAGATCCTGGAAAAAGACCTGTGGGTTAGGGCCCACTGAAAAGAAAATCACCATTGAAAAAGATTGCTTAAGAGATATTGCACCGGTTGAATTAAATGACTAGAATAAGATGACAATCTCAAAATAGCTTGAAAGAATTGCGAATGGAAACGTGAATCTTCTGAGATACCTTCACCTCTCCGGATACGAATAGCAAGAGGAGAATGATGAACTTGAAGCTCTTGAGCATCTTCACGATAAATCACCGGATAAGAACATTGAAGGAAATGAATGAAGAACCTCACATGAATAAAATGGATACTTGATTAGGGACTCTGGCTCCAAGAAGAAAAAGGGAGGGAGGGCGTGGAAACAAAGACAACTTGGGACGAATGAAACAGACAAATCGTCAGATTTCTCAACGGCGTCCGTATGGAATAACTTGAAGAGAATGCACACCGGTTGAAAAGAATTAACATGAAAATCTCGATGGTCAAGAAGAATTAGCACTCTCATAGAAATATGAGAACACCGATTAGGAAAAGTATGGAATCAACATTTGACATCGAAGCAACTCGAATACCAGAATCAAAACAAAAACAAAGGATAGATATGTTGCAACATAATCTTCACAATATCATTCGAACCGAGAATTGAACGAATGAATTCCGCAGGTACATCAGCTTGTTGAGAAGCCACTTGGGAGAACAAAAGGCAAATAAAACAACAAGGAGCAGATAGAACAAATATAAGATAGAAGCTTCGTTCGACATGTTTGTGCTGAAAGCTCATGGAACGTGTTACAAAAGGGTTTTGCAATCCCCGGATCAGCATAGCCAAGGACCCTTTAAGATGCAACTCCCGATCGGAACAAACGCCCATAAACCACTTCACTCAATGTAGAACCCCGAACTTCATATCATGCATTCGTTGGAAGAATGCCTATGAGCTACTAGATGAACCCACCTATTAATTTCCGAAAGTTTCCAGTTATGCAATCAGGTGTTGGGGATACAGGGGAAGCATCACGCACTCAACTCTAATCCTACATCCAGCTGTATCCATCCTTCAACACTTAACCAGTTATTTTCGGAAACCGTTTACCTCGGACCTTCGAAACGCATCTACTATACAAGCTATGGCAATACTCCCGAACTACCTCCCTAGTACTGGGTGATGTCGGGGTTATCTTGCCACTAACCACATAGGAGAGTTTTCGATGTCGGCCGTCTTAAGTATTCCAGAACTGATGCGATATATTTGTGACGACAACACCTCGGAGCTCAACTCCCCGGGACACTGCCACAACCCCTAAATGACAGGAGGCATCGAGAACAATGTTCTCGTCACAAAGACATCGGAACAATCCAAACAATACTCGCGTGATCCTAAAAAAAATGGTGAATTTTTGAGAGTAGAAGAGACAAGAGTAATCGTCAGGAGTCCTCACCAGAGTGAAAAGAGATGAGGAGCAAAAGAAATCCTACTCTCCGATATATATATATATAGGACTCAAAACATTTTCAAGTGTGTGCCTAGACTCAATCGTCAACGATTCGATCAATCAATGGAGGCTCCTAGGTCGGAGAAGGCTCTGATACCAACTTGTAATGCCCAGGATGGGACTATACCTCCTACGTGTCGAGGCACGACTTAAAGGTATAAGCCCATTCTGGAATGATCTCAAGTTTGGTATCTTTGCACGTCTCATGTAAAAATAGGGATGAAATGCAAAAGGATAGTTGGCTTACACTCGCCACTTCACTCAATACATAACATAAGCAAAACATCATTCAGAACATCACAACCCGACTACGGGCGAAGATCCAAAAGAAAGATACCAAAACATAAAGCCACAGGTCTGAATCGCCCCTAGTAGAAACCACTACTGATCATCGAAAATGACACAAGCATACGGCCACTCTCTTCATCGAGCTCCCAATGAAGTACTTGAACCAGCTCCTGCATCATTCTCGGCTGAACCTGCATCTGGTGTTGTAGTATCTGTGAGCCACGAGGACTCAGCAATCCCATAACCATGGGTATCAAGACTAGCAAAGCTTTATGGGTATGGAGAAGGGTAGTGGTGAGGTTGCAGCAGCGGCTAAGCGTAATATGGTGGCTAACTTACGAGTACAAGAATAAGATGAGCATCTACGCAAACGGTCGCAACTAGTAGTGATCGCTAAAGATCCTGGACTACCTACGAGTCAAACATAACCCCACCGTGTTCTCTTCTCAAAGTGAAAAGAGACAGTCACGGTTACTCACACAGTTGTGTGTTTTACTTCGGATCCTCTGTCAAGTTTTCTACAACCGGACATTAACAAATTCCAATCTGCCACATAACCGCGGGCACGGCTTTCGAAAGATCATAACCCTGCTGGGGTGTCCCAACTTAGCCCATCACAAGCTCTCACGATTAGCTGAAGTGATAAATATAATATCATCACCCCTTATCTTAGGGAAATCCGATCAGGCTCGGCATCCCGGTGCACAAGACATTTCGACAATGGTAAAACAAGTCCAGCAAGACCTCCCAGTATGTCGACACCCTGATAGTAGCCGCGCGTATCTCGTCTCAGGCCACGACCGGATGGGTGATGCTACAGGTAAAACCAATCCTCGGGTTTCCCCGTGGTGGCCCCGCAGGCTCCCCGTTTGGGACCAACACCATCAGCACTGGCCCCCCTGTTATGTAGAATTAAGAACCCGGGGACATGACCCCCTATGCAATTAATTAATTATTTAAGTTGTTATTATGAGCAAATTAAAACCAATGTTGGGCCTTGCTGGAGGAGTTTTATTCAAAGTCGAACTGTCAAGGGGTCCCCATCCACCCATCGTGTAAGGAACGCAAAATCAAGGAACATAATGCCGGTTTATCGGCGCCTAAGGTGGCATGAGTGGAACAAATCACCGAGCAAAAGGCCAAGCCTTCCACCCATGCCCAGTATATAGGTGTGTTAAATAATATATATAACATATTGTGATATTCCAACAACAAGTTCCCACCTGGAACGATCTTCATCTTCACCTGCAACTAGCAATGCTATAAGAGGGGCTGAGCAAGTGGGTAACATAGCCAAACAATGGTTTGCTAAGAAGGTGTCAAAGGTTAGAGGTTTCATGGCAACAAGGAGAGGCTGACATAAAAGATGGGTAGCGCGACATGTAACGATAGCATCGAGACAACTAAGCATGGCAATGGTAGTAACGGTATCCAAGGGTATGATCATCTTGCCTGAGATTCCGCAAGGAAGAAGAAAAAGTCCATGAAGTAGACGGAGCAACATAGTCGAGCGAATCCTCACAACTCCGGAACGAAACCGAAGCTAACAAGAGAAGCAACCGGAAAGAAGCAAACAACACGGTAAACACACATATCATAACCATGGCATGATGCACAAACAAGTATGATGCATGTCCGGTTTAAATATGCATGGCATGGCAAAGTGCACAAACAAGTACTACAAGTTAAGTGGAGCTCAATATGCAACGAGTTGCATATTGACGAAACACCACATTTTAATTATTTAATTGACTCTCGTTTATTTACAAGACAAGATTAAATGTTTGTTAACATGGCAAGAGGTGAAGCAAGAGCAAACTACCTATTTAGGCAAGTTTAAATGAGGCCGGAATGACAAACAACAATTCCGGAAAACCCCATATGCATGTTTAGTAATTATAAGCAAACAACAATTCACACATATAATGTTGTTAACATGATGCGGATGACATGATCAAATTTAAGCAATTTTTATTAAAAGTGAACATGAAGAGATAAGGAGTATATATCACCGTGGTGGAAGGAAAAAGGTGACACGACAACGATAACCAAAATGATGCCACGACATCATATCGGTTTCGGTAACTCGTTGAGAGACCGGTGCAAAAGAAAAGGTGGCGTGAGCGAGTCGACCAAGATGAAAGGTGGGGTGATCCCGTCACCGGGTTCCCACGGGTTGGCGACGAGGCAACCGAGGAGCATGACAAAAGACGAAACAGGCACGGTGCACACAAGGGAAAACATCTCATACAACACAAGCATTCGTCCACGAGTCATCATCTCGGGGTTATACCTTCGAAGCGTTCGTTCTCGAAGCGGTTCGAGTCGTCGAGGGACGTAGTGGAAGTAGTGGAAGTAGACGTTCTCGAGGCGGTCGTTGTCGAAGTTGTCGTTCACGTTGCCAGAAGGACGTAGTGGAAGTAGTGGTACACGGCGACGGTAGTCGAACATGACGTTTGCATTACACGGGTCTTCGGCGACGGTAGGCGTTCACGTTTCGTAGCCATTCACGCGGCGGTAGTTGAATACGGTTCGTAGATGTTCGGGGCCGTCATGGTACTTGTCGTAGGGGTACTTGGCGAACAACGGTCGTCGTGGTACTCGTTCATGTAGTAGTCGTACACGTGTGGTAGTCGAACTTGATGGATCCGAGGGCTCCGAGCATGCGTCGTGGTACTTGTCAAAAACAACATCGGATGTAGTCGTACATGAAGAGGAACTTTGCGGATCCAGTCGTCGCGGTACTTGACCTCCGAGGTCTCGGTCACGGCCACGGCAAGTTGGGCGACGCAGAGGCCCGCCGAGGTAGCTGCTCCGGTGGTGACGCGAAGGAGGCAAAGCAGAGGAGGCGGCGGCGGAGCAGGACTCCAACAGCCTTGCTAGAGGAGAGATGGCGAGGCGGCTGGAGGTGGCTGTAGAGGCGCGGAAGAGGAGCCGGAGGGTGGTGCTCTGGAGGTGAGGCAGGGGCGGCGTCGACGCTATCGGGTTGCAGCGGCGTGCCCCGTCGGCCTGGGTCGCCGACGGCTGGCGAGGTGGCGGGCGGCGCGGCAAGGCCGACCCGCGTCTGGAGGCGAGGCGCTCGGGGAGGCGCTGGAGAGAAGAGGTCGCGACGCACGGTGGAGACGCGGCAAGGACAGAGGGAGGCGCTCAGGGGGCGATGGAGGAGAAGGCGCTGGTCGAGGGGAGGGACGGCGCGGCTCCGCATGGGGGGAGCCCGCGAGCTCCGGCTACCGTGGTGGCGAGGACGGGCGCCCGACGGTGGGAGGTGAGGGGCGCGAGGGAGAGAGATGGAGACGAGGGAGAGGTTCGGGCGACGAGGACCCTAGGAGAGAGAGGGGATCGGGAGGAGGCAGGCGTCGCCCGAGGAAGAGGGAGCGGGGTCGAGGGGAGATGGTGCGGGGTCGAGCTGCGAGGGAACGAGGGGTGGCGGCGGCTCGGGAGGGAGAGCGAGGGGAGAGACCTAGGCGAGCGGTCGGGCTTAGGGTTAGGACTGGAGTTGGGCCAGGAGACCAGATGGGCCGGCTGGGGGGGGGGGGGGG
>LR738714.1:434850818-434988886 GCA_902687465.1 Secale cereale
GGGGGGGGGAGGCCGCAGGCCGGCGGCTGGGCCTCTCCTGCTGATTTTTCTTCTGCCATTTCCCAATTACAGAAAATAACCATGAAGAAAAAATGAGAAGAAAGGAAGGGTTTGAAACAGAATTTGGACATGGGTTTAATTTTCTCGGACCCATAAAAATGAGCTTGATCCAAGAAAATAGGAATGAGCATGGACGTGACGATGATTTCAAACTCATTTGAATTTAATTCAAATGAGTTTGAGATGGAAGTGGGTAAATGGTATGACCAAAAAGGTTGAGAATTTTTGATGGAGCTCGGGAAAAAGACAAAAGGATTTATGGACAAAGTTTGAGATCAAGAATTGAGATACAAAAGGCATGGAGAATATTATGCAAGTGTGTTATGGTGATTCCGAAGCAATGGAATAATTATATAGCTCCATATATTAGGAGGATATGTTATAAAGAGAAGTCACTCTTCCCTCGATTTAAATGGACCGAAGATCCACACAATTTATTTAGGTAAGATGCAAAATTAAAGTCATGATGGCATGAGACATGATGCAAAGCAAAATAAATAACACAAGCACAAATGAAACACACGGGAGAACCCGGAACATCTGGAATCTCTGGAATCTTCTGGGACGTCGGTCTTCGGGCGTCACATGTGGCCGCATCCGTCCATTTGAAATTGTCAGTGCGTCGTAGCAATCTATAAAGTGGCAATGCTTGTTCTCCTAATCTGGAGATGAAGCGGCTTAAAGCCGCTATGCAGCCTGCTAGTTTTTGCACTTGCTTGAGGTCGGTTGGTATTTTGAGTTCTGACAAGGCCCGAATTTTAGCTGGGTTAGCTTCGATTCCTCTATGGGATACGATGAACCCTAATAGCTTTCCGGCTGGAACGCCGAAAATACATTTTTCCGGATTGAGCCTTATGTCATATTCTCGAAGGTTGGCAAATGTAAGGTGGAGATCTTCCACCATATTCTCGACGTGTTTGGTCTTAGCGACTACGTCGTCAACATATGCCTCCACTGTTTTGCCAATTTGTTTTTCCAAGCATGTTTGAATCATGCGTTGATACGTGGCGCCAGTGTTTTCAAGTCCAAAGGGCATAGTGTTGAAACAAAACAGACCGTACGGGGTGATAAATGCCTCGCGGCCTGATCAGATTCCTTCATCTTTATCTAATGGTATCCAGAGTAAGCATCAAGGAAGCACAACGAGTCGTGTCCGGCCGTTGCATCGATAATTTGGTCAATGCGGGGCAAAGGAAATGGATCCTTGGGACATTCTTTATTTAGGTATGTGAAGTCGACGCAGAGGCGCCATGATTTATCCTTATTCGATACCATGACTAGGTTGGCTAGCAAATCCGGGTGTTTGATTTCTCTGATGAATCTGGCTTCCAATAGCTTGGCTAGCTCTTCTCCCATTGTTTGTCTTTTGGGTTTGGAAAACTGGCGCAGTGACTGCTTGACTAGTTTGAACCCTTTGATAATATTAAGGCTGTGTTCGGCCAGCCTGCGTGGGATTCCCGACATATCTGAAGGGTGCCAGGCGAATATATCCCAATTTTCCTGAAGGAAGGCGTGCAATGCGCTGTCTACCACCAGATCCACCTGTGCCCCGATAGATGTTGTCTTATTAGGGTCCATTGGATGCACTTGGAATTTGATGATTTCATCTGCTGGCTTGAAGGAGGTAGACTTCGATGTTTTTGCAAGTATTACATCGTCCTTATCTACCTTTGATCGTAGGGTAGTTAATTCTTCGGCCGCGAGGGCGTCGGATAATGCCCCTAAGGCTAAGGATGCCATCTTGTTCTCGGCGCAGAGTGCTCTATCCGGATCACTTGTTAATGTGATCACTCCATTGGGCCCTGGCATTTTAAGCTTCATGTACCCGTAATGGGGTATAGCTTGAAAGCGTGAGAAAGCGTCTCATCCTAGAAGGGCGTGGTATCCGCTATGAAAGGGAACAATGTGGAAGAGCAGTTCCTCCGACCTGTAGTTATCGGATGTGCCGAATACTACATCGAGCTTAATGCTTCCCGAATACCAGGCTTCGCGACCGGGTGTAATTCCTCTAAAGGTTGTGTTGGTGTGTTCATTGCGTGATTTTTCGACCTGCATTTTTGCAAGCATTTCCTCATATGTGAGGTTCAGTCCGCTTCCTCCGTCCATAAGTACCTTAGTGAGGCAAAAGCCGTCCACTATTGGATCTAGTACAAGAGCTGCTGATGCTCGGATCGGCCGGACTCGGGGTGCGTCTTCGGCAGAAAAACTGATTGCCATGTCGCTCCATGGGATTGCAGAACTAATTTGGTAGACCTCGACAAGTTCACAATTCGCTCTCTTGCAGCGGTTATTTGAGGAGAACGTCTAGAAGACAGTGAAGACACCGACATGTTTCTCCCTTGATACAGCGGTGGCAAGAATTGTCGCACCGCTCTTTGGTACCTGCCGGAGTACCCAACACGCTCTAAGGCAGTGGTTTGGGACATTGTCTGGGGCTGCGTGTATTTGGAAAGGTGTATCGAGCAGTTCGTCCAGTACGAACATGTGCCTTAAAAAAGGTTTGTTCTTCTTACCAATAGGCATATTATCGGATGACCTGCTAGGGTATGTCCGTTTAGCCTTGGTAGTATACTGTCCGGGTATGGACTGTTCGAGAGGTGTATCCTGGGCTTTCCAAGTGTTTTCCATTGCGAACTACTTTTGTACTAAATGCGACAGTTCTGTGAAACTCAGAACACGACATCGGTTGAGGGCATTCGAGACTCCCTCGTCCGTGCAGTTGCAGTAAAATAGAGAGACCGCCTCGTCGTCTCAACAGTCCCTGATCTTGTTTTTAACAAGCAGGAATCTGGCCCAGAAGTGGTTGACCGTTTCCTCAGGCTGCTGCTGTATGTTCGCGAGATCATCTATGTCCGGAAATCTGGTTTTACTTGGAGAGTTTTTCCCAGGGTGGGTGGGTGTTGGTAATTTTAGGTCTCGACCCAAAGTGGTATTCACGGTTTTTACAACCTCCGATGGGGACGATCCGGGTTCGATAGGATCTAATCGTCTTTCGGGCCCGGTGTCAGTCCCAGAGCTCAAATAACATAAAGTGCCTCCCGACAGGGGCGTGTTCGGCTCGGAGGGTTCGGAGATCCGAACTGTAACGGTGTCCGTCTCGAGAGGAGGAGTCTCTACGGTTCCGTCCTCAACTGCTGCCACCAGATGAGTGACTGGGAAGGGATCGATCTCATCATGACCGGTTTTAAGTCCGATCTAATCTCCTGGCGATGAAAGCCCCAGGGCGGCGATGCAATCCAGCAGCTCGTTTAAGGGCGAGAGATCTGCCGAGGTCGCGTCATCGGAGTGGCTGGAGTCAACATAGGGGTGGTGCTCGATGACCACGGGGAGTGCGGCCGGCCCTGAGGCCATGCAGGCGCATATAGCGAATACGCCGAGCTGGAGAACCTGGCCAATGGCCAAGCTATTTCCGAGGGTGATCCCGTTGTTGATGATGAGACGAGCCATCGATCGCTCATCGTGAGCGCACAGTAGAGCTCTCAATGAAAGCACCATTGTCGGTGTCAAAACCGGCAGATCTCGGGTAGGGGGACCCAAGCTATGCGTTTAGAGGATCGATGGTAACAGGAGGCTGGAGACACGATGTTTACCTAGGTTCAGGCCCTCTCGATTGAGGTAATACCCTACTTCCTGCTATATTAACATGGATGAATATGAATACAAGAGTTGATCTACCTCGAGATCGTAATGGCTAAACCCTAAAGTCTAGCCTATGAGGAAATTGTGATGTTGATGATCCCCTCTACAAACTAAACCCTCTTGCTTATATACACGCTAGAGGGGACCTAGGGTTATAATGATGACTTGGGGAGGAAGTAATTGACACATCCGGACTCTACACTTGCCTTTCTACGTACATATGAGTCCTGACCGAACACGGGGGAGAGTCTTCTGCTTCTTCTTTACGTGGCCCATCAATATGTCCCAGCTTCAATGGCCCGGATGCCTGAAGACCCATGAATACAGGACTCCCTCACCCGGGCCTGGGCCACACGTGTATGCGTAGTGTCATTAGTCTAGGCCCAAAAACATGCACACGCAAACATGGTGGAGGACAACTGCCATAATGTTTTACTGTAATCCTTGAATGCGATTCTTCCGACACACGTTCCATCCGCGCATCAAAATGTGGTTTGCGAGAATGTGGAATGTTGTGGTTATCTTGTGGTAGCGCCTGCGAAACGCATCGCCAGGGCAAAAAACGAATAGCCAATCACCTCACACCGTCCCCATAAAAAGGAAACCGCGAGGAGGTGCTCCTCTTTAGTCTCTGCCCCCTTGTTCTGCCTTCCTCTGCCTCCGCCACCGGCACTATCGTCGACCCTCCATCTCGCCCCTACCTCTCGGGCTACCATGGAGCCCAAGAAGGCCGACGCCAAGGGGAAGAAAGCGGCCAAACCTCTTGGTCCCGAGGTGGAGAATAATAAGGAACTGGAAGAGATGGCGAAGCGGTGGAGAGAGGATGTAGTTTTCTCGCCGTCGGCTTTGTCGGGCAACTTCTTGATTGAAAGGTACTCTTACATGTGGGGGAGGGAAACTGATGAACACAGATCCCCGGTAGTCCTCCCCCATGGTCCAAAGGTTCCCGAAGACTCATATCCCTTCTTTTGTTCATACTTCTATTGCGGCTTGTTCCCTCCGTATTCGGATATCTTCGGCACTATGACGTCCACCTTCGGATTCAGGCTGCTGGATTTCACCGGCAACACTATGACATGCATGGCAGTTTTCGCACATCTATGCGAATACTTTGTCGGGGTTGCTCCCAATGCGGATCTCTTCCGCTAGTTTTTCGTCCCTCGGATTGAAGACAAATCACTTTTTGGTAGTGTGTCATGGATCCCAAGGGGGAAGAAGGACCAATGGGACTACCTTCCTAGGGAACTCCACGACAAATGGGGCGAGTGGAGGGAAAATCGGTGCTGGATCAAAGAGGAATACTTTCCTACATTTTGTTTGGCGCGGACGGAGAGGATCGCACACGGATATGACTGGAGTAAGTGTGGCACCACCGAGAAGAAGCTTCACCTGACGCTGAACCTGATTGTTCGCCTGAAGCATGCTGGTTTGAGCATAGAAATGGCGGGGGCCGATTTTCTCCGGTGCTAGATCTCGCCATTGCAGAAGAGGGAGAGGTTTGCTTGGGATTACAAGAACACTGCTGACAAGATGCAGCTGTGCCCTAAAACCGACAACAACTTGATGGTTATGGGGCATGCCTGGCTTTGCCAACTGTTGTTTCGAAAGACTGACACATTCCACTTGCCGGCTGGTGTTGTTCCTGTGCACATCAATTCTTTGAGGAGTGCCCTCTTGTCGTGGATGCCAGATTCCTCGGCCCATGGGGTCAAGAAAGACTAGAAGCTTCCCAAGCTAGAGGACGAGGTATATTGCGTCTCTAATCTCATGGTGGTGGCCTCTCGGAAAGAAATTGACCTCGTTTGAGCCACCATGGAAGAGGAGCAAGCATACATCGCCAGCAGGGTTGCAGAAGCTATGAGGAGCAAGCCCACAACGGCCGCAAGGGCTAAGGATGATGACGATGAAGAAGAGGTTGATGAAAAACGACAGGAGGAGCTTGGCGGGGATGACACTGCCGAAACTGAGGTTGCCGGGGCTGAGGCTGCCGGGGGGCCGATGAAGAGGAGCAAGAGGAGGAAGGCCCTCAAGCCCCACAACCAAGGAGCCGCCCCAAAGGAAAAACAACCAGGAGGAGACCGCCACTCCCTCGCCGCGGGCTACCCCTACGGTGAAGAAGTCGACCACCAAGACTGGACAACATGAGGTGGTACGCGAGCAACTCCCTCTGGGTTCCAAGTCAAAAGCCTCATCTTCCCGGCAAAAACTTGCTAGGGGAAGTATGTCCACCCATCTAGCAAGCTCGCCTGCACCAACCATCAAGAGAGCTAGAGAATTGCCTCTGCTGCCCAAATATGACTTAGACGTCCTCCACAACTCTGACGAGTAGTGAGTAAATCTGGTTTCTCATGGTCAAATTTTAATTTTGCCTTTCTGCTATTCTGACTTGGTTTCTTCTGTCTTCCAAGGACGTAGAACCGCTTGCGCACCAGGTGAAGTGGGCAAAGTCTACGGCAGGACCAGATCCCATAGCAAGTGTTGGGTGGGGAGTCGTGGTGGAGGAATCTAGCACGGCTAGCCCCCAGCCCAGCCCCCTGTGGGAGAACGTGGTTCCAAACCTGCCCACTCGTGCCGGTGCTAGAGTCCCTCCCGCCGACCCAGCAAAGGGAAGGAGGAGGTCCGCTAAGGTGAGGAATGCCATGAGGTCGAGCCCACCACGACTCCTCCGCCAAGCATCACCCTGGAGGGTGCCTCTCCGGCAAGGGTCTCTACTGGAGAGACCGGTCGCACAGAGTGTGCCCTGGCTAGCGAAGGTGATGTTGGTCATGCGCTGGTGATCAAGGTTGCCAGGAAAGGAGACGCTTCTCTTCGACATATGCCAACATGTGATTTCTCTTAAGCCTTTTCTTTTCCTTCTTTCTTGCTCGTGATCTTGGATCTCATCCTGTCTTCCTTTCTGATCCAACCCTCAGCTTCATCTCCCGAAGAAGGCAAGGAATTTGTGGAGCTGGCCATCATATCCAAGGACGCTACTGACGAGGCCACCAAGATTGTCATTGCAGAAGGCATTGTGCAAACTGCCCAAGATACCTGGGATGCTATTGAAGAAACAGAGCAGCCCCATGGCAATACGCCCGACCTCGCCAGGATGGACGTGGATATGGTGCTCGTTGTTGCCATCACGCAAGACCCCACCAATCAACTAGTGGAAACAGCTTTGCAGACCTCGCCAGGCAGCATGGAACTGGCAATCTCTCATGAGCTCGGATCCCCCAGCGCATCTAGTACCATTGAGCCAAATTTTGATGAGGAGATAGCTCGGATCTTGCTCCCCCTCACACAAAGATTTTCTAAGGCTGACGATGCCTCCGTCAAGGCTAAGGATCTGAGTTTCCTAGAAACCATAGCTATCGGGCTCAAGGATGCTGAAGAGAGGTATCGCTACTACAAGATGCTGCTAACGCGACACTGCAATCAGAGACCCTTTGACGAAATTGTGTGTGATGCATTAATCACAAACAGTGATGTACAAAACCATAAAAAAAGATGCAAAACATTTGTGATGGAGGATACATCAAACACGGTTCATATTACACTTAAGTGTGCGATGCGTGACATACTTTTCACTCGAATGAATTGTGTGCGATGAGCACAAAAACAGAGAGGGTCAGCCAGGTCAAGTTGTGTGCGATATACGGCATACACTTCACATGGATGAACTGTTTGTGACTAGCCATGACTAATCTAAATTGTTAGATATATCAAGGTTTGTGCGCTAGAAGGGCTATTCTAATTAAAAGAAGCATGCACGATAGTAATAACGAGCGCGCACGGTTGATGGAACAAGTTGTGTGCTGACATCGCCGATTGCGGTGCATCATATGGTGCAAACACCACGTATGTGTCCGAGAATGCGTGCCCACTTTACGCCTTCCAGAAGTCGTACCGCACTTCGAAATATGAACTGCCAATACATTTTGAACTTGCTTCCCTTCACATTCCCAATTACTGTTCACGCCGATCAAAACCTGTTCAGAGTTCACACCAATCAAAACCTAAACGGTTTCCCACTGAGCAGCGTATTACTAGGGTTATAAATACTACCTACGTACTCCAGGATGACTGCACATTCCTCCTCGATCGCCCTCCTCTTTACTAGACGAACACGTCTTTCTTCGTCTTTCCTTGCCTCTACCATGGCCCGCGTGAGTTCTCGGTCGAGAAATTACCAGTGAGAGAGGCGAGCAGGGAAGCCGAAGCAAGAGAGATGTCCCGCCTCACGGCGAAAGCTGCCGACATGTCCCGTCACATCGCCGTAGCAGCACCGAGGTCCCGTCGCGCCACCGAAGCAGCACAGAGCTCCCGCCGCGCCGTCGAAGTAGCGGACTAGTCCGGACACGCTGTGAAAGCAACAGATATGTCCTGCCGCGCCACGGCTGCTGCAGAGAGGTCCCCCCGCATCGCAGTGGCCTAGGAACATTACCCGCGGGCAGGCGAGGACTCTCACATGAGCATGCATGCAATGCTCGATAACCTGATGAATCGGATCTCCGGCTGGTCGACTTTGCAGGACAAGATGAATACCTCCTTTGAAAATACTACCAGCGTCATCCGACAACTAAGGGAGGACAATGCGAAGCTCCGCACCGAGCATGACCCGCTGAGGGCGAAGATCACCGGAAGTGCGGAGCAGTAGGAGGAGACCACTGCCTTGATGAAGAGGATGTGCGTCATCGTCTAGAAACTTATGGACGAGAATGACATGCTCCACATCGAGCGCGAAAGGCTGGTGGAGGAATCCGTGGCTGCTGCCGAGCAATGTGTTGAGGACATGAAAGAGATCATTGTCGCTCGTCGCCAGAACTAGTCTGCGCCGTCCTTATTCTTCTTCTTTTTGGCCGGAGTGTCTTCCTTATTCTTTTGCCCTTGTGTCTTTGGGCATTGCTGCATGTGGCATTTGTATTTTTCTTCCTAAATATGTAACACAATTATAAAATTATTATCCATTGCCATCATTATATTGCCTCCATTGCCATTGTCATTATATTTATACCAGTCTTACTAAGTCTCAATCGATGCTATATATGTCCGTCAGATCTTATATCAAGATCCGTGCAAAATTTGTCTTGTCAGATTTCTTTTTCCTCTTAAATCTCAGTCGAATGAGACATAGCCACACCATTAAGTGGCTATAAAATAATCTTGGGCTTGGGCGCCATTAATGGAGAAGTTGGGAGAGAGGTGCGCGATGGATGGAGGTCAAAGGGCTCACCTCCAGATAAGCATGCGCAACGGTCTGTTCGCACGCCTCCCATACTGAAATAGCTACCCCATGCGGCGCTTCGTAGCCAATAAAAAGGGGATGCGTGGCGGTACATAAATGGTTAGTACAACGCCCATGATTTCAATAATACACGTGTTTCCGATTGTAACGTTACTACTCTTGTTCCAAAATGACTTTGTTGGTTGTTAATGTGTGCACCTTCTCAATTTGGACAATTTTTTTACCACAACATGTTGGTGCCATGTCATGATACCATGCCAAGATCCATGATTTTCAGACGAGTTTTGGATTTACACGAATTTAAAAATCAAGCTTCTCAATGTTTTCGACCGAGCAACGATGCCCAGATGTTTGAATTTCACTCCCATTTCTTGCATAGGACCTATAAATTCACCCAAAGACACATATGTGATTTTTCAACCAACTTTGGTGCACTGGAGCATGTGTTTGTAGTTCAAATTTGAATTATGCACATTAAATGCCTGGAAACTCAATTAATGTATAAAATGGCAAAATGAACCGGAATAATTCAAAATTTAACACGACGCTCATATAGTTCTACTTTGGCTCTGTAAAAAAATCAAAGGGGGGGTAGGACAACTTATGTCATTTCGCACACAAAGGTGACACGTTCCCTCGTGGAACCACGAGGCTTCTCGAGAGAAGCTCCGGTTTGCAAGAAGCTTATACCAAAACTTGTCCCAGTTCGACCAATTTCTTTACCACGGCATGCTGGTGCCATGTCATGACACCATGCCAAGTTTCATGATTTTCAGGTGAGTTTTGGATTTAGAGGAATTTAAACAACCAAACTTCTCAAAATTTCCGGCCGAGCCACGTCGCCGAGATGTTTGAATTTCATTTCCATTTCTTGCATGGGACCTATATATTCACCCAAAGACACACATGCGATTTCTCAACCAACTTTGGTGCACTGGAGCATGTGGTTGTAGTTAAAATTTGAATTATGCACATTAAATGCCAGAAAATCAATTAATGTATAAAAAGGCCAAATGAAATAGGAAAAATTCCAAATTTTAACACGACACTCATATGGTTCTATATTGCCTCTGTAAAAAAAATCAAGGGGGAGGCAATGTATGTCGTTTTGCAGACAAAGGTGACACGTTCCCCCTCGAAACCACGTGCCTTCTTGAGAAAAGCTCCGGTTTGCAAGAAGATTATACCAAAACTTGTCCCAATTTGGCCAAAAAATTACCATAGCATGTTGGCGCCATGTCATGACACCATACCAAGTGTCATGATTTTCAGACGAGTTTTGGATTTACAGGAATTTAAAAACCAAGCTTCTCAATGTTTCTGACCGGGCCACGACGTCGAGATGTTTGAAGTTCACTGACATTTCTTGCATGGGACCTATAAATTGACGCAAGCACACACATGTGGTTTTTCAACCAACTTTGGTGCACTGGAGCATGTGCTTGTAATTCCAATTTTAATTATGCCCATTAAATGCCCGGAAACTCAATTAATGTATAAAAACGCAAAATGAACCCGCAATAATTACAAATTTTAACACGACACTCATATAGTTCTATTTTGCCTCCGTAAAAAATCAAAGGGGGGGGGGTATAGGATGGCGTGTGTCACTTCGCACACAAAGGTGACACGTTCCCTCTCAGAACCACAAGCTTTCTCGAGAGAAGCTCCCGTTTGCAACAAGCTTATACCAAAACTTGTCCTAATTCGGCCAATTTTTTTACCACAACATGTTGGTGCCATGTCATGACACCATGCCAAGTTTCATGATTTTCAGGCGAGTTTTGGATTTAGAGGAATTTAAAAACCAAGCTTCTCAAAGTTTCCGGCCGAGCCACGATGCCCAGATGTTTGAATTTCATTCCCATTTCTTACATGTGACCTATAAATTCACCCAAAGATACACATGTGATTTTTCAACAAACTTTGGTGCACTAGAGCATGTGCTTGTAGTTCAAATTTGAATTATGCACATTGTATGCATAGAAACGCAATTAATGTATTAAAAAGGCGAAACAAACCCGGAAAAATTCCAAATTTTAACACGACACTCATATAGTTTCACGTTCACTGCCTAGTAATGCTCTCGCAATTCAAACATCGTCCTCTCCCTCCGTAACACCATTTTGTCTTTCAAATCAGAATGAAAAAAATCAGGTACACCGCAAACAGTTTACTAGCAAGAATATTGTGGGATGTGATATAAAATATCTTGGCGCACCCTCTTGTGTAGCTTACGCAAGAAGCTTTGTCCTCTACAGTGCACCGCTAGCGCTTGAACCACACTTGCATGCCAGTTTCTCGCGGGAACGAGATTTTTTTTCTGCCACCATGGAAATATCTAGCTCCCCACCCCTCCCCTTGACCGAAAGCCACATTTCCACTATTCCTCCTTTCTTTCCAAGTTCAAACCTGCACTTCTGGTTACTAGCAGTGCCGCCTCCTCGCCGGCGACCCTTCTTCTTGCAGCGCTGCCTCCTCACTGGCGACCGTTCTTCTTGCCACGCGGATTCGTCAATATGGTCAGGTAATACACACCCCACCCCTAGCATCCTCCTCCTTCTCCCTCCCACATGCCCCAACCAACGACGCGGCACCTTTCGTCCAAATCACTGTCCCGTCCTCCAATTAAGCACCGCCCACAACCATTTTGCATGTAGTATAGCGAGGAGCTCAGCAGCATCTGGCAATGGAGAAGCAAATCACAGCCGCACGCGCTGATGAGGTCACGATGGCTGCCATGCGTGTGGACCACCAGATCTTGGAGGAGCACATCGTCTTCGAGGCCACCGTCGACGCCCTCATGCGGTTGTCTACTTTAAAGTATAGTTCTTAGTGTTTTCTCGAGGCCACCCTCCGTGCCTTGTAGTGATTTGTCCTCTGTAATGTTAATATGCAATCTGATATTCTAAAATATAATGTTTAGTTAACAATTTCATCCAACAATTGCTACATTTCCTAGAAGTTCTCAAGCATTATTGGTTTCGTAAACTATCTTACCTTCTAGTATATATTCTATCTTGCAATGTCGTGCTTAGATAACTGTTTTGGGTCATTTGTTCTGCTCTCCAGCTAACTGTTTGGTTCAGTTCTGCAATTTGATGTCCATTTGTTGTGGGTAAAATTTGGTATTGTTATGCATGTGAGAAAAAAAGAATTTGGTTGTACTCAATACGTGAGAAACATATATAATTGCTCTATTTCAAAGTTGTTTAGCATGCTTGGTTAGGTTAACTGGCTTTTCCATGAGGCTCGAGTTAATCTATTGGATTTGTAATTTGTTTATTTTTCATTAACATATTCTACTAATAGTATGCCAACTCTCAGTTAACTTGATCAAGATCTCCCTTATATGTGTTGCAGGGAAACAATGTGAGGCACTGAGGTTTACCATCAAGGTTGCTCATGCATGGTCCTTTCGCTAATACTCCCTACATTCCCAAATATTTGTCTTTCTAGAGATTTCAACAAGTGACTACATACGAATGAGTGAATCTACACTCTAAAATATGTCTAGATACATCCATATGTTGTAATCCATTTGAAATGTCTAGAAAGGAAAATATTTAGGAACAGAGGGAGTAGCACATTATTGTTAGTAGTTGGAATCATTCTAATATTTAGGTTTTTTACAATTTGGTCTTGCACATGTAGGTCATGCTGTCGGAGGTTTAGAACTACTATTCGACCCATTTTGCATATGTGGAAATGAGATGTCCATGAATATCAGTCAAGTCAAGAATCTCAGATGGATTGTTAGGATAAAGAAACTTGCGACGAATAACAACAATATCTTTGTTTGCACAATGAAGAAGACATCAATCAACTATAGGATGGTACTAACTCTTTTACCTTGTTTTTCCCATTGTGCCAATTTCTAACAACTATTTATGCATATCTTCATTTTCACTACTTTCCAAAGCAGTTCACCGATGATTACCTCTTAAACCACCTACATGGTTAAGAGGAGACGAAGGTATTCATTCAACACCCATGGTACAATATTGAAGTATTCCTAAAGAGGACGAAGGTTGGGCGAGCAATTACCCATACCCACTGGCCTAAAGTTGCAAAGACATTCAACATCACTGAAGGCTCAATATTCGCCTTCTGCTTCTGTAGTTTCCCGGTTGAGATCCATCTGTCTATTTACCGTGTATGATGCTACTTTTCAAAGGTTTTTCATGTTGCACGTGAAACTTGGTGTTGTTGTGTAATGGCATAGCTAGCTATATGCCTATATGGTGTAACTGAGTGCTGAAGCTATCTGATGTAATTTAATTATGAAATCCTAGTTGATGTTATACATATATGAAATATATGGTGTGTTTTATAAGAAATGTCAAATTAATTACTACATGGATTATCAATAATAGGCCAATTAGCTTGCTTATTGGGGTTTTATGTTGCAAACGGTTTCTCTGATGACACCGTGGGCGATGAACTCAAACAACCCACACAGTTTCTAGGAAGTATGTTTGTTGGATCAATTAACAATCACACACGACTTCGGCCAGAGAACTGTTTGCGTTAGGCCACCTTGCACAAATGATTCCACATAAAAAAATTGTGTGTGATATACATACGAACGAAAACGTTTCTCTCGGACTCACTATGTGGAAACGATTACGCATGTATAACTGTATGCGATGGCTAGCCCGATCGCACACGAGCTCATTTTGCACAGCATGTGTGACCGGAGGGCCTATCCTCGACGGTTTCTGGGTCGTGTGGTAAGTACCCCCCCTATTTCGCACACTCACTAACCGACGGTTTAAAATGCCATCGCGGAAAGGGTTAAAAACCGTTTGTATAGCACGTCTCTGCACCAGTGCATAGCTGAAGGTGGGGCAAGAGCGCAAGGTTGCAGATCTGGTTGACCAAAAGCTGAGGGAAAAGCCAATGAGCTGCGAATGTGGTAGAACAAACGAATCCACGAGCTCATTGGGCAAGAGCAGAAACTTGCCGAGAAGCGGCGGCGATTCGCGATGGCAAGCTGACGGAGCGCGAGGCGCTGCTTAATGCCAAGGACAAGGATCTTGCTGCCCGAGAACAAGCCCTTGACGCCACTCTTCGCGACACGGATGACAAAATCAAAGTACTTGTTGGGAAATGGACTCATGCACTGGAGGATAAACACAAGGAGTCTAACATAGCACATGCCTTGGAGAGCGCTGCCAAACTCAAGGAGGTTGCAGATGAAGTTGTTGCCGTTGTGACCGCCAAGGCGTACCTTGAAGTCCAAGCCGACAATCTAAAGGAAGAGCTCGTCATCAATGGCAAAGAGATCGAGGTCCTCAAAGACAAGGCATGGAAAGTAGCTCTCACTCCAGAAGAGCTGCAAGCGCAGCTCTCAACCAAAGACCTGGATCTGAATATTGCCAACAATGTAGTCGAGGACTTGAAAGCCAAGCTTGCTGGTATGGAGAAAAATCTTGAATCCGCCAAGGAACGAGAGAGGGTCTTGTCGGAGAAGCTTGCCGCGGAGGACTTCTCGCAAGGATGCTAAAGAAAACCTCAAGAAACAGAGTGAGATGTACCCTTTGGACCGGGCAGCTTGTTGGCACATCGGAGCTCCTTTCTTCTCAACTTGCCAATATGGATATGAAGAGTTGGAGCTTCACTATTAATGAGCACGAGGCCACCAGCGTCCTATTGAATTATTTCTTCAAAGGCCTTATTAAAGCGCCAAAGACATATGAAGACGACAGGGATGCCTCCTTTGCTAACGAGTCCCGGAAGTTTGCACGCAACGTCCTCTACAGGGCACTTCTCCACTTGGCCCTTCGCTACCCCGATCTTGATATCTCTGGGATCTTCAAGAGGTTGAAGGAGGACACTGATATCATTGCCGCTAAAAAGATCGTTGCCCCTCTTGCCAACTAAGTGCTCAAGGTTCCCAGGATCCAAGTGACCACTGGGACAGATCTTGTCGCAGTTTCCGTCACGGTGCTGCTATGGAGAAGATACCTTTGATGAACAAATGCATGCTATCCCACTTGTTCTATTTCATATTTGTATGATCGACAACACACCCTACACATACCGGGGGCTTGCTAGCACACTCACCGCGAGCGCTTGGGGAACGGGTCTCTAGCAGCCTGCTGGTAGTGCTGCCACCGACAAGTTTCCCTTTAACATTTCCATTGTGTCTGCTTAAATTGTTAAGCAGACTCGAAACAAAATAAGAGCGCAAATGATCATGTTTAAGGCCCCTTTGCATGTAGGTTTCTCATACAAATGTATAACTGTCAAAGGGGAGTCGGAAAATAATACAAGGAAAAGTCTCGTGATTTTTCAACTTAGTTTTTCCTCGTTCCTTCCTTCTTGTCGTATAAGAAGGGCCATTCGAACACCAAATACTATTCCCGATGTCCTTTCTCCCCCGGGAAACTTGCACGCGAGGGGCCCTTCTACTCTTGCAAAGAAGAAATAGAAGAAACGAGAGTGGTTCGGGAATTTTGGCAGTTCATTGGACATCTCATCCAACTTAGAGTATAATCACAACTCAAATATGTTTTTTTACATAAAGGGCATGTACAGGTAGTTGTGAAAACCTATTCTACCTGCCAGATACGCCGTTGCCGGGAAGAAACCGGTGCAGCCTCAGCGTGGCCATTCGGTTCATTGAGCGATGCTCGAAAAAAATGGTGGCGCGGCTGGTCACCATTGGGCTCCAGCCGAGCAACATTCAGGCTCGCGCCACCGCCTCCACTATTGCCACTGGTATAGTCGAGGGCAGGGAGGCGCAACATTGCTCTACCCCCAGCAAGGCCTATGGGAGCGGCGCTACATTTTCGCTGGCCTGATCCGAGTGTGACCGTAGGTTTGGGGCGGAGGTGGCGTCTAGAGAACTTTAATTTGATCGACACGGGTTTTGTCATGTGGGTGCTGCTGATTATGATCGACAACGCCGCTTGGATTCGCACCACACCCAACTTGTGAAGGACGCGGTGTTTGTCTTGAAGCTGTGCCTCGGGCTGCTAGTGCTAGAGGGTCTTGATTTGCACCGGAGTGTGTATTTGTGGCCCCGATGCTTGTGGTCACCGACACGTTGAGGAGGTGGGTGTTTAGTACCTACACCGTCCACGTAGTTGCGGCTGTTGTCGCCAGAGTGTCAAGGAAGGTGGCTTCCTCCTGCACCTCCGCCTCCTGCCCTGAGCACGGTGGGTACGGTGGCCACGCCGCCTGCGCTGGCCATGCCACATGTGGTGTTCGCACCGTTCGCATTTGCACCGTCCGCATTATTCTAGTCATCTGCAACGCCTGTGGTAGCATGCGATGGAGCTTTGCAGGTGGAAGGATTCGCTGCCGTGCCGCCCTTCTTCTTGGTAGCCATAGACGAAGAAGAAGATGACGATGCTGAAGAAATCGACGTGCATTCCGTAGATTCAGGTTCACGCTAGTGACTCCCCTACCTAGCGCACCAAAGATGTAGGGTGTAATGACCATCTATGGGGCCAATGAGCCCCTTTGCTAGTTCGGCAAGGGGAAGCACTCAATGCAAAGAGAAGATTTACCCAGGTTCGGGCCACCTGGAGGTGTAATACCCTACTCCTGCCTTGGGTGTATTGAAAACGTGTGGATGTGTGGTCGCACAAGAGCAAGGAGCGCTTACCCCGGAAAGGATATGAGGGGAGTAGCTACCCATGCAAGTTGCGCAAAAGGCCAATCCTTGTAAATGTTGCCTTGGCCCTCCTTTTATAGATTAAGGGGTTACCACAGTGGCAAAATAGTCTTTATCTAGTGATTAGATAGCAAACGGTGACATCATAACCAACTCTGCTAGTGAGGACAAAAATCATTAAATGCATTACAATGTGTCAAGTGGGGGAGAAGCCCCGGCAAAGCTGTCGCACCGCTCTAGCTAGCTAACTCCTATTATCTTGACACGCCACTTGGACATGTGTCAATACAGGTGAAACTCCCTCTAGCATGCCGACGAGTGTCCGATGAGCCTTACTAAGCTGCCTGTGGGCTCGACACCTCTTTGATTAGTGACTAGTCGCTCGATGAGGTGGAGCGCCGATAGTTGGCAAGGACTCATCATCCACAGGGCTTGTCGGCCTCCACCTTGTCGGGTCTACGCCACCGGCAAGTGCTACTTCTAGTTCTTGGTCTCGTTCTTCTCATGAGTCAAGTTGATCACCTTGGCCTTGGATCTTGGTCTTCTTGATGCACTCCTTGATCTCACAAAGAGCATATCCCTTGGCTTGTAGCTTCTCTGGCAACGGCCAGTTGTCGGGGCGCCGCCACTGCCTATGCATAAGTCTGGGGTACTAAGGACCCCGTTCTTAGTGCACCGACAAATCTACAAAAACCCTTCCGCTGCTAGCCTTGATTTATAGATAGTAGGATTACCATCCGCGTCCGTTTTTCATTTGAAGATCCATTTACATTGTATGGGTTTCACGCCATCTGGTGGCTCAACTAAGTTACTAACTTGATACTCGTAAATGGACTCCATTTTGGATTGCACAACTTTAAGTCATTCTTTTGAGCTAAGCACCGCCGTTGATTTTGTGTAGTGCATTGGTGAAAGAATCGAGATGGACCTAGAGGGAGGGGTGAATAGGTACAATTACAAATTTTAATTGTTACTTATCAATTTTAGGTAATATTGCGGAGTATGAAAGTGAGCCTAACAATTGCAAAGGTGATACTACAGCTACACAAGGTGAACAGATACAACAAGTAATTAGATATGTAACCACAATATAATGTAAGTAATATAAAGACTAGGAGACAAATAACCACAAGTAGGGAGCAAGGGTTAGGAACCTACGTCACTGTTTAGAGAGGTAGATGTTACCATGAAGGCACACCAATGCCATGAAGGCTCAGCCTATTATATTTTTGATTTATCACCACAAAGGAAATTCCCAACCACTAGTGGTAGACCTTCGGGTGGTCTTCAAATCCTCACAGACTTTCTAGGGGTAATAACAATAATTTGATTCCTCACCAAATAACTTCTGCCGCCTAGGAGTCTCCAACTTCCAAGAGTAACAAGATCAAGGAAAATGATCAAAACTTGCTCCAATCACAAATTCCTTTGGCCAAAAGGAGGAGAAGGAGACAATCTATCTTTTGTTGGAGAAATGCCCAAGAATCCTCACAAATGCACTCGGGATCTAGGATTTGGTGTAAGAACAAGAGAGTGAGAGTATTAGTGTTCTTGGGGAGCTTTTCAATGTGTTGGACAACCCTCTACCAAAGTGATAGAGGGGTATATATAGTGGCAGTGTAAAAATGGCCGTTGGAGCCACTTAATTTGTGGATATTACCAGACATCCGGAGGACACCGGTCGACAGGAGACACAACTCAGACAGACGTCCGACCAGGTTGTCGGTCGTCCGGCCGCTTGAGATCACACACAGACAAAATCATAGTGCAATGTGACTTGGGTAGTGAACAGCCGGACATCCGAGAAGTGCCAGTCATCCGGTGCCATGGTCGTCCAAAGAGGACCGGGCATCCGTCAATTCTATTCTGTGAGGCAAACACTGGATATCCGTTCGGGAACGGACATCTGACGACCGGTCATCCGTAAAAGGACAAAAACCACTAATTTCTTTCTGTGGTGGTGACACTGGATTTCCATAGAGAGCCTGACGCCCGGTGAGCTGTGAGAGGCCGGACGTCCGGTGACCACCGGTCGTCTCGTCAAAACAGAGACATAAAAAACCCGCCCAAAAGATAAACTTGTGCAGAAATAGTGAGAATCTAGATATGAAATGTATATGAGATAAAAAGGTGTATGTGGGTTTTGAGGAAGTCTTTTACGAGGGCCAATGATTCCCTCTTAACATTGCGGGATCCCAATACTAAGAGCAAACCGAAAAGAGTCTAAGCTTTTTGTCTTGTTTCTCCGTACTTGAGTAATTTAGATTCATCCGTCATGATCCTCACACTAAATCTTGGAAACTAAACCCGAGATACACTTGACATACAAGATTAGTAACCTATATGCATGTTGTCATCAACATCGAAATATGATTAAGGGCATGATTGCACTTTCAATCCCTCCCTTTTTGGTCGTTGATGATAGCATACATATAGCTATCAAATAGATATAAACTTACAAAGCTTAGGAGATATTTGTTGCGGAGCTCCCCCCCATTAAGTGCATAAAGAAGAGAAGTGTGAGGAGATCTCCCCCTGATTTATCACTGAACCAACACAACGATCAATATGATACCGTAATGAGTGCAAGCGATATTTTTTCAATTTTCACATCATGATTCAACACTCATAACATTGGTTCAGCATAACAATGGTTCAACATACATAAATAACAAGGTTCATAACATGGTAATATCATAACATCACTAGAAAAATCAAGACCTAAGATAAATGCAAAATGCTACTACTCCCCATTGGCGTCAAGTACCCAAAAGGGGGCAAGAAAAGAAGAACCGCCAAGAAGTCACAGAGCATCCTCATCATCATCACGAGCACCACTGTCGCCAGCCTCATCAAAGAAATCAACCCATTCAGGGCTAGATGGAAGACCAAAATCGAAGGGAGGAGCCTCAGGAAGACGCTCATCCTCACTCACATAAGTAGCTTTGGAGTACCTTAGACGATACTTCAAAGCCTTCTTAGAAGTGATCATGTGAGTGACAACATCATGGTTTTGTGTGCAGTGAAAGGTAAATGCCTTCATCATGGTAGAATGGGCCTTCCCGAGAAAGAGAGCAAGATGCCCGAAAGGTGCGGAACTGGAGGGTACAGGGCAAGACCGAGTAACAACCCATCGAGCAGGAGCAGAAGTAGAAAATGCCTTCGGTGCCCAATCATCCCCCATGTAAGGAGGAATGGCCCACTTCTCATGCACGTGAGTCTCAACAAGGTATGATGGAGCCACACTCTCAATGAGAGCCTGAAGGGAGCATGGGGGAAGGGTTGCTTGTACTGAAGGCAAGTGAGACAAATCTCATGCCACAGAAAATGAGGAACATTAATTTTCCCTTCAGGAGACTCATAAAGACAAGATATGAGATCAATGCAATAACTGTTGCAGGACCCCCTGTCACCCATCTTGGGATAGATGGTGCGAATGACACACTGAAAAATGATGTAGTAAGGTGACCGCCAAATGGAGATTTGGTTCAGATCCTTGGTCTTGTCCTCATTAGGAATGCCATCTATGTCTTTGAGGAGATATACACATGCCTCAAAGGCTTTGGGCTTATGATTGGGATCATCCTTATGGATCTTGAACCAGGTGTCAGGAAAGCCAAGAGCAGCAAGAAACCGAGAATAAGAAGTAGTGGGATCAGTGTAAGAGGTCATCTAGGTGACGGCCTTGTTAGGACCGAAGAAACAGGTGGCATAAAAATGATGGATGGCAACATGGTTGAAATCATGCTGAAAGGCAAATGGAACGACAAGTCTAGACAACTCGATGAGTTCAATAGTACCCACATATTTCACCGGATGAGCGCGGATATGCTCCAAATCAATGTAGTGATGTACAGATAGACCCTTGGCAATTATGACAGTGGTAAAAATGTATGCTTGGACATTGGTGCGAAAGCGAGGATCCTTGGAGTCGCGCTCAACCCAAAACTGATCAATGTTGAGACGAAACTTTAGATAGGCACGTTTGTCGACTTGGGTGAAATTCTTGACCACGCGGCCAAGAGGCCAAGTAGGGTCAAGAGAGATGCGACGAGCATCACCTTGTTGAGGAAGATATGGTTTAATGCATGGCATGCGGTGTTGACGACCTCAGCCCAAAAGCTATGTGGTGATTTATACTCATACTACATGGACTTTGCCATCTCCGCAAGTGTACGGTTCTTCCTCTCGGCTACACCATTTTGTTGAGTGGTGTAGGGTGCAGAGTATTTATGCTCAATCCCCTCATCACTAAGTAATTCTTCCAAGGTGTAGTCCTTGAACTAGAGGATGGGGAGGCATGTGCGTGGGCCTCCGAGTGCCAGGTTTTGAGCGAACAACGACAAATTTGGCTCTTTCTTTAGCCTCCAATTATTCCTCATAGTCAGATTACTCGAGAGAAGTGGAGCCTTCATAGATGGGGCGCTTGGCAATGTGCTTCCGAGGACGAACCCGTTCTTGGGAATCATCGGAACCACCACGACGCGGGGCTGAAAAGATAAGAATGGACCTCGTATGAGACATGAATGATAATGGAAAAATTAATGTGATGTCGACAACACATCTAGGATGACATCCCTATTGAGGACATCAAATCAACTCAACTAAATCATAGGAATAGGTAGCGAGATGATGCAACAAGGGTATATGAGGAGGGAAAAGGAGGGTAGTACCACGAGCTAACAAACCCGTGGCATCCTTGCGAGCATAGTGTTTGATCTTCGGCATACCGAGACTGCCGTCCAACCCGAAGAACAACCAAGGAGAGAAGAGTCTCAAATCGTCAATCCCACCACATATCGAGGAAAATTATCGGGTGAGGAGAAGAAGATAGAGGAAATCTAGCTCTTGGAGTGAGAAACAGAGAGGGATGGCCGGGGGAACTGCCGGAGATGACTACGGTGGCGCGGCGACAAAAGGGGGTCGGGAAAGAGCAGGGGTCGATTTAGGGCCAATGCCTAATCCCGCAAGATCATGGATGTCCGATGACTGATGGGAGCGCCAAATATGCCAGGTACCGGAAGACCGGACAAGACATGATGTCCGTCACCTGGAGGTGGAATGAAATCACCTAAGCCAGAGCTCAACCGACAGACGAGCGGATGTCTAGAATGACTCAGAAGCTCAGCAGAACATAGAGAATATGATAGTTGAGGGCAAAGAATATGTATTTTCAGATGAGGGCAAGTGAGGGAGATGCATGAGGCAGTAAAATGATGAGTACAAGATGAAGCAATCAACAAAAATACCATACTAACCAATGATGACCCTAAGCATGATGATTAAACCGCTCAAATAATGCTTATTAGAGAAGGGCGGTGACCGAGGCAACTGTCGGTGTATAAAACATGGGTGTTTTGTACACTAACTTATGCACATATGAATGGTTACTTCCTTGCTAGCTAGAAAGAGCTACAAGCCAAGATAGCTGCTCTTTGTGAGATCAAGGAGCGCATCAAGAAGACCAAGATCCAAGATCAACTTGGCTCAAGAGAAGAACCAGACCAAGCACTATAAGCGGCCCTTGCCGGTGGTGCAGGACCGACAAGCCCTGTGGACGACGAGCCCTCGCTAACTACCGGCGCTCCACCTCATTGAGAAGCTAGTCACTAATCAGTGAGGTGTCGAGCCCACAGATAGCTTAGCAAGGCTCGTCGGAGACTCGTCGGCGTGCTGGAAGGAGTTTCACCTTTATTGACACCTGTCTGGGTGGCGTGTCAAGATAATAGGAGTTGGCCAACTAGAGTGATGCGACAGCCTTGCCGGGGCTTCTCCTCCTCTTGACACATAGCAGTGCATTTAATGATTTTTGTCCTAACTAGCAGAGTTAGGTATGATAGCACTGTTTGCTATCTAATCACTAGATATAGACTATTTTGCCACTGTGGTAACCCCTTAAGATATAAAAGGAGGGCCATGGAAACTTTTACAAGGGTGCGAACCTAGCAGAACTCCACGCACACTTGCACACGTAGCTGCTCTCTCCTTGCGCCTTGCCAGCGGAAACCGCTCCTTGTATTTGTGCACACGTAAATCTAATACACCAAAGCATGAGTAAAGATCAAAGGTGGCCCGAACCTGGGTAAAGATCTTGGCATCCTACATCAGTCCTGCTCTTTGCATTGAGTGACCCCCTTGCCGAACCAGCAAAGGGGCTCATTGGCCCCATAGATCGTTGTCGGATTTAGGGCTCCGCAAAACCCAAGAAGTTCGAACACAGGGGCGTGAACGAAGATCTCTCCCACTCACATCTACCTAGCGCCTCGCTCTCGTCTCGGTGGGGGGATTCAAGCAAACAACAGATAGAACAGACAAGGGTTTATCCAGGTTCGGGCCACCGTGTGGTGTAAGACCCTGCTTCCTGCTTTGGTGGATTAGGCTCGGGCGAGCTAGAATATGAGCTAGTACAATGGTTCCTGAGTTCAGGAGGCGAGCTCAGGAGGGTCAGGAGGCAAGTGTTCTTGCTCCTTGTGTGGTGGTTGAGTGTATGGATCGATCCCCTTTCACAGTGGGAATCCTAGCTACTTACATAGGCGGCCACGATCCTCTTCCCCCGAAATGTTTAGGCGGGAAGGGATCCCACAACAGCCATTTTTGAGCAGGAACACAAGGACGTTCCTACCCTGACAAAAGCAGTCTCCGCCTGCAAAAGGACCAGGCGGTGACGCGGTGGTGGGATCGATGGTGACATCCTCCTTATCGTCCTTGCGGTCTTCGGTCTTGTTGCACAATTGAGGAAACCTTTGCCCCGCTCCTCGGGAATCTGCGGCTGCGCTGTCCCCCTTGCATCGAAATGATAACTACGCCGCTGGCGAGCGCTGGCACCCGCTGGCGCGGTGCGTCACTGCTGACATGACTGCCTCCTCCTGAGGCAGGCTTGGCCTTGGATTCTCCGCTCGTCCAAAGCACCTTGATGAGGCCACTCCCGAGGAGGTCTTGACGTCGTTCTCATCGCGAGGTTTAGCTCCCTCATGAGGGTCTTGGGCAGCTGGTTGATCAGCTGGGCCGTACCAGGCCACTTGTTGGAGCGCGTCGCGGCCCGCAGACAGGCAAGTCTGGGTACCCTGGTTCCCAGTACGCCGACAATAGCCCCCGGGCCCAAGGCGCGCGCGGAGTTGGCTTCGGGGCGAAGCCTTAGTCGAGGACGAAGAGCCGTGGGCCCTAAAAGGCTGCGGGCCAGGCCGGCGTGCGACTGTTGGATGGGACGTGGCGGCTCCGCTTCCCATGCAGTCTCGGTGATCGTGCGACTTGACGACTCCTTGGCGCAGGCGACGATGGCGTAATGGCTGCGACGCCAGTGGCTGGCGGTTGGGCTCCTCCACCCTATAAATGGGACTAAGGAGGGGGGAGCCCCCAAGCCGTTTCCAAGCCAGCTCCATCTTCCCCTTGCTTGTTCTTCGCTCTCTCTCTTGTTGCGAGATCTCCATGGCGCCGTCGAGGAAGCCGTCCGCCGCGGAGAAGGGGAAGGCCCCAAAGAATCCAGTCCTGCTGTCGCTGAAGAGGGGCCGCGGTCGTCCCCACAAGCATGCCGCTGCGCCTGCAACGACTTCTCGGGGAGGCGGGCACGACCTTCTGAGTTCTTCCGCGGCCGTCGGTGAAAGGCGCGGGACGTCCTCCCGTGGTGAAAGCGGTTGTGGCCGCGGACGGGAGAGGCGCACAACGGTGCCTGTCGGTCGTGCGTCCTCCACGCCCGCAGCTCCATTCCTTCGACGTGTCTTCGGAGTTCATGGTGTGGGCGGAGAAGGCCGGCGGCCCGTGGCTCAGGCTTTCCCGCTCGTTCGGTGATGTGTTAGCAGCGGGAGTCCTCGGCGGTATCTGGCTGCAAGCGGACGGTTGCTGCAGTGGTGCATCCTGGGTGGAGGTTGATGTGGCTCCCTCGGGCGATGTGTTCCTGGAGCGCGGCTGGCAGTCGTTTTCTTGCGCACGCCGGCTGCAGGGGAGGTGTGCGCTCCACTTCAGGTACGAGGTGTCTCTACGCTGTTCGTCAGGGTCTTCTCGGAGGAAGGGAGGCACCTTGGGTGTTGTCCCGAGGTTGATGACGAAGAGAACGACGGGGACGACGCTCGGAGGAGCAGCTCCTCCTCTGAAGACGATCTCATCCCTGGGGGCGCCGTGGGTCCCCCCTCTGTGGCAGTAGCAGCTCCTCCAGTACTGGCGGCCACGACGAACCACCACGCCGCCGAGCTCGTCCCGGCAAGGGGAGGGGGTCGCCGCGCTGCTGTGGCTCGGTGAAGCCGGAGGAACCGGAAGACTCCGACTGAGCGGGAGCGGCTTCTGCTTCTTCTCCTTTCTTTTCCTTCGTGTTCTTTTTGCATCAAAATTTCAAGTTGCCTTGAGGAGGCGTGTAATGGGCTATGATATATGTAAGAAGCGAGAACTCGCTGTCATGCTTTTGTCGCCTGGGTGAAATCACTTAGGTTTTATGCGTCGTGTCGTCCTGAGGCGGAGTCCTCCTGACTCCAGCATCATGAGCCGCCGAGCGGGGGTGAGCCACTGAGATCTGCTGAGAGCGCCGAGCGCGGGTTAGAGCACAAAAGCCTGAGCCGACTCGGTAGGATAGATTGCGCGGACTAAGAAGCCCGACGCTAGAGCCTGAGCAGGCTTGGCCAGGCGAGGTCACGGGGCCACGGCAGACGAGGGCCGGTGACCGACCGTTCCCCAGCCCCCGCACGCGAGGTGCACGAAGGAGAGCGAGTGGCGCAGTTGAACTTAAAACCGGCGACAAAGATCCCAAACAAAACTCTCAACCAAATGCAGGAAGCGCGAGAAACATGAGAACTTCATAGCATGGGGTAGAGGAAGGGCTGATAGCCAAGGAAGTAGAAAATGCTGACTGCCAAACACCAAGCAAAAAGGAAAAAAAGGTCACGTCTGACCCCTACACTACGTCTTCTTCCTAGCGCGGAGCTAAGGACCGCCACTGGGGCGTGGGTGGGAGCCCCGTCTGAGGGCCCGTAGGCAACGCACAGGAGACTCCGAGGCGTGTACAACCCCAACTCATTATTACGTGAGAGTGTCACGGGCGGAGACCTTCACGGGCACAGAGCCTTGATTATGGATAGAACCTCCTGAGGTGTTCGATGTTCCAGGAATTCTGGATAGGTATCCCATCCTGCGTCTCCAGGCGCACAACACCAGGCCTAGGGACACGAACGATTCTTCCGGTGGGACTCTATCTTCTTCCGGTGGGACTCTATCTTCTGACAAGCCCGCCCCTTCGCTTTGAGGGCCCCGCCCCGCACTAGTCCGCTCCCTCATGAACTCACCCGAAGGCGGCATTCATGAGGTGGGCCACTGCGCATGATGGGGGGATGGGACCTTGGCCATAGCCCCCCCTATCGAGCACCAGGCGCACCACTCACGCGATCTCCGAGCGCGCTTCACCCCTGGGGGCTAACGTCGTCCAGAGACGCGGCGTCCTAAAGTGCGAGGGGGACCCCGCCCTACCCACGATCCTAATGGCCCCTGAGCCCTTCCTGATCAGGGTTGGGCCCAGCGGGTACGGGATTTCGTGAGCAGGGGGACGGAGCCGGGGCCTTGGGCCCTCCTAGTGAGCGTAGGACGGGCTGCCATACCGCCTCCAGACGCACCCTCCGCAGCCCGGGGGATGGTACGCCGGGAGGCGCGGCGTCTTGCGGCTGAATGGAGGGGGAGAAGGCTCCTCGCCGCGCGCATCATACCCGCCGCCAGCGAGCCCCTGGTGAAATCCAGGGCGGGCTCATGCGCGATGGGTCACGCGCGGGGGGACGAGGGTCTGACCCGGGCCTTCCCTTTCCTTTTTGTCTTGACGCGGCAGCCAGAGTACTTCCGTGGCCTGCCGAGGCTCAGGACCAGAGACACCGTTGGCCCGAGGCCTACGGCTAGTGCCGCGAGTGCCGGCCTCCGCAGGCACCAGCGCGCGTTTCGTTCGCGCTCCATGGCTGTCGGCGATGATGACGAAGGGTTGAGGGCTAAGAGCGGGGGATCTGCCTCCCCACCTTCCGCTCCTGAGCCCCCGGGTGCTGGTGCCTGATTGCACCCGGCGTTCGGCGTAGTCCTGGGGTCGCTTCCTGATGGCTCCTCGACGGCGAGTAGCAGGCGGGCTCCGGAGTGTGGTCCTCAGGACAGCGAGCCATCGTGAGGCGCCGCAGGCAGCCCCCGTCAGGGGAATGCCTGCTCGGGAACATGCGACGTTACCGACGGTCTGAGCAGCCGTTCCTCGAAGACGCCCGGCCTTTGAGGCTCTCGTCTGGAGGCTCGTTTGGCGATATCATCGTCTTCTTTGTTGGTGCCTCTTGGTACGCGTTGCACCTCCAGCCTTTGGAACCATCACTCCATCTTGCGTACCTCTTCCAGATATGCCTTCATGTGCTCGTCCTTGGGCTTGTATCTCTTGTCAAAAAGTCGACGAGGAGTTGCGAATCGCCTCTGATGGTGAGACGCCTGACCCCCAGTGCAGCAGCTGCCTTGAGCCCAACGATTAGGTCCTCGCACCCTGTGATGTTGTTGGAGACCTTCTCGCCTTGCAGGAAGCAAAGCTGCATAGCGTAGTACAACTTGTCCTGAGCGGGAGATACTAACACGGCACCTGCCCCCGCACCAAGGCACGAGAAGGCGCCGTCGAAGTATACCACCCATCCGTCTGGGTCTCGATCGCGGGTGCCTTGGAAGTTAACGAGGAAACGCTCACGAAGCTCTTCCCAGGAGGAGATGGATCCCACGGGGAGGTTTAGAAGCCAGGAGCGAGCGCCATCTTTGAGAGCCATGGGGAACCAGTTCGCCATGACCTGCTCAGTGCCGTTGGACGCCTTGATGCTCAGTTCGTAGAATTGGAGGAACTCCGTGGGGTCGATGGTGCCATCGTAGCGTGGAGGCAGGTCCGGTTTGAACTTGCCGGGCCAGACGAGGCACCGCAGCTCAGGATCTAGGGCGCAACATCTAGCCACGCTCATCACCGCAGGCGCCCCCTGCGCCTGCGGTACTGGTTCTTGGGGTTCTGGCGCCGCCACCTCCTGTGGCATGCGGTCTGGGCGCTGCGTGCCAGGGGGCCCGCGAGCCCCTGCATGGGGATGCGGAATCACCTGACAGCTCTCCTCGTCGCGCGCGTGGGCCTTGCAGGGCGGCTCACGCCGCAGAGCCTCGTGTCGGACCTCCTGGCCGGCGCCGCAGAGCGGAGGCAGAGCTGGGACTCCATGGCCTTCGTTCCCCGCCGGGGGCGACGGAGGACGTGAGGGGTGCGTTGGTGCAGGTGCTTCTCCAGCAGCATTGACGAGCACGGTGATGCGGTGGAGCCACTCGTCGTAGAGGTCATCTGCCGGGCGATAGCGCAAGAGCTCCCGCGCCATCAGCAACGCAGGCTACTGGTAAGCCGGCCCGGACCAGCGAGGACGACGCCGCGGCCGGTGAGGGTGAAGGCATTGCCGTGCGGCCATCTCGTGCACGGACGGTGGCAGCGACGAGTCCTGCTGCTCGTCCACGACCGGGTCGGTGGTGGCGTTGGCGACCGGCGAGTTGGGGTGGAGCGGTGCACCATTGCCTGTAGGCGCCGTCTGAGCGACGTTCGTGGCGCGGCGGGCGGCGCAAGCTCGGCGTGTGTCCACCATGGCTGTGGAGCGGAGTCGGCGACGAGAACGCGACGAGGTCGTCGGAGAGGCGAGATTTCAACACGCCCCTACCTGGCGTGCCAAATGTTGGATTTAGGGCTCCGCAAAACCCAAGAAGTTCGAACACAGGGGCGTGAACGAAGATCTCTCCCACTCACGTCTACCTAGCGCCTCGCTCTCGTCTCGGTGGGGGATTCAAGCAAACAACAGATAGAACACACAAGGGTTTATCCAGGTTCGAGCCACCGTGTGGTGTAAGACCCTACTTCCTGCTTTGGTGGATTAGCCTCGGGCGAGCTGGAATTGAGCTAGTACAATGGTTCATGAGTTCAGGAGGCGAGCTCAGGAGGGTCAGGAGGCAAGTGTTCTTGCTCCTTGTGTGGTGGTTGAGTGTATGGATCGATCCCCTTTCACAGTGGGAATCCTAGCTACTTATATAGGCGGCCACGGTCCTCTTCCCCCGAAATGTTTAGGCGGGAAGGGATCCCACAACGGCCATTTTTGAGCGGGAACACAAGGACGTTCCTACCCTGACAAAAGCAGTCTTCGCCTGCAAAAGGACCAGGCCGTGATGCAGTGGTGGGCTCGACGGTGACATCCTCCTTATCGTCCTTGCGGTCTTCGGTCTTGTTGCACCAATGAGGAAACCTTTGCCCCGCTCCTCAAGAACCTGCGAATGCGCTGTCCCCCTTGCACCGAAATGGTAACTGCACCGCTGGCGAGCACTGGCACCCGCTGGCACGATGCATCACTGCTGACATCACTGCCTCCTTTTGAGACAGGCTTGGCCTTGGATTCTCCGCCCCTCCGGAGCACCTTGCTGAGGCCGCTCCTGAGGAGGTCTTGACGGCGTTCTCCTCGCAAGGTTTAGCTCCCTCGCGAGGGTCTTGGGCAGCTGGTTGATCAGCTGGGCCGTACCAGGCCACTTGTTGGAGCGCGTCGCGGCCCGCAGACAGGCAAGTCTAGGTACCCTGGTTCCCAGTATGCCGAGAATCGTCGTTCCACGCCGACATGCCAGGTAGGGGGATTCACTGGCATGAACCTGGAATGGCGAACAACATGCGATTTCATCCAGTTTCATCACCATCTTCATCACTCTTGGCACCCAAGAAGAAGGGCTCCATGACGACGAAGCCTTCCACGTCCAAGCTTCTGCGGGTGGTGCATGCAGCACCACCGCTGCGGACGATACAAATGTTGCAGTAGGCAGGACCAGTGCAGGTGGCATCGTCGTTGTGCCTTATGTGGCGGAAACGGGTGGTGGAGGCACTGGAGGCGGTCATCTTCCACGGCCCTCCGGAAAAAGCAACATCAATGACGCAGGCGGTGCAGACGCGCATCTCCCGCCCCCTCAGCGCAACGGCAAGCGCAGCCATCGAAGCAACACTGCCCGGTCGGGCGCAAGCCGAGATCCTCCTATTGCGGCAACTCTGGTGGCGGTGAGGGAAACGACATCGACGCACACGCTATGTCCATCGCAAGATGGACGGGGCGCGACTCCGAGCGACACTGTTGATCATGCACATCAGCGTCAGGATGGCAAGACACCTGCAGATCAGGTTCAAGATCTTCAGGCACCACTCCATCAATGCCAACCTGTTGTCGCAACCGCAGTATGATGGCAAGATCGCGACGGTGCTCTTGCTGACTTTGCTAGGAGTCGAGTGATGTCACGTTCTTCCCACTCCGACATGCCTTCGACAACAACAGAGGCGATGGCACGGGCCCAAATGCTATTGAACTTTCCTCCAGTGACAAACAAGATGGATGAGTGGAGAGCCACCATCCGAAGTCTGATTGGATTTGCAGAGGCTAACAAATCCTAGCTGGCGAAACCATCACGGCGCCCGCAAACAGCACTAGTGCCTCAAATAATGGCCATGTTGTAGGCGGCGCACCAACGGTGCGGTCACCTCCACTACAGCTGCGTGAGCAACCACAACATACCCAACGGACTGCGGAGCCCGGCGAAGCATTGATGGCTTCTTCAGACCCATTGGACGCGGCAGGATCAATGGTGGGTGTTACTGGATAGGCAAACATAAGATGCTCATACTACCATCTAACGACATCGAGAGGCGCGCCATCAATCTGATGAGCGCAATGGTCCTGTTGTCGATGAGCCAATGGCCACTATTGGCAGGTACCTACCTTACGAGGTTGGGTACCCTGCTTTCATGCGTGAACTGTGGCAAGTCCGTTGGTCGTCCGTTCGGGCATTCAAACCAAAAGTGCCGGAGAAGTACGATGGCAAACTAAACCCGACAAAGTTCGTGGGCACTTATATAATTGTTATGCATGCTGTCGGAGGAAGAGATGAAAAGGTCCTCACCAACTACTTCCTATTGGTTCTCAAGCCCAGTGTGAGGTCTTGGTTGATGAACTTGCCATAGAACTCCATCTCCCCGTGGTTAGATCTATGCAACGATCTCGTTGGTGCCTTTACCAGAGGCCAGAAGATCCCCGGACAGCCCAGTGACTTGCAAGTGAACGTAGAGAGAAGCGGAAGATCTACGCAAGTATATCCAGAGATTCAGTCATGTGCACCGTAGCATACCAGATGTACACCCTGCTGCTGTGATTGCTGTATTCCACACGAATGTACACAATCGCAAGATGTGGGAGAAAATGAACATGCGGCTGCCAAAGATCGTCAACGAGCTCTACATGTTGACGGAAAAATGTGCGCATGTTGAGGAGGGGAGGAGACTCCCTAGGGAATACGTCAGCATTGAAGTTGATTCTGAGGACGACGACACTGCTTCCTCGAAGAAGAAAGTCCGGAGGTGCAATAGGAAGCGCAAGGGCAAGTTAGTTATGGACGTGGAAGGGTCGAGCAACTCTAGTTCCACCAAGAAAGCCAGGAGAAAAAGCTCCGGCAAGGATGTTGCTACGTGCGTTGACTGCCAGGTAGCTGCGGCATGCGAAAAGGCCGACAAGTCTGGCAGGCGATACTGCAAGATTCACTGCACCAAGGTCACGACTTCCAGGAGTGCCCGCAGGTCAAACAACTAGTTGAGAAACAAAAGTCTGAGTATGAAAAGCGCACTATGGAAAAGGGCCAAGATGGCGCTGATGGGTCTAGTAAGAAGGGTCACGGCGGCCGAGGAGGGTGCCGCAACAAGGCTAATCAGCAGAAGGAGAAGCCTTCTAGGGGCAGGGAGAAGAAAGAAGATGACGAGAGTGGACATGAGGACGATGATGAGTCCAGTGAACATGAATTCAGAAAGCAATAGAGGCCATGTGCATTAACGGGGGTGCGTCCTTGCATTCCTCTCACCGCCAATTCAAGTAGTGGGCATGCGAAGTCAATGCAGCGGAATCGACAATAGATGATGAGAAATCCCTCAAGTGGTCGCACACGCCTATCATTTTCGATGCCGAGAACCACCCTGATCGCACCACTGCGGTCTGATACGTCTCCACCGTATGTACTTTTCCAAACTCTTTTGCCCTTGTTTTGGACTCTAATTTGCATGATTTGAATGGAACTAACCCGGGCTGACGCTGTTTTTAGCAGAATTGCCTTGGCGTTATTTTTGTGCAGAAATAAAAGTTCTCGGAATGACCTGAAACTTCACGGAGAATATTTACAGAATATATAAAAGATACTGACAAAAAGAATCACCGGAGAGGGCCCACACCCTGGCCACAAGGGTGGGGAGTGCCCCCCCAAGGGCGCGCCCCCTACCTTGTGAGCCCCCTGAAGCTCCACCGATGTAAACTCCAACTCCATATAATCTCTTTTGGGGAGAAAAAAATCAGAGAGAAGATCCCATCGCGTTTTACGATACAGAGTCGCCGCCACCTCCTGTTGTTCACCGGGAGACCTGATCTGGAGTCCGTTCGGGGCTCTGGATAGTAGAGATCGTCGCAGTTGTCATCATCAACCATCCTCCATCACCAATTTCATGATGATCACCGCCGTGCATGAGTAATTCCATCGTAGGCTTGCTGGACGGTGATGGGTTGGATGAGATTTATCAAGTAATCGAGTTAGTTTTGTTAGGGTTTGATCCCTAGTATCCACTATGTTCCGAGATTGATGTTGCTATGACTTTGTTATGCTTAATGCTTGTCACTAGGGCCCGAGTGCCACGATTTTAGATCTGAACCTATTATGTTTTCATGAATATATTTGTGTTCTTGATCCTATCTTGCAAGTTTATAGTCACCTACTATGTGTTATGATCCGTCAAACCTGGAGTGACAATAACTGGGACACTTCCCGGTGATGACCATAGTTTGTGGAGTTCATGTATTCACTAAGTGCTAATGCTTTGGTCTAGTACACTATTAAAAGGAGGCCTTAATATCCCTTAGTTTCCACTAGGACCCCGCTGCCACGGGAGGGTAGGAGAAAAGAGGTCATGCAAGTGTTTTTCCATAAGCATGCATGACTATATTCGGAATACATGCCTACATTACATTGATGAATTGGAGCTAGTTCTATGTCACCCTAGGTTATAACTGCTGCATGATGAATATTACGCGACACCTATCATTATCGATACATTGCCTACGAGTTCGTTCCATATTGATACTTGCTTTGTTACTTTCGTTACTGCTAGTGTCACCATCACTACAAAACTGCTACTGTTACTTTTGCCACCGTTACCGCTACTTCCATACTACTTTGCTACTAAATACTTTGCTGCAGATATTAAGTTTTCTAGGTGTGGTTGAATTGAAAAATCAGCTTCTAATACTTGGGATTATTCTTTGGCTCCCCTTGTGTCGAATCAATAAATTTGGGTTGAATACTCTACCCTCGAAAACTGCTGTGATCCCCTATACTTGTGAGTTATCAAGACCTTTTTCTGGCGCCATTGCTGAGGAGCATAGCTCTATTCTCTGAGTTACTTGGGATTTATATCTGTTGATCACTATGAGGCCACTAAAGGCTGATAGAAACAAGATCGTTCCCTCTAGAACGAGGGGAGGTAAGGAACTACCATCTAGCTCTGCACTTGATTCACCGTCTATTTTGAGTAAACTTGTGACACCTACACGTGCTATTGATTCTGATATGTCGCACGATATTGATGATGCCACTTCTATTATAATGATGCTTCTGATGAAACTGTGCCATTGGGTGAATTACTTGATAAACATCTTGCTAGAGCCAGTACTATTGATTATGCTGAAGATGATGATATTTCTGAAACTGGTGAAATTATTGATACTGAAAACTTTGAAACACATGTTAGACCTACTTCCCCTAGATATGAATAGCCTATTGTTCCTGAGGGATATGTTATGGAAGGAGAAGTAGCTAGAGACTTTGTTGCTTGTAAGTATAGGAATGATCTCAAGAAATTAGTACGTAAGTGGAAAGAAAAATCTTTGAATGCGAGAATGCAATATGATCCTAAATTTGCTACTTCACCTATCCGTGTTACTGATAAGGATTATGAATTATCTATTGATCCTGAGTTAATTACTTTAGTTGAATCTGATCCTTTTCATGGTTATGTATCAGAAACTGTTGTGGCACATCTTACTAAATTAAATGATATAGCCACCCTATTTGCTCATGAGGAAAAAATTCGTTATTACTATATTCTTAAATTATTTCCTTTCTCATTAAAGGGTGATGCTAAGTTATAGTTTAATTCTCTTGATCCTTGTTGTGTGTGTAGTCCCCAGGATATGATTTATTACTTCTCTGCAAAATATTTTCCTGCTCATAAGAAACAAGCTGCATTGTAGGAAATATTTAAATTTGTGCAAATTGATGAAGAGAGTCTCCCATAAGCTTGGGGGAGGCTTCTCCAATTACTTAATGCTTTGCTTGATCATCTTCTCAAGAAAAATGAAAATACTTGATATCTTTTAAAATGGACTAACCAATGCTTCTAGGGACCACCTAGATAGTTGTGCTGGTTGTGTTTTCAGGGAACGAACTGTTGAATAAGTTGAAAACTTATTGAATAATATATTGAGTAATGATAATGATTGGCCTCTTCCCGAACCAATTCCTAAGCCAACTCCTAAGAAAAGAGGTATTCTATTTCACAGTACTGAAGACATGCAAGAGGCAAAGAAATCAATGAAGGAGAAAGGTATTAAAGCTTAAGATGTTAAGAATTTACCACCAGTTGAAGAAATACATGGTCTTGATAACCCGACACAAGTAGTAGAGGTAAATTCTCTCTATAGATTTGATGAAGGTGATGTTCCTCATAATAAGTTTGCTAGCCAATGCTTAGATGTGTTTGATAATTTTATTGTTAAACAAGAAGACTTCAATGCTTATGTTAGTAAACAACTGAAACGTAATGCTTATATGCTTGACCGCTTGGGTGATCTTGTGACTAGAACTTCTAATGATCTTAAACTTATTAGTAAACATGCTTCCATGGTTACCACTCAAGTAGAACAAGTACTAAAGGCACAAAATGATTTGCTTAATGGGTTGAATAGTAAGAATAATGATAATGGTGTTATGGTTGCAACTAGAGGTGGTAAAATAACTCAAGAACCTATGTATCCTATGATAAACCTAGTCCTATTAATAAAAAGAAAAAGAAAACTGATAGGACTTTGCCTGGTTCTAGTGAACCTATTGTAGACACACTTGAGAATCCCGATAATATTTCTATTTCTGATGCTGAGACTCAGTCTGGTAATGAACATGAACCTAGTAATAATGTTAATGATGATGTTCATACCGATGCTCAACCTAGTAATGATAATGATGTAGAGATTGAACCTGCTATTGACCTTGATAACCCAGAATCAAAGAATCAACATTATGATAAGAGATACTTCATTGCTAGGAAACATGGTAAAGAAAGGGAACCATGGGTTCAGAAACCCATGCCCTTTCCTCCTAAACCATCCATGAAAAAGGGTGATCAAGATTTTGAACGCTTTTGTGAGATGATTAGACCTATCTTTTTGTGTATGCGTTTGACTGATATGCTTAAAATGCCTCCTTATGCTAAGTATATGAAAGAAATTGTTTCTAATAAAAGAAAGATACCGGAAGCTGAAATTTCCACCATGCTTGCTAATTATACTTTTAAGGGTGGAATACCAAAGAAACTTGGAGATCCAGGAATACCCATCATACCATGCTCCATTGAAGGAAACTATGTTAAAACTGGTTTATGTGATATTTGAGCCGGTGTTAGTGTTATGCCTTTCTCTTTGTATCATAGACTTGATTTGAATAAGTTGACACCTACTGAAATTTCTTGGCAAATGGCTGATAAATCAACTGCTATAACTATCGGTATTTGTGAGGATGTCCCTGTTGTGGTTGCAAACGTAACTATCCTAACAGACTTTGTTATTCTTGATATTCCCGAGGATGACAGTATGTCGATCATCCTTGGTAGACCTTTCTGAATATTGCAGGGGATGTTATTGATTGCAATAAAGGCAATGTCACTTTTCATGTAAATGGTAATGAGCATACGGTACACTTTCCGAAGAAACAACCTCAAGTTAATAGCATCAATTCTATCGGAAAAATTTCAACTATTGCTATTGGAGGTTTTGAATTCCCTATTCCTACATAAAAAAGAAATATGATATTCTTATTTTGGGGACATGCATATCCCCATTGAGGTAACCTAGTGTTATTCAAAAATTCTCCGATTTTATGTTATTCGAAAAAAGTTTTGTTAATGAGACTTGATCAACCTCATTAACGGATTCCTTTTGATGAGCATGAGAAGGATGAATTCAGAGAACACCACCTTCTGTACCCAACTTTTAATTTCTATTATTTAGATTAAATAAAGCAAAAATAGTATTATATGTCTGTTTTCTGAATTATCCATGTAATAAAAATGTCCCTAAAATGAAAGTTCTCCAAATGCCCTAAAAATGTAATATGATTTTTTCTAGAATATTTTAATATTTTTGGCACTGAGAATGCACCAGGGGGCTGCACCAGTGGGCCACAAGGGTGGAGGGCGTGCCCCCTGTCCTTGTGGGTCCCACATGACCCCCTCCACTTATTCCAGCACCCATCATCTCCTTCTTCCTCCAAAAAAAATCATCCACCAGTTCAAACCTGTGCTCTAGCTCATCTTGCTACCATTTTCGGTCTCCTTGCTCAAATCATCATTTACAAAACTGGTTTGGGGGATTGTTCTTCGGTATGTGACTCCTCCAATGGCCCAATTAGTTTTTCTTCTAGTGCTTTATTTATTGCAAATTTTTGCTGCTGTGGTGACCTTGTACTTGAGCTTGCATGTCAAATTTATATGGTCCAAAGTAGTCTTGATGAATGATATAGCCTCTAGACACTTGTAGGAGTAGTTGCTATCAATTTTGTTGAGTTTGGTTCACTTTTATTTTGAGTCACTAAAAATTTCAGAGTTTTGCAGAAAAAGAAAATGTGTAGGAGAACATTTCATGGTGGCCCTTCAAGAAAGCAAGCACCGAGGCTCGCGATACGCGAACCGGACCTTGAACCACCAAGAGATTCTCAAGTACGACCTTGTGAATGGTCGTCGGATGAATTTATGATTCACGCATGATTCATGGATGAGTTTGATGCATACGTACAAAATGCTTACCTTGAGGACTTCGTGTCAGATAAGTGCCGACAACATTATTACCTCAATGATTCCTTTTTGCGAAGGTTTGAATTTTCATCCAAGCACAATACTTATACTGTCCTGTTTGATCATTATGATGAATCTTATACCATGGACCTAGAATATTTTTGTGTTGCATGCAAAATCCCATAGTGGGGTAGTCTCAATGATCCTCACAAATCTGAATACCGTGATTTCCTTGATAGCATCACCGTGGGGGAAACTAGAAACATTACACATGCCACCATAGGGAGCATTCATTTTCCTGCTATACATTATTTTGCTCTCTTCACTGGAAGATGCATTAATGGTAAACATGAGCATAACCATCTTTGTGTTCTAGATCTTATATCCTTAAAAGTGCAGTGTTAGGTGATAAGAGTTATGATTTGGGGGAAATTATTGCATGGATGTTATACCTTAATGCTAAAGATGGAGATTTATTTGCGGGTATATATGCAAATCGTTTAGCAAATTATTTAGGTGTACCCATAAGAGGATATGATGATGAGTTGCCACATGCTTTTCTAGACTATGAAGCCATGATACATTATCAGTTTCTCGAGAGGAATGAGCAGCACCTTCAGTACCGACTAATCTTTGACAGACGGCGTGCCGTCCATATTACTCTTCCTGCTCCTGCTTTCTTTGACTTTCAGGCAAAATGGAGATATTTTATAACCATAGAGGAGGCGAACGCATATGAGAGAGAGGCGGAGACCGCTCGCCTTCATGAAGAAGCTCGCCTAGCAGTAGCTGTCGCAGCACAGTACAACCCCAACTATGATTTCAGTTATCTTCCAGGCCAGTGGTGGCCCTAAACCAACTTAGGAAAAAGCCTAAGCTTGGGGGAGCACGTATTTCTCACCGACATTACATTCATGTTCACACATTCATTCCAGTTGTCGGTGTTCATACTTTTTCATTGTACTATTCATATTAGTTTATTTTTCTCGCTTTCTTCTTGTGTGTTTGAAAAACTTTAGAAAACTCAAAAATATTTCTTACTTTTTTATTTTCTTTCTAGTTCATTTCTTAGTAATTTGTGGTATTAAAAGAAAATCCAAAAAAGATTTCTCGATTCTTCTTTTGTTTGTTGGGAGCTTTCCCGTGTAAATAGTTCTTCTCGTTCTTGTTTCGTTTTCTTTAGAAAAACAAAAACTCCAAAAATATTTCAGTGCGTTTCTTTGAAATTCTTTTCTTTTCCTTTGGGGGTCGACAGGAGAAGACCACGATGAAAATAATGAGTGGCTCTCATATGCATTACTGTAGAACTAACAAAGAGCCCATATTACCTTATCTCCTCCTTTGAATAAATATTACAGATTCAAGCTTAGTCCAATGCACATGCACTATTATTATTATCCACACCGTTCGGTTATGCAAGTGAAAGACAATAATGATGATATATGATGAAATGATTGAGATGGAGAAAAGCTGGTATGAACTCGACCTATCTTGTTTTTGTAAATATGATTAGCTTGCCATTCCTGATTTAGCCCAGTATGAATGAAACATGTTTGCAATGACGATTAGAGATTATAGTTACTCATGTGATGCTTAATTAGCTAGGAGTTTATAATGGTTTACCTTGCGTGCTAACATGCTTTTAAAATGGTTGTGATGTAGGATGATATGATGGTAACCTCCTTTGAGTGATTTAAGTGGCTCGACTTGGCACATGTGCACACATGTAGTTGAAACAAAATCAACATAGCCTCCACGATATTTATGTTCATGGTAATTAATATCCTACTCATGCTTGCACTCAATGTTAATTAATCTCAAGGCATGTTTATGAATGTTGTTGCTCTCTAGCTGGTCGCTTCCCAGTCTCTTTTTAGCCTTCACCTGTACTAAGTGAGAATACTGCTTGTGCATCCACTTCCTTAAACTCAAAGTTGTTCCATAAGAGTCGACCATACCTACCTATATGCGGTATTTACCTGCCGTTCGAAGTAAATTTGCATGTGCCAAACTGTAAACCTTCAAATAAAATTCTGCTTTGTATGCCCAAATTGCTCATGTGGCAATTGGGGGCTGTCTTTATCTTCCACGTAGGTGGGTTATTCTCACGATGAGTGGACTCCGCTTGTCATTCACGAGAAAATGACTGGTAACCGGGATACCCACTACGATGATCAAAAGTTCAAATATCAAATCAAAATATAATTAAACGAAGCTCCCCCTGGACTGTTGTTGGTTTGGACGATACCCGTTGTTTTGGATAAGCCGTTGCTACTTCTCAAGCTTGTGTTCTATTCCCTCGAAGAGGAAAGGGTGATGCAGCACAGTAGCATAAGTATTTCCCTCAGTTTTTGAGAACCAAGGTATCAATCTAATAGGAGACCACGCGCGAGTCCCTCACACCTGCACAAACAAATAAGAACTTCGCAGTCAATAGGATAAGGGGTTGTCAATCCCTTTACGGTCACTTACGAAAGTGAGATATGATAGATAGGATACTGTGATATTTTTTGTATTTTCGGATATAAGAACAGAAATTAAATAAAGCAAAGTAAAGTAGATTGGAGATTAATATGTTGAGAATAGACCCGGGGGCCATAGGTTTCACTAGTGGCTTCTCTCATGATAGCATAATTCTACGGTGGGTGAACAAATTACTGTCGAGCAATTGATAAAAAAGTGCATAGTTATGAGAATATCTAGGCATGATCATTATATATAGGCATCACGTCCGTGACAAGTAGACCGAAACAAATCTGCATCTACTACTATTACTCCACACATCGACAGCTGTCCAGCATGCATCTAGAGTATTAAGTTCATAAGAACAGAGTAATGCTTTAAGCAAGATGACATGATGTAGAGGGATAAACTCAAGCAATATGATATAAACCCATATTTTTATCCTCGATGGCAACAATACAATACATGCCTTGCTGCCCATGCTGTCACTTGGAAAGGACACCACAAGATTGAACCCAAAGCCAAGCACTTCTCCCATTGCAAGAACTATAGATCTAGTAGGCCAAACCAAACCAATAATTCGAAGAGACTTGCAAGGATATTATAATCATACATAAAATATTTCAGAAAAAACCAAATATTTCTCGTAGATAATCTTGATCATAAACCCACAATTCATCGGATCTCGACAAACACACCGCAAAAAGATTACATCGAATAGATCTCCTTGAAGACCGATGAGAACTTGGTATTGAGATCCAAAAATAGAGAAGAAGACATCTAGCTAATAACTATGGACCCGAAGGTCTGTGGTAAACTACTCACAACTCATGGTGAGGCAATGGTGTTGATGTAGAAGCACTCCGTGGAAGATCCCCTCTTCGGCGGTGCTCCGGAACAGGCCCCAAGATGGGATCTCACGGGAACAGAAGGTTGCGGCGCTAGAGTTAGGGTTTTCTCTGTTGCCTTGATGTTTTCAGGGTATATGGATATATATTGGTGGAAGGAGGGCATTGGGGAAGCCAGAGGGGGCCCACGAGGGTGGGGGCGCACCCTGTAGGAGGGGGCGTGCCCTGGACCCTCGTGACCGCCTCCTTTGTTCCATCGCGTGTACTCCAAGTCTTCTGTGTTGATATCATTCCAAAAATAACTCTCGCGAAGGTTTCATTCCGTTTGGACTACGTTTGATATTCCTTTTCTGCAAGACCCTGAAATAGGCAAAAAAACAGCAATCTGCACAGGGCCTTTGGGTTAATAGGCTAGTCCCAAAAATAATATAAAAGTGTATAATAAAGCCCATTAAACATCCAAAATATAATATATAATAGCATGGAATAATAAAAATTATAGATACGTTGGAGACGTATCAAGCATCCCCAAGCTTAATTCCTGCTCGTCCTCGAGTAGGTAAATGATAAAAACAGAATTTGTGATGTGGAATGCTAACCAACATAATTTTCAATTTAATTTCTTTATTGTGTCATGAATGTTCAGATCCGAAAGATTCAAGACAAAAGTCTATATTGACACAAGAATAATAATACTTCAAGCATACTAACAAAGCAATTATGTCTTCTCAAAATAACTTGGCCAAAGAAAGTTATCCCTACAAAATCATATTGTCTGGCTATACTCCCTCCTCATCACACAAAATATTCATATCATGCACAACCCTGGTTTCAGCCAAGCAATTGTTTTCATACTCAATTTTTTTCAAACCTTTCAACTTTCACGCAGTACATGAGCGTGAGCGATGGATATAGCACTATAAGTGGAATAGAGTGGTGGTTGTGGAGAAGACAAAAAGGAGGAAGATAGTCTCACATCGACTAGTCATATCAATGGGCTATGCAGATGCCCATTAATAAATATCAATGTGAGTGAGTAGGGATTGCCATGCAACGAATGCACTAGAGCTATAAATATATGGAAGCTCAACAAAAGAAACTAAGTGGGTGTGCATCCAACTTGCTTGCTCATGAAGACCTAGGGCATTTAAGGAAGCCCATCGTTGGAATATACAAGCCAAGTTCTATAATGAAAATTCCCACTAGTATATGAAAGTGACTAAACAAGAGACTGTGTATCATGAAGATCATGGTGCTACTTTGAAGCACAAGTGTTGAAAAAGATAGTAGCATTGTCCCTTTTCTACTTTTATTTCATTTTTCTTTTCTTTTTTTCTTCTTTTTTGGGCCTTTATTTTTCTTTGGATTCCCTTCTTTTTTTTCCCTTTGGGACAATGCTCTAATAATGATGATCATCACACTTATATTGATTTACAACTCGATATTACAACTCGATACTAGAACAAAGTATGACTCTATATGAATGCCTCCGGCGGTGTATCGGGATGCGCAATGAATCAAGAGTGATATGCATGAAAAATTATGCATGGTGGCCTATCCACAAATACGATGTCAACTACATGATCATGCATGGCAATATGACAATATGAAGTGTGTCATATGAACGGAACGGTGGAAAGTTGCATGGCAATATATCTCGGAATGGCTATGGAAATGCCATGATATGTAGGTATGGTGGATATTTTGATGAAGGTATATGGTGGGTGTATGGTACCGGCGAGAGTTGCGTGGTACAAGAGAGGCTAACAACGGTGGAAGGGTGAGAGTGCATATAATCCATGGAATCAACATTAGTCATAAAGAACACATATACTTGTTGCAAAAATTTACGAGTCATCAAAACAAAGCAATCAACGCATGAACCTAGGGGGGAGGTTGGTAGGAGTTAACCATCACGCGTCCCCGACCTCCACACAAAGGATGACACTCAATAAATACCTCATGCTCTAACTTCGTCACATAGCGGTTCACCATACGTGCATGCTACGGGAATCACAAACTTTAACACAAGTATTTCTCAAATTCATAATTACTCCACTAGCATGACTCTAATATCACCATCCTCATATCTCAAAACAATCATCAAGTATCAAACTTCTCATCATATTCAATGCACTTTGTATGAAAGTTTTTACTTTATTCATCTTGGATGCCTATCATATTAGGACTAGTTTTATAACCAAAGCACATTACCATGCTGTTCTAGAAGACTATCTCAAAAGGATATAAGTGAAGCATGAGAGATAAACAATTTCTACAAAATAAAACCACCACCGTGCTCTAAAAGATATAAGTGAAGCACTAGAGCAAAACTATCTAGCTCAAAAGATATAAGTGAAGCACATAGAGTGTTCTAACAAAATTTAAAGCTTATTTATTTCTCTCAAAAGGTGTGTCCAGCAAGGATGATTGTGGCAAACTAAAAAGCAAAGACTCAAATCATACATGACGCTACAAGCAAAACACATATCATGTGGTGAATAAAAATGTAGTCCCGAGTATAGTTACCGATAGATGAAGACGAAAGAGGGGATGCCTTCCCGGGGCATCCCCAAGCTTAGGCTTTTGGTTGTCCTTGAATTTTACCTTGGGGTGCCTTGGGCATCCCCAAGTGTCGGTGTACTAAGATAGGGGTATCTTAGTACCCCAACTTGTGCACGGGCAGTAGCAGCTTCCCGCGGCAGGGCTTACCACGCGCTTGCCGAGGCCCGCTCCAGACCCCTTCAAGCCATTCAAGAACAAAGTATTCAAGTTAGAAGACAAGACCCCGGCAAGAGGAGCTTGCCGGGAAGTCCGCACCAGGCTCAAGGACATCTTTTCAGCACAAGACCCTGGCAAGAGGTGCTTGCCAGGAAGGCCAAAGGATAACACCGCAAAAGATACATCGCGGCGCATCGTGCGCCCCAGCAGGGCCCGGGAAGCGGCAAGCTTCCGGGCCCGGCAAGATAGCGGCCCCGGCAAGGTACTTGCCGGGGGAAGCTCACGCTGTGTGCATGCGCTCCAGCTCATTCGGCCACGCGTCGCCCTGGGGCCCTTCCAGGGGCACGTGGTAGATGGCTGTGCAGCCTGAGGGACACGCTGGCAAGCCGCGGTGACGAAGCTATCGCCGTGGCGAACGGAGACGCATGGACATACGCTTTTGGGGTCGACGGCGATGGGCATTAAATGCCCTTGTCCCCCACCGTCAAGGTTAGGTGAAGACCACTGTTCATGCACTGTTACAACTACCACCAAATTTACACTTTTACCCTCCTCTACGTTGACACCTGTCGGTGACCCCTTTGAGCTATAAAAGGAGGCCCATGCACAACGTAGAGGGGGTTCGATCCCAGAAACTTGCACACTCCACGCTCGGCGTAGCTGGTACTGTAGATCTTCAAGCTCCCGAGCTCCAAAAACTAAATACAACCGAAGCAGGAGTAGGGTTTTACGCGTCATCGCGGCCCGAACCTGGGTAAACTGCCCGCGTGTGCTCCTCGATCTGCTCTCCGTGCTCCCTCCGCTCCCTTACCGCAACGTAGAAGGGGCTCCGGTCCCATAGGTGCTCGTGGGAGGACAGTTTCCCCCGACATCTTTGGTGCGCCAGGTAGGGGAGCGTCGAGGTTGTGCGAACCTGATCCGGCGCTCACGCGGGCGCATTCTTCATCAACCTCTCCAACTTCATCGGCTACATCAACATGCCTCCGAAGAAGAAGGCTTCGGAGGTTGGAGGCCCGTCTGCGTCGATCCCACCGCCACCAGAGCCAACGGTTGGTGGGGGAGGCACCGGCGGAAGGGTGGACGCCGGTGGGGACACTCACGGCGCCACCAAGTCCAAGGACAAGACGGACGACCGGGCGAACTCCAAGGCCTCGGTATCCGTGCACGCACCACGTCCCTCTCAGGAGGTGCCAGACCAGCAGCGACGTGGTACCGGAGGTACCATACGCTTGCTGGGACGTGGCCAGGCCGGCGAGTCACGGGACTCTCAAGGCCAACGTCCTGGCACGAGCAAGGCGCGGTCGCCGGGACGGGAACGTGCTCCTTCTAACGCGGTTAGAAGTCCGAGCGTGTCCCGCTCCTCGCACCGCTCGCCACCATTTCCTTCCTCTCCAGCAGAAGCCCTGGCCAGGGCTCAGCTGCTCCTCGACTTCCCTCCAGCGGCGGACAAGGCCGAAGAATGGAGGGCAACGATCCAGAGCCTCATCGCCTTCGCCAACAACGATACGCCTCAGCAGCCGGCGACTTCACGGCCGCGGCAAGTTGACCAAGCGAAGGCCGATGGCGACAAGACCGCCGGGGGTGCAACTACCGTGCACTCCCCGCCGCGGAAGCAGAAAACGCCGCCCCACCGGATCAACGTCGACGACGATTCCACGGCGTCGTCGGATCCGCGGGCTCGCCGCGATCAGTGCCAAGTCCTCGACGACAGGCGACAAGAGGACGCTCGCACCCGCATCGAGCGTCGACGAGAAGCCAGAAGACAGTCCGATCAGCGCGTTGGGACCGCCATCGACATGCACGCGCCCGGTGAACCAGGCGACTTGCCGTACGCGGCAGGTTGCCCTGCGTTCACCCGAGAGCTGCGGCAAGTCCAGTGGCCCAGCATGAAGAATTTCAAGCCCGACGTACCCGAGAAGTACGATGGCAAGACACACCCCTCGGAGTTCCTCAGCATCTACACCATTGCGGTGCAGGCTGCCGGGGGACGCGACGAGAAGATCCTAGCCAACTACTTCCCGCTCGTGCTTAAGCCAAACGTCAGATCTTGGCTTATGCACTTGCCGGAGAACTCCATCTCTTCATGGGCGGATTTGTGCCACCAGTTTGTCAGCGCCTTCACGGGCGGCCACAAGCCCCACGACCAGGAGAGCGATCTTCATATCCTTGCCCAGAAGGAGGGAGAATCCCTGCGCAAATACATCCAAAGGTTCAGCCGTGTCCAGCACAACATTCCCGATGTCCACCCTGCCGCGGTTATCAGCGCGTTCCACCAGAACGTGCGTAACCGCCGGATGAGGGAGGAGATGGCCATGACCAAGATCAGGGACGTCAGCGAGCTTTACTCTCTGGCTGACAAATGTGCACGTGCTGAAGAGGGGAGAAGACTCCCCGGAGTGGATACTGGCGCAGGAGGAAGCGACAGTGAGGATGCCGCCCCGGCAAGGAAAGGCCGGCGGCGGAAGAACAGGAAAAAGAAGAGCAAGGAAGTGCTGGTTGTCGAGCAGTCCGGCAAGGAGGCTCCCGCCAAGAAGGCACAGGCTGGTGGCTCCGGCAAGGAGCCCGCCCCTGTAGCGGCAGCCGACAAGCAGGACGGCTCCGACAAGCAGTACTGCAAGATCCACCGCACCAAGGGCCACGACCTCCAAAACTGCAAAAGGGTAGAGTACCTCGTAGAACATCAGAAGGCTGAATACGAGCGTCGCGACAAGGAGAAGGCCCAAGGAGGCGGAGGAGAGCCGAACAAGAAGCGGCCGTTCAATGGCCGAGGAGGACGCCGCGGCAAGGCCAAGCAGCGGCAAGGAGACAGACCTCCCCGGGGCCGCGACAAGGACGAAGACGAAGACGATGATGAGGATATGGATGAAGGAGACAACAGCGAGCAGGAGTTCCAGAAGGCCACAGAAGTTCTGTGCGTCGATGGAGGTGCCTTTCTGCACACTTCCCACCGCCAACTCAAGCAATGGGTGCGGGAAGTGAATGCAGCTGAGCCACCCGTCGAGTCGCGCAGGCTTCTGAAATGGTCCGGCACGCCCATCATCTTCGACCTTGAGGATCATCCTGACCGCACAACCGCGGTCGGGTGCTTGCCGATGTTGGTTTCACCAACTATCCGCAACCTCAAGGTCACCAAGATGTTGGTTGACGGCGGGGCCGGCCTCAACTTGATCTCCTCTGCTGTGATCAAGAAACTGCAGATCCCTGACAGCGAGCTCGAAGAAACCGGGACGTTCCAAGGAATCAACCCGGGAAGGAGCAAGCCGAAGGGGAAGGTTACACTGCCAGTGACCTTTGGTGGGGAGCTCAACTTCAGGACGAAGAGGATTACGTTCGACGTCGCCGATATCCCATTGCCGTACAATGGGATACTTGGCCGACCTGCGCTCGCCAAGTTTATGGCAGCTTCCCACTACGCATATAACATGCCCAAGATGCCAGGGCCGATAAGCGTCATCTCTGTCCCCGGCGACAAGAAAGATGCGCTTATTTGCGCCGGCAAGATCTACCGGGATGCAGCAGCCGCGACAGACAACAAAACACTTGCCGCTGAAGCTCCCGGGGGGAAGACCAAGACCAAGTCCGGCAAGAGCTCTGGAGCCCACTCTGGCAAACGCACCTCTTCGGAGTGCTGCCTGCCGTCGAGGACGCACCATCGAGCTCCACCGGCAAGTGTAAGAAAGGAATGGCAGCTCCACCGGCAACCAATAAGGTGTCCGCCAAGGAGGACGGCACTGGTGGTACCTTCACCATCAGTGCTACACTCGACCCCAAATAGGAAAGCGCGCTCGTTGCCTTCCTGCGGGCGAATGTCGACGTGTTTGCATGGCAACCGTCTGACATCCCCGGTGTTCCCAGGAAGGTAATTGAGCACAAGCTTGCTGTTTGTCCTCATGCGCGGCCCGTCAAGCAGAAGGTCAGGAAGCAAGCCGTGGAGCGCCAAGAATTCATCGCCGAAGAGATAAAGAAGTTGGAAGCAGCAGGCCTGGTTAGAGGCGTAATCCATCCTACGTGGTTGGCCAATCCAGTTGTTGTGCGCAAGGCCAATGGGAAGTGGAGACTTTGTATAGACTTCACTGATGTGAATAAAGCATGTCCCAAGGATCCATTTCCCTTGCCGTGTATCGACCAGATTGTTGACTCCACCGCCGGATGTGAGTTGCTTTCATTCCTTGATGCATACTCAGGTTACCACCAGATATTCATGGCCAAGGAAGATGAAGAAAAGACTGCATTCATTACTCCATGCGGCACATACTGCTTCAAACGCATGCCCTTTGGATTGAAGAATGCAGGCTCGACATTTGCAAGGGTGGTGCACACTGCTTTTGGGCCACAAATACACAGAAATGTAGAAGCCTACATGGATGATATAGTGGTCAAAAGCAAGAGCAAAGACACCCTGATCCAAGACTTGTAAGAAACCTTTGAGAATCTGCGCAAGATACAACTCAAGTTGAACCCCGAGAAGTGCGTCTTCGGAGTCCCCTCCGGCAAGCTTCTCGGGTTCTTCGTGTCCCAGAGGGGGATTGAAGCCAATCCCGACAAGATTAAAGCCATTGAGCAGATTGAAGCCCCGAAGCGCGTCAAGGACGTAAGAAGACTTGCTGGTTGTGTGGCTGCCCTCAGCAGGTTCATTTCAAAGTCTGCAGAACGCGCCCTGCCTTTCTTCAAAATTTTGAAGAAGGCAGGTCCTATGAAATGGACTCCGGAAGCGGAGGCTGCGCTGCAAGACTTGAAAGGATACCTATCCTCCACTCCAATACTTGTCGCACCTAAGCCACAAGAGAAGTTGCTGCTGTACTTAGCAGCAACCAATCAAGTGGTTAGTGCTGCGTTGGTAGCGGAGAGGGAGGCAGATGAGGAACCCACATCCCCGGCAAGCGCATCCAACGGCAAGTAGGGGGCTTCCCCGACAAGCTCTGGCCCCGACAAGGACAAGTCTGCGCAGGGACAAGAAGAAGTGCGAAGGAAGATGGTGCAGCGCCCAGTCTATTTTGTAAGTTCCCTCCTGCAGGGGGCTAGATCAAGATACTCTAGGGTGCAGAAGCTGCTTTTCGGCCTCCTCATGGCCTCAAGAAAGCTGCGCCATTACTTCCAAGCACATGAGATAACAGTGGTCACTCGCTTTCCGTTGAAGAGGATATTGCAAAATCCAGAAGCAACAGGCATGATCGTCGAGTGGGCACTGGAGCTGTCAAGCTTTGGTCTCAAGTTCGAGAGTACCTCAACTATCCAGAGCAGAGCTTTGGCAGAATTCATAGCAGAATGGACCCCAACACCAGATGAAGAAGTTCCAGAGACAAGCATCCCCGTCCAAGAAGCAAGCAAGGAGTGGATAATGTACTTCGATGGTGCCTTCTCGCCGCAAGGCGCCGGCGCTGGCGTGTTACTCATAGCGCCCACCGGAGAGCACCTCAAGTATGTTGTTCAGATGCACTTTCCCAAGGAGCAGGCGACAAACAATACTGCTGAGTATGAAGGACTGCTTGCCGGCCTCAGAATTGCGGCCGAACTTGGGATCAAGAAGTTGATTGTGCGGGGAGATTCACAATTGGTGGTCCGACAAGTGAACAAAAGTTATCAGAGTCCCTTGATGGAAGCTTATGTCGATGAAGTGAGGAAGCTTGAAGAACACTTTGAGGGCTTGCAGATGGAGCACGTCCCAAGAGCTCAGAACGATATCGCAGATAGCCTCTCAAAGTGTGCTGCAATGAAGTTACCTGTGGAACCAGGGATCTTCGTGCTCAAGCTAACTCAGCCATCCGTTACACCATCAGTTGGGCAAAGCAAGAAGAGAAAGTTGGTCTCCAGTGACTACTTGCCGGCGGATCTTCCGGAGACCGCCGCCAAGGTCACCAAGATCAGCAACCAGGATGCTGCGGAACAGTATGCTCCTGCGGACCTAAGGGTCTGTACAGTTGAAGCAGGCGTTCCCGACAAGCCTTGCCCCGGCAGGCTTGCCGGGGAACACTCAGCTCCGGCAGAGCCGCAGGTTCTTGCCATAGAAGCTGAGGTTCCCGCAGCAGCACTGATGCCTTTAGCCCTTGTTGTTGAGCCTCAGGCTCCAGCATGGGCGCAGCAAATCGTCCGTTTTCTTCAAACTAGAGAACTTCCCGAAGAACCAGAAGAGATAGAGAGGATAACCAAACAGTCAAGTATGTACCAGTTCGTCGACAACAAACTGTACAGAAGAAGATTCAACGGTGTCAGGTTGAAGTGCATTTCCCGGGAAGATGGACAGAAGCTGTTGGCAGAGATACACGGAGGCATATGTGGTCACCACATTGGCGCAAGAGCACTTGCCGGGAAGGCGTTCCGGCAAGGTTTCTTTTGGCCAGAAGCCCTCCAAGATGCAACTGCACAAGTAACCAAGTGTGAAGCGTGCCAGTTCCATGCAAAGCAGATTCATCAGCCAGCTCAAGCTCTCCAGACGATTCCTTTGTCCTGGCCCTTCTCGGTCTGGGGGCTCGACATCCTCGGCCCCTTTCCCCGCGCTGTCGGGGGCTTTGAGTACTTGTACGTTGCAATCGACAAGTTCACAAAGTGGCCAGAAGTGGAACCAGTGAGAAAGGTGACAACACAGTCAGCAGTCAGGTTCTTCAGATCAATTGTTTGCCGTTTCGGAATCCCTAACAGGATCATCACCGACAACGGCACGCAGTTCACAAGTCGCACCTTCATGCAGTACGTCCAAGACCTTGGCGCCAAGGTCTGCTTTGCTTCCGTTGCTCACCCAAGGAGCAATGGTCAAGCAGAGAGGGCCAATGCTGAAGTGCTGCGCGGACTAAAGACAAGAACCTTTGACAGGCTGCACAAGTGTGGAAGAAACTGGATAAAGGAGTTGCCGGCGGCTCTTTGGTCAATCAAGACGACACCAAATCGAGCCACCGGACAGACACCCTTTGCTCTTGTCTATGGAGCAGAGGCAGTTCTCCCCACGGAACTCGTATACGGGTCTCCTCGAGTGCTCGCTTACGACGAGCTCGAGCAAGAGCAACTGCGGCAAGATGATGCATTGCTCCTCGAGGAGGAACGTCTCCAGGATGCTGTACGAGCTGCTCGATACCAGCAAGCTTTGCGTCGCTATCGTAGCCGCAAGGTCAAGGCCAGGAGTCTCGAGGAAGGCGACCTTGTTCTTCGGCGTGTTCAGTCCGCCAAGAATTCCAACAAGTTGACGCCGAAGTGGGAAGGCCCTTATCGGGTGAGACAAGTCACAAGGCCCGGCGCTGTCCGCCTTGAGACCGAAGAAGGCTTACCGGTGAGCAACTCCTGGAACATAGAGCATCTTCGCAAGTTTCACCCATAAGGCGCGGTTGCCGTGATCCGCTCCGGCAACCACCTTTTGTACAAGTGTTGCCGCTGTCGCATGTAAACCTTTGTACAAAGCCGGGCGCAGAACCCGTGCATCAGTAAAACTTTTGTGCTTTGCACCATTTGTCATCTCGTGCTTTTCCTTGTACTTGCATGTATCATCTGACATTTCGTTGCAGCACATACTCCCGGTAAGCAGTAACAAGATGCAAGGCTCCGTACTTGTATTTCCTTCTCTTTGGTCTTTTTCTCTGAAACAGAAGGAGTGTTCCTCGCGCACAAGTTTGCCGGGGGGGGGGGGAGGAGATAGAAGTGCTGTTCAAGAAAGGAAAGTCTTGCCGGGAAGTAAACAACCCAATGAAAGCTAAGTTGCAAAAGTTTGAGCATTCAAATTTTTAAATTTTTCTGTTGTCTTCCTTGAACAACCACACTTTGTATGGAAAACCTGTGCGCGGGGGAACCTACCCGTGGCTAGCCGCGCCCTTACTTTGTTTCGAGCATGCTCAACGACTTAATTGAGCTGCGACAAGTGTCGCGCCCTTACTTCGTTTTCGAGTTTGCTCAGCAATTTAAGTGTGCTGCGACTAGCTGCGGCAAGGTTACTTGCCGACAAGGCCTTTTGCTAGCAAGCCGCTAAGAGTCCCGTACTCAGCGCTCGCGGCAAGGGCCCCTTGCCGGCAAGTTCTCCTAAAAGCGTAAGGTGAAAAGCATACAAAGTGAAGGACCAAAAGCAAGGGAGATAACAATGCATTGATTACCCAAAATAAGAGTATATATTACAAAGATAACTTGCCGCTGTTCTAATCAACTACTGCCTATGACTCTAATCAACAGCGGCGAAGGAAGCAAGGTGCCTAATCCCTACGGTCCCCGTCGACCCTCTGGATCTTGCCCACCTTGGCTACAATGTGGGCAACTTGGGCCCTCAGCGCCTCCTGATCAGCCTCGGGCGGCAAGGTGCGGAGGACGTTGACGAGGTTGATCCCGGGGTTGCGATACACAATCCTCGACAGCACCCGCTCCATGGTGCCCATGCAGAGCCGGCGCGCCTCGTTGGCCAGCTGCTCGGGGATCTTCTCCCGCAGCCGTGCAAGCGCCGGCGCCACCCCCTGAAGAACAGACTCAGTTTGGCGCTGTGAGGGAGGTTCTCGTCGGGGGAGTACACGAGATGCTCCGCCCTCAACGCCATCATCTCCATGTCGATGTTGGCGGCGGAGGTGACGAGGTCCTCAGTCCATCGCTCCACCGTCTGCTGGAATTGGTTTTGCGAGACGGCGGTGCTTTCCAGCACGGCCCTCTCAGCGCGGAGATCCTCCTTCAGCTTAGTCTCGCGGTCCCGGGCAGCGTCAAGCGAGTCAGTAAGGGTGGAGACCTTCAGCTCTAGATCAGCAATGGAGTCCTTGGCGTCAGTGAGCTCTTTACCCTTATCGGAGAGGCGGATTTGCAACTCCGAGTTGGTGTGGGCATCCTTCTTCCGCTCCACGTTGAGCGCGATGACCCTGTCTTCGCTCGCCTTCAAGAACAGCTCCAGCTGCGCCACTCTGCCCTTCAGATCCTTCTTGGCGGTCTCTGCGGCAGCGGCAGCATTGCTCGCCTCCCGCAGAGCCCCGCCAATAGCCTGCTCCCGGGCGGTGAGGTCGTCCTCGTGGCTTTCGAGGTCGACCTTCCGCTGGTTGAGTGCCCCTTCCCGTCGAGACAACTCTTCGGCGACCAGACGCTGCTGCTCTTCGACCTCGGCCTTTTCGAGGACGAATGCTTGATGCGCCCCGGCAAGCTCCTCGCGCTCCTCCGCCAAGTTCCGGAGGGCCGCCTGGTTGGCGGCACGGAGCTCCGCGGCGCGCTTCTCCAGGTCAGCACCAGCCTTGGCAGCCAGAGCCTCCCGGGACTCCAACTTCGCCTGCCTGGCCCGGTACAAGGCCAGGAGCCGGGAAGGAGCCGCTACTCTTCGGGCTCGTCGCTGCTGCCGGGCGCATCAACAACCTTCAACCCGGCGGAGGCGAGGACTTCTCCGTCGAACGTCTCTCCCTCCGCGGGTGCCCTTAATGAGGATGCCCACGGGACTTGAATGAACACCCCGTTGGCGGCCTCCAGATAAACGCCCGACCCAGGCGCGGAGGCGGAGGGGTCGGCGGCCGGTGCAGCGTCCGGCGCTCCCGCGGCCTCCGGGCCAGTGGTATAGTCGCCGGTCCCTTCCCCAGCCACGGCGTCGGCGGTTGGGGCAGTCTCCTCGGCAGCTGGCTCGTCGGCACCGACCGTCCCTTCCGCGGCGGTGCCGTCGCCAGTCCCGCCGCGCGCCTCCTCCTCAACGATGGTCTCCGTCTCCATCGGCTCCGGAGCGGGCGGGTCTGATAACAGAAGAAAAAGAAAAGAAAGATTAGTCAAGCAAATATCCAAAAAGAAGAATTCGAGAAGAAGAATCTACAAGGGCTTACCTGCGCGGGCCTCTTCGGTGACGGGGTCCCTCGCTGGGGAGTTATCCCTTGGCGGCGTAGAAGAAGCCCCCGCCGGCGGAGGGCCTCCGGCGCCCTCCCTTGGCAGGGAGTCCACCCTTGTCGGGGTGCCCATCCTTGGCGGAGTGCCCATCCTTGGCGGGGCACCGTCCCTCGCTGGGGAACTCGCCCTTGGCGGGGAGGGTGGAGCAAGTGGCTCGTCGGGAGCAACCTCCTGGTGCTCCTGCGGCTGCGGCTCCACTTCTGCACGAAACAACAAGACATCAGTACGGGCAATAACCTCAAGCGCGCCCGTCAAGCAGAAAAATGGATACCAGACTTACGCTGGGGGCTGCGCTGGGGGCTGCTCCTCGGAGCAGCAGGCTGATCCGGCAAGTCTGCCGCTGTCGCGTCTCCTGCCGCCGCGGCGGGCTCGTCGTCCTCGATCTCGACCACAGGGATCTTGGCCCTCTTCGCCATCCGCTGGGCCAAGGTCCTGGAAGCCAAAACAAGATCAGAACCAAGCAAAAGAAATCAAGACAAAATCAAAGGAAATGAAAATTTGAAAGTACTTACTCTTCCTCCTCTTCGTCGGAGCTGAGAGCGGAGAAGTCAAACCCCGCCTCGGCTGCTCCAGCGCGAGGAGCTGGAGGAGAGGGCTCCCTCGGGCGCTTGGCGGGCTCCGGAGCTACGGGCTGTGAAGACCCCGCACCGGTCGCCGCTGAAGACCGAGGAGCAGAAGGTACCCCGGAGTCGCTCCGGGAAGACCCCCCTCCACTTGTCGCTCGGGCACGGGGCGCCTCCTTGGCGGCCTTGCTCGTCGTGGGGGCGCGCGTCGTCCGGTGCTGCGGTCGTTGTTCGGGCGCCGGCGGCCTCACCGTCTCGACGGCCTTGTGGAGGCGCTTCTTCGGTTGCGGCGGAGGGCTTGGGCTTGGTGGTGGCGGAGAGTTCTCCGAGGATGAGGAGGCGTCGTCGTCAAGATTCAGGGATCTGCCGGAGTCTTCATCGGAATCACCAGACTCGGCCTCCCCCTCCTCCTCCTCCTCGGCGGGCCCGCTGGACTCAGTCCCCTGCCCGACAGCCTCGCCAATCCCGGCAGGCTCCCCGGTAGGCTCCCCGGCAAACTGCTCGGGCGTGATCTGCAGTAGCTTGAGGATTTCCTCCTCCTCGGCCTGGCTCACCGCGTCCGCTGCCTCCGCTTCATCAACGGTATATCCAAATTCGCCTGCCGCTGCTGCCGCGGCGGCCTCCTCTATTCTGGAGGCAATATACGCTATATCCCGCGCGGTGGTCTCCCGGGTGAGCCCCTTCTTCTCATCGGCTTTGCGTGGTTTTTCAACCAAGTTGTCGAAGAAGGCTTGCACGGTCTCCGCTGAAGGCTGCAGCCAAGTGGGGACGACCCCATGGGAGTCGCACTCCGGCATTACCGCGCGGATGGCACTGAGGGCAGTGTTGTTGCATAAAGGGACTACTCCGGTCGACGGTTTGAACCACTCCGGGTGCTTGGGGTCGTGTTTGAACAGTTCCCGGACCATCCCCTTCAACTCCAAGACGGTGAAGTTGTAGTTCAACCCGGGGCGCAGCCTCATGCGGTCTGCCGCGTTGCCGAACTCCCAAGCAGGCCTTTTCCTTTCCTGCAGAGGGGCAATGCGGCGGCGCAGGTAATCAGCTCCAACTTCACCCACTGTCACATTGGCGGCCCGGAGACGAAGAATCCTGGTAAGGGCGATCTGCAGCTTGTCGTCCTCCGGGGCCAAGTCGCTCCAATCCTTGCCGCGGACTATTGCAGTCTGGCGTGGCAAGGTAAACTGCTCGGGCTCTTTCTCCAGAATCCAACACCAATCTGCCCTCCACTCCTCCCACTTGCCGCGGAGCTCTCCCTTCAAGTACGCCTCCTTCTTGTTCAGCCTGAAGATCCAGGAGATGCCGCCGGAGAGGGGGGATCCGGACTGTACTCTAGGCGTGAAGAAGTGGCGGAAAAGAGCTACATTTGGGTGGACCCCAATGTAGTTTTCGCACAGATGTGCGAAAACGGCCAAAGTGAGAACAGCGTTGGGGGTGAAATCTAAGAGACGGAAGCCGTATGTATTCATTACATCGTAGAAGAACTCCGAGAACGGAGGGCAAAGACCGCAGTAGAAGAATGCAGCGAAGAAATAGTAACCTCCCGGGAACATGTCGACGGACACGGCGGGGAGGACATGGGTGCGGGGATGATCCTTCGTCTCCCTCGCCCAGAACAAGTAGTACTTGTCCCGCAGCTCCCTCGGGCCGAGCCTTGGCGGGAAGACCACACTCTTTCTCCTCATGGCCACCAGCTTCGCCGACTGCTCAGACTTCTCCTTCTTCGCCTTGTCGCTCTTCGCCTGGTCGCTCTTCGGGGCCATGGCGGGGGCGGCGAGGGGGGGACGGCGGCACGGCGGGTGGGGAGGACGGTGGAGGAAGGGCAGAAGCAGGGAGCGGCGGGGGTTTCTGAGCACTCAAGACACAATGAAGACGATGGGGGGAACTGCCCCTGGTTCCTCTGCTTTTAAGGGGGAAGTGGGGGATGTTCCGCATTTCCCATTAAAGAATAGGCCACGATCTCTCCCACGACGCCGCAATCGACGCGTGCCGTTAGGGAGGGATGCGGCGGATACGGAGAGGGATACGGCTTGCCGTGGGCCGCGTGTGCCCGTGCACTGTCTTGGGCCTGGCCCAACAGCGCTCGGCACCGTGTGTGGCCCAGGCCCGGGGGCTCCTGTCGGTGTACTAAGATAGGGGTACCTTAGTACCCCAACTTGTGCACGGGCAGTAGCAGCTTCCCGCGGCAGGGCTTACCATGCGCTTGCCGAGGCCCGCTCCAGACCCCTTCAAGCCATTCAAGAACAAAGTATTCAAGTTAGAAGACAAGACCCCGGCAAGAGGAGCTTGCCGGGAAGGCCGCACCAGGCTCAAGTACATCTTTTCAGCACAAGACCCTGGCAAGAGGTGCTTGCCAGGAAGGCCAAAGGATAATACCGCAAAAGATACATCGCGGCGCATCGTGCGCCCCAGCAGGGCCCGGGAAGCGGCAAGCTTCCGGGCCCAGCAAGATAGCGGCCCCGGCAAGGTACTTGCCGGGGGAAGCTCATACTGTGTGCATGCGCTCTAGCTCATTCGGCCACGCGTCGCCCTGGGGCCCTTCCAGGGGCACGTGGCAGATGGCTGTGCAGCCTGAGGGACACGCTGGCAAGCCGCGGTGACGAATGCGTCGCCGTGGCGAACGGAGACGCATGGACAGACGCTTTTGGGGTCGACGGCGACGGGCATTAAATGCCCTTGTCCCCCACCGTCAAGGTTAGGTGAAGACCACTGTTCATGCACTGTTACAACTACCACCAAATTTACACTTTTACCCTCCTCTACGTTGACACCTATCGGTGACCCCTTTGAGCTATAAAAGGAGGCCCATGCACAACGTAGAGGGGGTTCGATCCCAGAAACTTGCACACTCCACGCTCGGCGTAGCTGGTACTGTAGATCTTCAAGCTCCCGAGCTCCGAAAACTAAATACAACCGAAGCAGGAGTAGGGTTTTACGCGTCATCGCGGCCCGAACCTGGGTAAACTGCCCGCGTGTGCTCCTCGATCTGCTCTCCGTGCTCCCTCCGCTCCCTTACCGCAACGTAGAAGGGGCTCCGGTCCCATAGGTGCTCGTGGGAGGACAGTTTCCCCTGACACCAAGCTTAGGCCCTTGCCACTCCTTGTTCCATAGTCCATCAAAGCCATACTCAAAACTTGAAAACTTCACAACACAAAACTTAGCCAAAAATCTCGTGAGCTCCGTTAGTATAAGAAAAGAAACCACCACTCAAAGGTACTGTAATGAACTCATTATTTGTTTATATTGGTGTTAAACCTACTATATTACAACTTTTCTATGATTCATATCCTCCAATACTACTCATAGATTCATCAAAATAAGCAAAGAACACACGAAAAACAGAATCTGTCAAAAACAGAACAGTCTGTTGTAATCTGTAACTTTCGAATACTTATGTAACTCCAAAAAAATTGAAATAAATTTGTAAACGTGAGGAATTTATCTATTAATCATATGCAAAAAAAATCAACTAAATAGCACTCTCCAGTAAAATCTGGTGACTATTCTCGTGGCGCTAAAGTTTCTATTTTTTACAGCATGATGATATAAACTTCACACAAGTCTTCCCAAAGGTTCTACTTGGCAGAAACACTAATTAAAACACAAAACCACATCTGAACAGAAGCTAGATGCAATATTCATTCCTAAACAAAATCAAAAACAAAGAAAAAAAATTGGGTTGCCTCCCAACAAGCGCTATCGTTTAACGCCCCTAGCTAGGCACGATACAAGGATAGATCTAGGTATTGTCATCTTTGGAAGGCAATCCATAAGTTGCTCTCATAATAGATTCATATGGTAATTTGATTTTATTTCTAGGAAAGTGTTCCATTCTTTTCCTTAACGGAAATTGGAATCTAATATTTCCTTCCTTCATATCAATAATTGTATCAATCGTTCTAAGGAAAGGTCTACCAAGAATAATAGGACATGAAGGATTGCAATCTATATCAAGAACAATGAAATCTACAGGCACATAATCCCTATTGGGAACAATAAGAACATCAGTAATCCTTCCCATAGGTTTCTTAATGGTAGAATCTGCAAGATGCAAATTTAAAGAACAATCATCAAGCTCATGGAAACCTAACAAATCACACAAAGTTTTTGGGATAGTAGAAACACTTGCACCCAAATCACACAAAGCAAAGCATTCATGATCTTTACTTTTAATTTTAATAGTAGGTTCCCACTCGTCATAAAGATTTCTAGGGATGGAAACTTCTAATTCAAGTTTTTCTTCATAAGATTGCATCAAGGCGTCAACTATATGTTTGGTAAAAGCCTTATTTTGACTATAAGCATGTGGAGAATTTAGTACAGATTGCAACAAGGAAATACAATCAATCAAAGGGCAATTATCATAACTGAATCCCTTGAAATCCAAAATAGTGGGTTCATCACTATGCAAAGTTTTAATCTCTTCAATCCCACTTTTAACAATTTTAGCATCAAAATCTAAAAACTCTGAATCATTGGGACGACTTTTAACTAAAGTAGACTCATCTCCAGTCGCATCTTTATCAAGATTCATACTAGAAAACAAGGATATAATAGGAGACTCATCAATAACTTTCAGATCTTCATCTTTATTTTCATGATAACTAGAAGAACACGCTTTTATAAAGCACTCTTTTTTAGCACGCATCCTAGCGGTTCTTTCTTTGCATTCATCAATGGAAATTCTCATGGCTTTGAGAGACTCATTGATATCATGATTAGGTGGAATAGATCTAAGTTTTAAAGAATCAACATCAAAAGTAATTCTATCCACGCTTCTAGCCAACTCATCAATCTTAAGCAATTTTTCTTCAAGCAAAGCATTGAAATTCTTTTGCGAATTCATAAACTCCTTAACACTAGTTTCAAATTCACAGGGCATCTTACCAAAATTTCCATAAGGGTTATTGTAGGAATTACCATAATTATTAGAGGAATTACTAGGAAAAGGCCTAGGATTAAAGTTTCCTCTATAAGCATTGTTACCAAAATTATTCCTACCAACAAAATTCACATCCAAAGATTCATTATTATTTTCAATCAACGTGGATAAAGGCATATTATTAGGATCATAAGAAGCACTCATAGTAGCAAATAATTTCATAAGTTCATCCATCTTTCCACTCAAAACACTAATCTCTTCAATAGCATGCACTTTTGTACTAGTAGGTCTTTCGTTGTGGCATTGAGAATAATTAACCATAATATTATCTAGGAGTTTGGTAGCATCTCCTAAGGTAGTTTCCATGAAAGTGACTCCTGCGGCCGAATCTAAAAGATTTCTAGAAGCAAAATTCAAGCCAACATAAAAGTTTTGTATAATCATCCATAAGTTCAAACCATGTGTAGGACAATTACGTATCATTAATTTCATTCTCTCCCAAGCTTGTGGAACATGCTCATGATCTAGTTGCTTAAAATTCATAATATTGTTTCTAAGAGAGATAATCTTAGCAGGAGGAAAATTCTTAGAGATAAAAGCATCTTTGCACTTATTCCATGAATCAATACTATTTCTAGGCAAAGAGGAAAACCAAGTTTTAGCACGATCTCTAAGTGAAAACGGAAATAGCTTCAATTTAACAATATCATTATCCGTATCCCTCTTCTATTGCATATCACACAAATCAACAAAGTTATTCAAATGGGTAGCGGCATCTTCACTAGGAAGGCCGGAAAATTGATTTTTCATGACAAAATTCAACAGAGCAGCATTGATCTCACAAGATTCAGCATCGGGAATAGGAGCAATCAGAGTGCTAATAAAATCATTATTGTTGGTATTGAAGAACTCACACAATTTGGTATTGTTCTGAGCCATAGTGACAAGCAAGCAATCAACAGACAAAGAAACAAGAAGCAAGCGAACGGTAAACACACGGCAAAAACAAGGGCAAATAAAACGACAAGGGTGAAGTTGGGGAGAGGAAAATGAGAGGCAAATAAAGGTAATGCAAAGGATAAGGGTTTGTGATAGGTACTTGGTATATGACTTTTGCGTAAGCTTCCCCGGCAACAGTGCCAGAAATTCTTCTTGCTACTTCTCGAGCTTGCGTCGAATTACCTCGAAGAGGAAAGGGTGATGCAGCACAGTAGAGTAAGTATTTCCCTCAGTTTCTGAGAACCAAGGTATCAATCCAGTAGGAGACCACGCGCGAGTCCCTCGCACCTGCACAAACAAATAAGAACTTCGCAGCCAACGCGGTAAGGGGTTGTCATTCCCTTTACGGTCACTTACGAAAGTGAGATCTGATAGATAGGATAGTGTGATATTTTTGGTATTTTTGGATATCAGAACAGAAAGTAAATAAAGCAAAGTAAGGTAGATTGGATATTTATATGTTGAGAATAGACCCGGGGGCCATATGTTTCACTAGTGGCTTCTTTCATGATAGCAGAATTCTACGGTGGGTGAACAAATTATTGTTGAGCAATTGATAGAAAAGTGCATAGTTATGAGAATATCTAGGCATGATCATTATATATAGGCATCACGTCCGTGACAAGTAGACCGAAACGATTCTGCATCTACTACTATTACTCCACACATCGGCCGCTATCCAGCATGCATCTAGAGTATTAAGTTCATAAGAACAGAGTAATGCTTTAAGCAAGATGACATGATGTAGAGGGATAAACTCAAGCAATATGATATAAACCCCATCTTTTTATCCTTGATGGCAACAATACAATACGTGCCTTGTTGCTCCTGCTGTCACTGGGAAAGGACACCGCAAGATTGAACCCAAAGCCAAGCACTTCTCCCATTGCAAGAACTATAGATCTAGTAGGCCCAACCAAACCAATAATTCGAAGAAACTTGCAAGGATATTATAATCATACATAAAAGATTTTAGAAAATAACCAAATATTTCTCATAGATAATCTTGATCATAAACCCACAATTCATCGGATCTCGACAAACACACCGCAAAAAGATTACATCGAATAGATCTCCTCGAAGACCAAGGAGAACTTGGTATTGAGATCCAAAAAGAGAGAAGAAGCCATCTAGCTAATAACTATGGACCCGAAGGTCTGTGGTAAACTAATCACAACTCATGGTGAGGCAATGGTGTTGATGTAGAAGCACTCCGTGGAAGACCCCCCCTCCGGTGGAGCTCTGGAACAGGCCCCAAGATGGGATCTCACGGGAACAGAAGGTTGCGGCAATGGAATTAGGGTTTTCTCTGTTGCCTCGATGTTTTCAGGGTATATGGATATATATAGGAGGAAGGAGGGCATCGGGGGAGCCAGAGGGGGCCCACGAGGGTGGGGGGCGCGCCCTGTTGGAGGGGGCGCACCCTGGACCTTCGTGGCCGCCTCCTTCGTTCCCTCGCGTGTACTCCAAGTCTTCTGTGTTGATATCGTTCCAAATATAACTCTCGCGTAGGTTTCATTCCGTTTGGACTCCGTTTGTATTCCTTTTCTGCAAAACCCTGAAATAGGCAAAAAAAGCAATCTGCACTGGGCCTTTGGGTTAATAGGTGAGTCCCAAAAATAATATAAAAGTGTATAATAAAGCCCATTAAACATCCAAAACATAATATATAATAGCATGGAACAATAAAAAATTATAGATATGTTGGAGATGTATCAGCCGTGGAGTGTGTTTGATGGTGGAGGGGGAGTAAAACTTTACCATTCTATTTGGGAACCGCCTATAATGTATGTAGCATGGAAGATATTGAGTACTCTTGGTCGTAGCGTTGACAAAGAAAGCATATCGCTCAAAATTATAATCATCTCTGATTAAAAAACTTGAGCTCTAGCACCTCCACAAATCCCCGCTTCCCTCTGCGAAGGGCCAATCCATTTACTTTTATTGCTGGGTCATCATCCTCTTAACAAAAGCACTTGTTGGAGAGCACCTCTGTCATTATATGCTTCGTTATTAATTGATGTTAAGTATGAGTGTGACTGGATCTCTTTGACCATGAATTACAATGTCTAGTCAGTTATTGATCTTCTTAGGTGCTCTGCATTTATGTTTTGCGGTCTCAAAAAGGACTAGCGAGATAGCACTTTGTCATATTATATCATGATTGCTTTGAAAAAGTGTTGTCATGCAAGAGTTATTATTATTGATCGCTAGCTAATTAAGCCATTGATATGAGTAAACATGAGACCTAAATGTTATTGTGAACTAGATGATGCCACGCGCATTGCTGCGGTAATTTTGTATCACATGCTATTAAGAAAATAATTGTAAGACTATGAAGTTAAATAATATGATGGTATAGGATGTTTTAGATACAAAATAACCGGCTGACATCCAACTCATACTTGCATATCATCTCACAATCATGTTTCTCTAGGTTTAGAAAGAATATAGGCATTGTGGAACATATCAATTGTTTTACCAGAACAATATTCAGCATGAACTAAATCAAGGCAAGACAATGAAACAATGCTGGTGCAGGTGCTGCCTTGAGGATCGAATCGCTCCAAATGTGATACGTGCAATTACTACATAAGCGACATACTGTCTTATTGTAGCTAGTGTTTGTTTATACTGAATTGTCGGCGGTGTTATCTCGCTTCAGATAAATGTTCATTTAGGAACCTTAATGTATAACATAAATTATTTTTAATGTTACTGATTTAATTAACGTTCGTGGTAATTATTCATCTGACTGTATATGTATAAGAAAAGTCGAACTACTGCATGTCTGATGTTTGATGTCCAATCCATGCATCAAGGAAAATCTGGTAGAATTACTTCATTTTGTTCTATGTGTGGATGGTTGGATATGCGCTATCGTTCAGAATTCTTATGGAAAAGATTGTGTGTATTGCAGAGCATGAGATTGCCGAAGTTATTATGGATCTGAGAGAGAGAGATGTCATCTGGCATCATATCTGTACCGTGATGATCAAGACATTAGCGTCTTGTTTTCTGTTCAAAGCGTAGAACCATAGCATTAGCATAGTACTAATAAATCAGTTACTACTCATAACTGTAGCGTTATGATCAAGACATCCTTGCATCTTGCATTTGGGCAGCTCAAATGTGGCATGATTCGCCCCTCATGGATGTGTAAAAAAGTGTAGAAAATCATGGTAAGATGGTCAAATCCACACGTGTATATGCTAATGTTGCGAAATGGGAAGAAAAGAAATATGAGATATTGTAACAAAATGTACAATACCAACTGTGTGCTGGAAGAAAACCCCTTGTACATGAACACCATAAAAAATGAAGGGATGTGGCCAAGTCGAAAATCTCATGGTGCAATGTCTGAACCGAACACAAACTCTTCAGAGAAAAGAATCACAGGATCACCTGATCAAACGCCAAATGCTCACGATTCCACACCAGTCAATAAATTGCAGATTAAATCCTGCAATGACGGAGTATAATGCCAAAACCTGGGGGAGAAATTCATTAGGAAATATAGACAATATTTTTCTGTTTTTTGATTGAATTGAAGATAGAATGAACTCGCGGATGCATCAGGGCTATTGATCTTGACGCAGTCGCGCCGAAAAGCTAGCGACCCATGATTACATCGGCATGTCCAGAGGAAACTCACATAGCAATTTGGGCTAAGATTAATGCTCTCCTTGCATCTTCACATCATCGCCATCGTTGTGAAGGCGTCTACCTGAATAAATGGGCTAGCAATGGGATTGATGCAGACGGGGCAGGGAGTGCCACCACGGGCGTCACTCAGCCGACCCACCGCCGCCCGCTACTGGGTGGGGAAGATGAGCAGCAGATGTGTGAGACGTGTGGCACCGAGCAAGATTCGCCGCTGCCGCAAGAAGCCTTCCCGACCTTCTGCCGAGGCACCCGACGCACGACCGCAATGTAATCGCCGAGAGTGGCCGAGGCCGATGTCGGCGTGGCGACATCCTTCGCAAGGCGCTCTGCTTCCAGGGTGGGGCGCCTACATCGAGGAAGCCGGAGGTAGGACAGGGACAACCGTCGGGGGATCTCGTCGCTCAGAACGCCTCTCGCCGTCTTACCCTGCCAAATTACATGTTCGCGTTCGTGCTCTCCAGAGATAAATATCAGATGGGAAGGGTACCGAAGTAATTGTGTCGGTTACCTAGCACGAGAAGAGTCTAGGGAGTAGTGGGATTTGATGGAGGTTGAAGAAGATGGGGAGGGAGGAGAATTCGCTGTGTGGGGAATTATCAATATGGGTTGAGATCTGAAGGGGAGAAGACACCATGAAACTTTGGGGTGGAAGGCAAGTAAGGAATAAGATGCGGCATATTACATTTTGTTAGCATATTTTTTGCGGGTAATACAGGGAGTGGGAGCGGAGGGGACCTACTTGCTGGTCCTGCACTACTGCTCCTGAATTGCAGTTCGTGGCTTTCTTTCGAAGGATGCAATTCGTGGCTTTACTGTAGAGAAAAAAAATGGAGGATTGTGATGACGTGGGAGACTGCATATGGGCTAGTGGAAACCTTTTTACATGTGGGGCCTATTTGATGATGTGGATAGGCTGCATGTCAAGAGAAATAGGTTAGTGGGGATGAACTATTTAGGTATTATAGATGTGGTTAGTTCATAATCTTTGCTGAAAGCTTGAATGTTGGCTTTACGTATTTACAATAACAAGATCAAACAGAGTTTGTAAAAGTTATTCTTTATCACTTTCAGTTTATCAACTGAATTGCTTGAGGACAAGCAATGGGTTAAGCTTGGGGGAGTTGATACGTCTCTATCGTATCTAATTTTCCAAACTCTTTTGCCCTTGTTTTGGACTCTAATTTGCATGATTTGAATGGAACTAACCCGGACTGACGCTGTTTTCAACAAACTTGCCTTGGTGTTATTTTTGTGCAGAAATAAAAGTTCTCGAAATGACATGAAACTTCACGGAGAATATTTTAAGAATATATAAAAAATACCGACGAAAAGAATCACCGAAGGGGGCCCACACCCTGGCCACAAGGGTGGGGGGTGAGGGCGCCCTTGATTAAGGGGTCCTCAGGTGACCGGATCGATCGTATGGGCTGGACTGATGGGCCGTGAAGATTATCAATCAAGACTATCTCCCGTATCCTAGTAGGACTCCCATATGTGTAAAATAGCAAGTTTAGAGTTCTGGTGTAATACTTTCCTTCCTCTGCAAGGTGATCATGTACAAACCCTAGGTACCTCCGGTGCATATATAAACCAGAGGGTTTAGTCCATAGAGACAACAAAAGAATCATAGCAATCACATAGGCTAGACTTTTAGGGTTTAGCCATTACGATCTCGAGGTAGATCAACTCTTGTAACCCCATATCCATCAAGATCAATCAAGCAGGAAGTAGGGTATTACCTCAATCGAGAGGGCCCGAACCTGGCTAAACATCAACATTGGTGCTTTCACCGATGCTCGCTTTGAGGTAGATCAACTCTTCGATATTGGTGCTTTCATTGAGAGTTACACTGTGTCGTCAACTGAAGGATTAATGGCTCACTTTGTCATCAATTACCGCGCCATCGCCGAGGGAATTTTTCTCCCCGGCCAACCTTTTGTGTTTGGCGGTTTCGTGCTTCGTGCCAACACCAAAGGACACCTCGATCAGGTTGATAGCTACGCCGCTGTCATCAGATCAGGTTTGGAAGCTTAAACTACATTGCTGACGTCCGCGGAGATTTGATCTTCGACGGATTTGCACCCATGGCAGCCGCTCCCTGCCGCCTTGATGAACATGACCTAGATCTGTCATCGGACCCCGTCCAGGGGGTAACACTTGCAGCAGCTCTGGCCTTAGATTCGGAGCAGATCGCTTCATCCGAGGACGGGAAGATCAACCCCACCATGGAAACCGCAGACTTAGCGGCGCTTGAGCCGCACACATACCCAGCCTTGAGCAAGATTCCCTCCACCGGAACTTTGGACTCATCTCCGATCACAGGTTCTGAACTCTCAGGATCTGCATCCTACGGTCTCGATCAAGCGGCTATCACTGAACTCAGCCTTGCAGATATCCGAACACATGTCCGGTGCTCGCCCTTAGACGAAGCGCCGGACGGACTAAAATGTCTCTCCCTAGCAGAGAATTCCCAGCCGGATTATGCCCAGCTCGAACTTGGGGCTGAGGACCGGGAATTTTGCTTCCCACCCACCACCCACTTGGTAGCCACGGCCGAGGACTTAACCGACCTATTAGTTGACGCTTCCGAAGACATCGACGAGATGGACCACGATGCGGAAGCTGATCTAAGTACAAACCCGCCCGCAACTGGGTGATGGACGACTACTTCTACATATGATCTATACATGGTGGACACCCCCAACGAAAAGGAGGGCGACGGCGATATCAATTCAGAACAGGACAAGCCCGTCGATGAACCTCCCAAACGTCGGCGTCAGAAGCGTCGATAATGACCCCGTAAAGGGGAAGAGAGTAACACTGTCACTTAAGACGATGACGATCCGGAACAAGCCGATGACCCCGTGGAGCCAGCGGTAGGGCAGGAAGAACGGGAGGATGGCGAACACAGTCCAGAGGAACCGCTGGCCGATCATAGTGACACCGATGACAACAGTTATCAACCTGTCTCCGAAGAGGACATCAGCTTGGGAGACGAAGAGTACATCATCCCAGAAGAACCGCACGAACAGAAGCGTTTTCAACAACAACTCATTGCCACTGCAAGGAGCCTAAAGAAGCAGCAGCTGCGGCTTAGAGCCGAACATGATATGCTCAATGATAGATGGAACGATGTGCTAGACGCAATACGCCTATAAGGGCCAAACAAAGAGCTATCCTAATCGCAAACTGCTGCCCCAATTCGACGATGAGGCCCCAGCGCGAATTCCGCCGAAATATGATCCGTCCGATCAACCGGACCGACCACCCCATGGACGGGACAAAGCGGCCAGCAATGTCGTACAGAAGCCCGAACCTCCTCACCATAAAGGCAAGGATACAACGGCTCAGGGCCACAAGTACGTCCTACGTCAGGACATGGATAAAAAGGCTGGCCAAACCAGATCAATCTACGGACCAAGGGAAGGTACCAACACATAGAGCGGCGACTATCAAGCCAAACAGACCAGTCACATTCCAGTTCGGAGCCAACACCGAACACCAATACCGTATGAACTATGCCACAAAATCTAAAAATACAGGGGTGCCTCACACCCTCTGTGCTTCACCGATGAGGTGATGGATCATGAATTTCCAGAAGGGTTTAAACCTGTAAACATCGAGGCGTATGATGGAACAATGGACCCACTGTATATGGATAGAATACTTTATCCTTCACATACACATGGCTCGTGGAGACGATCTCCACGCCATCAAATACTTACCTCTCAAGCTGAAAGGACCAACTCGACACTGGTTAAACAGCCTCCCAGAAAACTCTATCGGAAGCTGGGAAGAACTTGAGGATGCTTTTCAGGCCAACTTTTCGGGGACTTATGTCTAGCCCCCGGATGCTGACGATTTAAGTCATATAATCCAACAACCCGGGGAGTCAGCCCGTAAGCTTTCGAATCGGTTCTTAACTAAAAAGAACCAAATTGTATACTGTCCGGACGCCGAAGCCTTAGCGGCATTCAAACACAGTGTCTGGAACGAATGGCTGGCTACACACCTCGGCCAAGAGAAGCCGAGAACAATGACAACCCTAACTACACTCATGACCCGCTTTTGCGCGGGCGAGGACAGCTGGCTGGCTCGTAGCAGCAACAACACCAACGACCCTGGCACGTCCGAAGTTAGGGACGGCAATAGCAAGCCATGGCGCAATAACACAAGCATCGAAACAATACTGAAAACACAGAGGACACAGCGGGATTCAGTGGCTCCAGGCCCGGTCAATGGAAGAAGCTATTTAAAGGCAACAGAGATAGTCCATCCAGCTTGGACAAAATTCTAGATAGGTCCTGCCAGATCCATGGCACCCCTGATAAACCTGCAAATCATACCAACCGTAATTGTTGGTTGTTTAAGCAGGCTGGCAAGCTAAACGCCGAACACAAGGGGAAAGGACCTCAAAGCGAAGACGAGGATGAACCTCACCAGCCGAACACAGGGGGGCACAAGAAATTTCCACCGGAGGTAAAAACCTTGAACATGATCTACGCCACCCACATCCCAAGAGGGAGCGCAACCGCGCACTCCGGGACGTATATGCCGTCGAGCCTGTCGCCCCAAAATTCAACCCATGGTCGGCTTGTCCGATCACCTTTGATCGTAGGGATCATCCAACCAGTATCCGTCACGGAGGTTCGGCGACATTAGTACTCGACGCCATAATTGATGGATACCATCTTACTCGAGTCCTTATGGACGATGGCAGCACTCTCAATCTGATATACCAAGACACTATCCGCAAGATGGGGATAGACCTGTCAACAATTAAGCCCAGCGGCACTACCTTTAAAGGAGTGATACCTGGCGTAGAAGCCCGCTGCACGGGCTCATTAACATTGGAAGTCGTATTCGACTCCCCCGATAACTTCTGAAGCGAAGAGTTAATCTTCAACATTGCTCCGTTCTGAAGTGGCTGTCACGCACTACTCGGAAGAACGGCCTTCGCTTGCTTTAATGCAGTCCTGCATTATGCCTACTTAAAGCTCAAAATGCCTGGACCACGTGGCGTCATCACATCAATGGAAATATGGAGTGCTCCCTCCGTACGGAGGAAGACACTACGGCCCTAGCGGCCGAGGTTCAAAGCAGCCTATTTAGGCCAAATAGTTCATCGGTCGTCAAGACCATATACACGTCTAAACGTGTCCGGTTCGCACTACAATGCGGTAGCTCAGAAGAACCTGAGCTTGATTAGCAGTTGTGCCCCTATTGACTGCCCCATAAGGTGGTAGCATACGTACCTCACGTACACAATTATGCCCTTAAAATACCTTGGGCGGCGCAGGGGGAACAAACATATAAATAGTCCATAGTTCGGCTTGACCCTATTCGGACTCTAAAATACATCTTCTTTTCCAGAAGAACCTACATTGTTTACGGCCATACAAGATATTCTTTTATCGAATCCTGCCTTTTCTCTTTTTTCGGCTTGACCCTATTTGGACTCTAAAATACATCATCTTTTTCAGAAGAACCTACATTCTTTACGGCCGTACATGATATTCTTTTATCAAATCCTGCCTTTTCTTATTTTTATTTTTTACAGGCGGCCATCTTAATTCTCCTTCTCAAGGACATATTACCAAGGAGGAAAATGCGGAGATGTGCAGCAGGGCCACGTGTTGAAATTTCTTTCTTTTAGATTCAGGCTCTGTGTAAACCTTTTTTCTCTTTTTCTCTTTTACTTTTTGGCATGTCAAATGCCCGAGGTTGTTATCGGCGTTATCTGTAATCTCACGGCTCGCCGTATGAAACGAGATATAAAAGAAGCAGCGTGGTTCCAATTCGCTTGGAGTTTTTCTATTTTTACCACATGTATTCTCCACCCCCAAGCTAGATCACCGCATATGCCTTAATACCTGGACTTAACACCAGGGGCTGTACCCAGCCTGGCACGCCTCCAAAAAGTCTGAACACCTATATGGAACTGTTCGGCGTCCCGGATGTTGCATTATATGCATTGTCTTCGAATCATGTCTTTGGTCTATAGTTGGGTTGCCTGGCTCCTGTGCTTGCCACCTTATGTTCCACATTGTTCGGCTAAGGTAGTAAAGGGAGAACTACTGCGATTGTACTTCTGGTTCGTCCAATTAAGTACCTCAGTAGAGAAAGCAGAAAACTGACTATCATGATGAGGCAAGAGCTGGTCAAGCGATCCGGTGACCTAGTGTTATACTACGATCGATAGCGATCCACTCCGTAATATACGAGGGGCTGGTCTTCGCCCAACCGCGTCAAACAGGCACTATAGTTCGAAAAGCCTTGTACGCACCAGGGACTAGTACTTAGCCCCACTAGTCAAGCTCCTATGGCTAAGTGAAAGCAATAAGCCATATAGTCTGATTGCCTGGTTCACTCTGCATACACCTCCTATACGGACCAAGACGTTGGATAACGAGTGCTCATGCGTATTGCTGAACACCCCTATAATATTTACATGGGGGCTGAAGTCGACGACTGAAACTTTCAAATTTAAATAAACAGCCGCACAGGAGGAAATAGTCGCTCACAAATATAGAAGCGCAAAAATTTATATACATCGGCACATAGGCTTAGTCCTTACAACCCGAATACAATCACTCTACAAGGCGGGCTCCTTCTAGGACGTTGCCAAAGTACCTTTCGGGCTTGCGGTGATCCTTAACTTCGGGAGGACCAGCAATTGCTATCTCCGTGGCCTTCATCTTCGCCCAATGCACCTTCACGCAGGTAAAGGCCATCCGAGCACCCTCTATGCACGCCGAACACTTAATAGCGTCGACCAGTGGACTCGCCTCGACGAGCTTCCTCACCAATCCAAAGTAACTACTTGGGATTGGATCAGCGGGCCATAGCCGGACTATCAAGTGCTTCATGGCCATACTCTCCATGTTGTGCAGCTCGAGCAACTGCTTCATTTGGTCATTGAGGGGCACCGAATGGTTTGGCGCAAGGAACTGCGACCAAAATAGCTTCTCCGTGTTGTTCCCCTCCTGGGCTCGAAAGTATTGGGCGGCGGCGGCGATGCTCCTCGGGAGATCCGCAAACACGCCTGGAGAACTCCACAATCGTGTCAGCCCAAGATACCTCTGACCTCCGAAGATGCTCTGCAAGAGAAAAACTTTACCAGCTGCTATTTGACGCGCTTGTTTTATCTCTTTCCGAGCACTGCGCGGTTCAATCTGCGCCTCCTTGGCAGCATTAACTGCCGCAGTGAGTTCAGACGCTTGGTCCGAATTCACCTGCTCCAATGCATCGCATTTGCGAATTGCATCTTGCAGCTTGACCTCGACTACAGTCACCCGTGCCTCGTGCTGTTGACGCAGGGCCTTCTCAGCCTCCAGGTCGGCAGCCGCTTTATCAGCGGCTGCCTTGCTCGCTCTGGCCTCCTCCTTGTCCGTCGAATGCTCGCCCTTCAGGGCCTTGACCGTAGCTGCATCAGCTGTTTCACAAGAACATGTAACAAAAGTTAGCTCACGTTCACACATATAGTGTGTTAAAATTTTGATTTCCTAAACCCGCATACCTTGTGTTTCATCAAAATGCTTGTTGACGCGGTCGAGATCTTCATCAGCTATTTTAAGCTTCGAATTTAACTCAAAAACTTCTGCGGCTTGGGCAGATGCCACCACTAAGTATGCCTGTTCAAAACACAAAGTGCACAGTACAACTCTATCATATGCTATAACATAGATACTTCGTTTGATTCTGTCCAGAATCAAACAAAGCATTAGGGGCTACTTTCTGTACATATATCTAAAATAAAAAAGTTCTCCTTAAAGAACATTACATCACATACCTCAAAGCCTGGTAGTAGGTTGTTGAAGACTTCATTCAGTCCGCCTTTGACGGACTAAATCTTCTCCATGACCGCACTCATCAGAGTGCGGTGTTACTCTACAATGGAGGCACTTTGCAGTGCTCCCTCAAGAGTGTTCGACACCTCCGGATTGACGGCAGACGCCGCAGGAGCAGTTGCTCCCCCCATCACGGGGGGTTGGTCTCTTGATTCCGGAGTCGCACTAGGCTCCGGAATAGTGTCCGATGGGGCCACGTATTGCTTGGGCCCCCCGTCTTCGGTCACCATGGGGATTGCTCCCCCTTGGTCGACAGCGGCCGAGGGATTGACCTTTGCTGCCCTTTCGTCCACCCCGCGCCCACCTGCTGGAGCAGGGGGAGTTTGTAGAGAGGATACCTTGGTATCCCCTATGGTGGGCGACGAGCCCCGTTGAGGCGCATCTCTCTCCGGACGCTAGAGAATTCCCCGAGGACATTGAAGACACGGGAATGTCGTGCGGAGGGCTATATAAAGGCAAACTAAATATTAGATGCTGAAAAGGTAAATTATCCGAATATAAGCAGTTTAAATACTTACGATTCGGCGAGGGGCTTGATCCTGGGCTGAACCCGATAGCTGTGTTTGGACGATGAGTCCGAACTATCAGGAAGATTCAGCTTCTTCCTGGGCACGGCCTTGCCTACGTCAGCAGGGGCCGGTCTTTTCCTTCCCTTTGTCAGAACGGGGGAGTCTTCTTATTCTTCCTCCTCCTCTTCTTCTTTGGGAGAGAGGTGGGAGTTAGTTTCCCCGGACCTTGTGTCCGCGGGACCTATAGGGTGGCGGTCGCTTTTGACCTCCTTGCCCTTCTTATTGGCCTTCTTTTCCGGCGCCTTGTACGGCGCCGGGACCAGCATCGCCGTCACCCGAGGCGTCTGTGGGTCTTCTAGCAAGGGAGTCGGACACTTAATCTGTTCTGCCTTTTTCGTCCAGGACTAGATAGAACGCAGAAACTCTAACTCCTATTATAATTAAAGCAGGGAAGGAGTATATATTCGGTAGAAGTCTCAATTACCTCTGATGCGATGAGTGTGGTACTGAAGCCCCTGTCCTCCGTCTCCACTGGCCACCCCTTCTGGGCCTTGAAGAGGTGATTCCAGATGTCTTCGTCCATAGTGCCAAAGAGGTGCTTCAAGGGCCGGGACCCTTCCAGATTGAACTCCCACAGATAGGAGTCCCGGTGTTGGCAGGGAAGAACAAGACGGGCGAGCATTACCTGAACCACATTTGTGAGTTGGGTGCCCTAGGTGATCATGCCGGAGATGCGGCTTTGGAGCGCCAGCACCTCCGCCTGAGACCCCCAATGTGGACTCTTATCGGTCCAAGAGGTCAGCCTCTCCGGGGGTCCAGATCTAAATGCGGGCGCAACCGCCCACTTGGTGTCGTAGGGCTCAGTGATATAAAACCACTCCTGCTGCCAAGTTTTGTTCGTCTCCATGAACGCCCCCTTTGGCCAAGTGGCGTTTGGGAGTATGCTTATCATGGCGCCTCCGCACTCCGCGTGCTGCCCGTCGACCACCTTCAGCTTCAAATTGAAGGTTTTGAGCCATAGGACGAAGTGTGGGGGGACTCAGAGGAATGGCTCACATAGCCCTATGAAAGAGGATATGGGAAGAATTGAATTCGGGGATAGATCATGGAAATATAGCCCGTAGAAAAACAAGAGGCCCCGTACAAAGGTGTCGAGAGGAAATCACAACCCCTGAATGAAGTGTGAGAGGAATACAACCCTCTCACCCACCTTGGGGACGGGGACCACTTGGTCCTTCTCAGGGACTCGATGCGCCACATCATCAGCAAGATAGCCCGCGCTCCGGAGGCTCTTCACGGTCTTCTTCGTGACCATAGATGCCTCCCACTTGCCTCTAGAACCGGAGCCAACCATTGCTGGGAAATGCGGCGGTGGTGGAGGAGTTGAGGCTTGAGGGCGCAAGAGATGTTGGTGCTTTGGCTGGAGAGATTGGAGAACTAGGGCATGAGGAAAGCGTGGGGATAAAGGGTAAGATCTGAGTACTTTTATAAGTGGTGAATGCTAAACGCCCTCCGCTCCAGCCGTAAACCTTGCTGGTTCCCAATAAGGTCGTGCATAAGGCGCGGTTAAGATGCTCACGTCACATTGATAAGGATCCCGTAATAAGCGGGCACGATCTCTGCTTTGACAAGACGTGCCAATGCGGCTATACCTCGAAACACAAAAATTGGAGCCAAAGAAAATGGTTTGATATATTAAAGGGACAGGCATGATGCTTCGCTGAAAAGTTGTCAGTAAAGACACAATATCCGTTTTTTACGTTGCCTTCGAGGCTAAGGGTTGTACTAACCATGCAGAGCCAGACAGAGTAACTTTTTGTAGGGAATATTGCTTCAATATGTTCGGGAGGAGGAAACCCTCCTTGCGATACTGAAGAAAGTACGCCAACCGAACTCATCGTCATCGGAGACTCGTTCAGGGGCTACTGAGGGAGTCTTGGATTAAGGGGTCCTCAGGTGGCAGATCGATCGTATGGGCCAGACTGATGGGCCGTGAAGATTATCAATGATGACTATCTCCCGTATCCGGATAGGACTCCCATATGTGCAAAATAGCAAGTTTAGAGTCCGGGTGTAATACTTTCCTTCCTCTGCAAGGTGATCATGTACAAACCCTAGGTCCCTCCGATGCATATATAAACCAGAGGGTTCAGTATGTAGAGACAAAAACAGAATCATAGCAATCACATAGGCTAGACTTTTAGGGTTTAGCCATTATGATCTCGAGGTAGATCAACTCTTGTAACCCCATATCCATCAAGATCAATCAAAAAGGAAGTAGGGTATTACCTCGATCGGGAGGGCCCACACCTAGGTAAACACCGTGTCCCCAGTCTCCTGTTACCATCGATCCTCAGACGCATAGTTCGGGACCCCCTACCCAAGATCTGGCAGTTTTGACACCGACAGGGGGCGCCCCTACCTTGTGCCCCCCCTGAAGCTCCACCGACGTAAACTCCAACTCCATATAATCTCTTTCGAGGAAAAAAAAACAGAGAGAAGATCCCATCGTGTTTTACGATACGGAGCCGCCGCCGCCTCCTGTTCTTCATTGGGAGACCTGATCTGGAGTCCGTTTGGGGCTCCAGAGAGTAGGAATCATCGCCGTCATCATCATCAACCATCCTCCATCACCAATTTCATGATGATCACTGCCGTGCATGAGTAATTCCATCGTAGGCTTGCTGGACGGTGATGGGTTGGATGAGATTTATCATGGAATCGAGTTAGTTTTGTTAGGGTTTGATCCCTAGTATCCACTATGTTCTGAGATTGATGTTTTACTTTGCTATGCTTAATGATTGACACTAGGGCCCGAGTACCATGATTTCAGATATGAACCTATTATGTTTTCATGAATATATTTGTGTTCTTGATTGATGGAGCCCTGGATTGAGGGGTCCTCAGGTGGCCGGATAACTCTTGGTGGGCCGGACTGGTGGGCCGTGAAGATCATTGTCGAAGATCGTCTCTCGTATCCGGATAGGACTCCTGGCAGGTTTTAGGTTAGGGTGTAATATTTCCTTCCTCTGCAAGATGGTTATGTACAAACCTGTCACGCCCAAGATGCAATTCTATCCCAATCACGTGAACACCTCGTGATTGGGGCACAACCGCATTTCGGGCGTTTAGCAAGATGGATATCATTACATCGAACCACATTACATACATAGATGGGGATACAAGAAGTCATTCAACATCGACATGAATACAACACATAATACACAAGACATCCAACTACGGATGAAAACATGAAAAGCACAACGACATCCATCCTGCTATCCCAGGCTGCCGACCGGGAACCTATCCCAAGACTGACGAAGAAGAAGAAGATGAAAGAACTCCAGCACATGGAAACATCGCTTTCACGTCAAGTCATCGGAAACCTGCACCTGCAACTGATGTTGTAGTATCTGTGAGCCACGAGGACTCAGCAATCCCATAACCATGGGTATCAAGACTAGCAAGCTTAATGGGAAGGAGAGGTTAAGTGGTGAAGTTGCAGCAACGGCTAAGCATATATGGTGGCTAACTTACGAGTGCAAGAATAAGATGAGCATCTACGCAAACGGTCGCAAACAAGAATGATCACTAAGTGATCCTGAACTACCTACGAGTCAAACATAACTCCACCGTGTTCTCTGCTCAAAATGAAAAGAAACGGTCACGGTTACTCACACGATTGTGTATTTTATTTCGGATCCTCTGTCAAGTTTTCTACAACCGGAATTTAACAAATTCCAATCTGCCACATAACCGCAGGCACGACTTTCGAAAGATCATAACCCTGCAGGGGTGTCCCAACTTAGCCCATAACAAGCTCTCACGATCAGCAGAGGTAAAACCCCATATCTCAGGGACAACCCGATCAGACTCGGAATCCCGGTGTACAAGACATTTCGACAATGCTAAAACAAGTCCAGCAAGACCTCCCGGCGTGCCGACACCCTGATAGTAGCCGCGCGCATCTCGTCTGAGGCCACGTCCGGATGAGCACTACGTACAGCAGCCGAAGACCCCAGATAACTGGGTGGCACCGCAAGTGGCTCTAGTTTGGGACAAACACCATCAACACTGCCCCCCTGTTATGTGGAATTAAGAACCTAGGGACGCGACCCCCTATGCAAATTAATTAATTAATTAATTAATTTTTTATTATGATGCAATTAAAACTAATGTTGGGCCTTGCTGGAGGAGTTTTATTCAAAGATGAACTGTCAAGGGGTCCACATATACCCAACCGCGTTAGGAACACAAAATCAAGGAACATAACACCAGTTTATCGGTTCTTAAGGAGGCATGAGTGGAACAAAACACCGAGCAAAAGGCCAAGCCTTCCACCCATTGCCAAGTATATAGGTGCATCAATTATAGTAAGATATTGTGATATTCCCAAAATATCCAAGATCCGACATGGAGCAATCTTCATCTTCACCAGCAACTAACAACGCTATAAGAGGGGCTGAGCAAGCGGGTAACATAGCCAAACAACGGTTTGCTGGGATGTTGTAAAAGGTTAAAGGGTGTTTCATGGTAACAAGGAGAGGCTGACAACAAATAGATAGGTAGAGGGACATATAGCGATAGCATCGGGACAACTAGCATAGCAATGATAGTAATGAGATCCAAGGTGACGGTCATCTTGCCTGAGATTCTGCAAGGAAGAAGAACGAGTCCATGAAGAAGAAGAAGCCACAAAGAGGAAACAAGCGTACTCGAACGAATCCTCACGATCGCAAAGAAACAAGCACTAATGAGAAGAAGCAAGCAACACGTTGAACACACAACACAAGAACAAGCTATGATGCTCAAAAAAGTATGATGCATGACAAGGCTACATGATGCAAATCATGGCAAGAGATGAAGCATACAAGAACAGACAATAAGGCAAGTTTAAATGGGGCTGGAAACAACATATAACAATTCCGATAAGTCCTCATATGCAAATTTCGAAATTGGTTTAGATCTGAACAGACCTTAAGTTAAAGTAGTTAAACAGCTAGTTAACATGCACCATGATGACCTACTCGAAATTCTAGTCAAGTTACATATAAGGTTCATTTAATTCGGAGCTACAACCTAGAAGATATGAGCAAAACAAGTTAAGCATGGCAAAGATGAAAAATGCATTCAACTAACAAGCAAACACACTCCAAACATGTATACAACATGATATTATGTGTCTACATGCAAAACCTACAAGTTTCATATAGGACACGATCAAAACGGAGCAACGGTTCATCACATACACACGAAGCAAGTTTGAAACACAATCAGCCTAACACAGTAAGTAGGCATACAGTTGACATCAAAACAACATGATACAATAACATTTCATGGCATCAAAGAGCATGACAAGCATGTAAATTACAAGCACTACAAGCATGATCACTGAGCTACTACCAAACATCACTAGAACATGCTCAAAATATCATGGCAAGATTGCAAAAGATAACAGATTCACAGACTTAGTGAAATAAACTAAACATGGCAGCAACAACGAGAAGTAGGCATGTTTGCAAGCTTGTGCAACTAATCTCAGAGCATAAGATGGCATGTGAAGATAACCAACATCAAGAAGACATGTTTATGAAGCTACTCATGGAAAGAACATGGGCATAGGATGCATAGAACACTAGCTATTCACAGGGCAAAACTGAACTTACTGTTAACAGGCTGACATAAACATTTTATAGCAAGTTTAGAGCAAGAAAGAGACAAGCTACAACAAGGCATATATGCAAACAAAGGCATGGATGGATAGAGCATACCATGGACTTCAAGACATGATCATTGGACATCCTAAAACATTCATGGATTTGAGTGGGGCATCAAGCAAACATGGCATCAGGATATAACAGTTTCAGACTTGGTAGTTTTCAACAAGTGTAAGAAATCAGCCAACAACGAGTAGGCCACTTTACAAGCTTGTTGCGCTCACCACAAAGCATATCATGAAAAATGGATTGCACCACATCAAAGATGGCATGTTTGTGCTCCTAACACATGTTGACATGATGCTCAAACAAAAATCACACATAAAGATATGAAAAAGACAAATCAACATCTTATTACAGTTTTCACCTCTTAACAGCCACATGCACTTTTTCAACAGAGATTAAGATGGTAAGATGCATCCTAACATGAATGCAAGCACCACGATCATGTAGAGCACAGAGAGACGAACATTTTGACATATTATACACTCCATTTGGACAACCGAGCACAAAGTTACAAGTCACCCAATATGCTTATATGATATATGACAGAAAAGGATTTGGCAGTTTTTGTAAGATCAGGGAAAAAACAGAGTGAGCGCCATTTAACTAAACGACACTCAGGCGCAAGATAGAGGGCTAGCCGGGCTCACCTTGCGAGCCACGGGCCCAGGAAGGGGAGGAGGGCTAGCAGGCTTGGTTCAACACGTGGGCTACGGCTCACACGGGGAACTGGGCCGGCCCAGCAACGGGGCGAGGCAGACCGAGCCACGGTCAACGTGGTGAGCGGGACAAGGGATCCAGCGATCCTGAGCGGCGGCGTGGCATGGAGGTCCGGCATGGATGGACAAATCCGGGCGGCTCGCCGGACCCGGGCGCGGCGGCGGAGGACGGAGCGCCGAGCTCGAGCGATGGCGGAGTTCGGCGAACGGTCACGAAGTTGGAGATGTCCCGTGGGGAGGCGGCGATCTGAGGGAGCTGGGCAGCGGTCTCCGGCGAGGCCCCGGTGGCCGGAGCAGCGACGCGAGGCGGCGGGGTTCCGCGAACGGCGAGGTCGAGAACGGGGGAATCAGTCTCCTCGATCCAGATCAAGGGACTGGGGCGAGCGGGATCTGGCGGCAGCCGGCTTCGGGCCGGGAAGGCCGCGCCTGGGCCTCACTGGCCCGCGGCGGCGGGGAGGTGGGGTTGGCGACGTGGCACCACAGGGTTGGCGCGGGCGGCGGCTCAGGTGGGTTCAGATGGCGGCGGGAATGGCGGGTGAAGGACAAGTGGCGGCGGGCCAGGTTGCTGGCGCTTAAATTGAGGAGGAGGAGGGGATAGGAGGTAGGTGGAAGCTATGGGATGCCCAAAATGGACTAGGGGTGTCCATATATAGCAGATTTAGCTTGGGTTTGTGTCTAGGGTGTGTTTCGGAGCCCTCCGATCGCGATCCGACGGATCCGATCGCGAGGGGGGTTAGGCAAGCCTAGCGGGCTGAATTAGTGGGCTGTGAAGAGGCCTCGGGCTGAGAAGAGAAGGAAGAAGAGAGGCCCGACGGCAGTTTCGGAGACCGAAAACGTCCGATGTTTGTCCGACTATATTGCCGCTATAGGTTTAACGTTTGGGCTATCAAACGAGCTCCGAATGCGACGAAATTTGGCAGGTGGTATGTGTGCATTATAATAAGACCACACGCTAACTTTCACCTCATTCTAGGAACATTTTTCGGCCACTTATAAAATTAAAATATTTGGAGGTGCCGCGGGCACGTGCAAGTGTGTCCGGGCTCAGAACGGACAATGGAAAGGACTAGGAGACCTGGGCGAGTGCAAGTTTTGAAAAACATGAGGATGCAATGCACGTGATGACATGGAAAAATGCAACACGCAAGAAAATTACATGGCAAGGGCAACGAATAACTAGCTGACACCTGGCGCATCGGTCTCGGGGCGTTATAACACTCTCCTACTAACAAGAGATCTCGTCCCGAGATCTTAGGAACGAGACGAAAGGGAAAAAGGAAGAGGGTGAAACCAAAGAAGCTTGAGAGTTTGAACACTTGGAAGAGAGAATAGAACGGATATGAATGAGATATGAGAAACTCCGGTAAAATGAGGAAATAGGGCACATGACGAGAACCAAGAACTTAAATGACAAGAGGGACATTGGAACCTCTCTAGTTAAACGGGATAGACAAGGAATAAGAACAAGAAAATTTAGATATCACCCCGATTGAATATGAAAGGAATAGAATATGAAACAATACTTGACTAGCTGAACAACACAATGCCTCCGAAAAAATTGAAAGAGTGGAATGAAAAGAATGGAGAAGAAGATGACAACTTTCACCACAAATGAATTTGGAAGAGAATCTTCAACAAGAAGGCTTGAATGGAGTTGTTGAAAAATCAACAACAAAAGAATAAGCTTATTGTGGACTTACGTAAACAACTGAAAAACTTGAGGTGAAATTATGCCAGAACCAAATCCTCGAATAGCTGAGGATGAAGAAATGCAAACCTCCACTTCAAAAGAATACGGAGGATTATTTACATCTCGAGGTGCAAGAAGAATAATGCTTGATCTGCTCCACAAGTATTTTTGATGAATATTTGAGGAATGGATTAAATCAAGAAGAACTACCACGAAGAACTCCGGTAACCAAACGATGATGATATGGAAATGAGGATAAAAGGATAAGATTAAAGCCTTGCGATGATTTAGATGGGGGTTCCGACGAGATGGTCGAGGAAACTTTGAACTCCGGAAACGAAAAGATGAAAACCACTTGGAATTAGATTTTATTCATCATGAATAAACTCTGAAGGAAGGAATTAATCAACTTTACTATAAAGAATGAGAATTATGTTATGCTCATCCTCCATCAATTAAATTGATGAGAAGCAATGGATTTGCATACTACTTATTCTCGTTGAAGAAGATTAAGAGGGATATAGCTTGAACTTGAGAAAGTCATCATGAACCATTGGTAGGATTGGAAAGAACGAAATAATTGATATGATCACACATGAAAAGAACTCTTGAGCAAACCACCGTGAAGAACTGAAACCAAGTGAAGAAAAGAACGAACCACCGTGAGAATTGAAATTGACCGAAGAGAAGATAATGAATCACCGGAAGAATTAGAATACGAACGAAGAGATCGTGAACAGATTAAAGAATGCTTAAACGAGGCACCTGAAGAATGTGGAGACAAACAAAGAGACATCAATTAAGAATATTTGGAGGACGAAGTTGAAAACTGAGAATGAACAAATCTTCTAAAATGATGGCCTTCGGAGGAACACAAAGAAAAGAATTCATGAAATACTCCGGATGGTTAAAGAAAACCATTTAACACGATGGGAACAAAGTAAGAGGATAGCATCAAGCTAGCATCACCAGTCTTTGAGAGAACGGACAAGATTTGGAGGAATTCTTCCTCGATCTTCAAATGTTGGGAATGATGACGAGATACACCACCAAAATTGTTGAGATACTCCGGAAGAATGAAATGAGGAAATGTTGAACCAAGCATGAAAAGAAATTGAAAACAATCTTGGAGAAGGTATATGACTGATCAAATCCATACTTACGTCACAATTGAAAATAATTTTGGAACACTCCGGGAAATTAGAAGAGTCAGGTAAGATCCTGGGAATAAACCTGTGGGTTATGAGCCCACCGAAGAGAAAACACCATTGGAAAGGATTGAAAAGATGATGCACCGGAATAATTGAAAGACTCGAAGGAGGTGACAACCTCAAATTAATTTGAAGGCAAACACGAATCTCGTGAGATGTCTTTGGAGCTCCGGAATGATTAAATGGCGAGAGGTGAATGAGCAAGGTGAAGCATTTGAGCCGAGGGAAAAAAATATGATCAACACCGAATACTTGAATTGAATCCACCGGATAAAAGAAGAGGTGAACAAAATCGAACGAGGAGAATTCATCGGAGAAGAAAAAAGAGAAGAAGAATGACGAACTAGACGAGAATTCACAACTTTAAGTAATTGAGGAAAGAAAGCAAACGCTTCGCACGAGTAGGATGAATACTCGATTAAGGACTCTGGCTCCAAAAGAAAAAGGGTGGGCGGGTTGAAAAAACCCAATTCGGATGGTGAAAATGACGCCGGTTGACAAGAACTGAAGATTGAACTAGCAAAAGATGAGGAGGGTCGAATCAACTTGACGAGAATTGCACTGGATGAAAGAGCTGACATCGCAACGAAAGAAAACTAACCACGTGCTCCTAAAAAAATTGAAGGGGAAGAGGACTAATTCAAAACACCTACGTCAAGATTCCTCACCAGAGCGACGAAGGGGCTGAGAAGTAAAAAGAAATCCTACACTCCGATATAACTAAACTCCGAAAATAGTTTTCTGCTAGACTCAACAACGACCAAACTACGATCAATCAAGGAGGCTCCTATGGTCGGTCGAGGCTCTGATACCAACTTGTCACACCCAAGATGCGATTCTATCCCGATCACGTGAACACCTCATGATTGGGGCACAACCTCATTTCAGGCGTTTAGCAAGATGGATATCAATACATCGAACCACATTACATACATAGATGGGGATACAACAAGTCATTCAACATCGTCATGAATACAACAAATAATACACAAGACATCCGACTACAGATGAAAACATGAAAAACACAACGACATCCATCCAGCTATCCCAAGCTACCGACCAGGAACCTATCCCAAGACTGACGAAGAAAATGAAGAAAGAACTCCAACACAAGGAAACATCGCTCTCACGTCAAGTCATTGGATACCTGCACCTGCAACTGATGTTGTAGTATCTGTGAGCCACGAGGACTCAGCAATCCCATAACCATGGGTATCAAGACTAGCAAAGCTTAATGGGTAAGGAGAGGTTAAGTGGTGAAGTTGCAGCAGCGGCTAAGCATATATCGTGGCTAACTTACGAGTACAAGAATAAGATGAGCATCTACGCAAACGGTCGCAAACTATTAATGATCGCTAAGTGATCCTGAACTACCTATGAATCAAACATAACCCCATCGTGTTCTCTCCTCAAACTGAAAAGAGATGGTCACGGTTACTCACACGGTTGTGTATTTTATTTCGGATTCTCAGTCAAGTTTTCTACAATCGGACATTAAAAAATTCCAATCTGCCACATAACCGCGGGCACGACTTTCGAAAGATCATAACCCTGCAGGGGTGTCCCAACTTAGCCCATAACAAGCTCTCACGATCAGCAGAGGTAACACCCCATATCTTAGGGACAGCCCGATCAGACTCAGAATCCTGGTGCACAAGACATTTCGACAATGGTAAAACAAGTCCAGCAAGACCTCCCGGCATGCCGACACCCTAATAGTAGTCGCGCACATCTCGTCTCAGGCCATGTCCGGATGAGCACTACGTACAGCAGCCGAAGACCCCAGATAACTGGGTGGCACCGCAAGTGGCTCTAGTTTGGGACCAACACCATCAGCACTTGCCCCCCTGTTATGCGGAATTAAGAACCCGGGGACGTGACCCCCTATGCAAATTAATTAATTAATTAAGTTTTTATAATGAGGCAAATTAAAACCAATGTTGGGCCTTGCTGGAGGAGTTTTATTCAAAGACGAACCGTCAGGGGGTCCCCATATACCCAACCACGTTAGGAACGCAAAATCAAGGAACATAATACCGGTTTATCGGTTCTTAAGGCGGCATGAGTGGAACAAAACACCAAACAAAAGGCCAAGCCTTCCACCCATTGCCAAGTATATAGGTGCATTAATTATAGTAAGATATTGTGATATTCCCAAAATATCCAAGATCCGACATGGAGCAATCTTCATCTTCACCTGCAACTAACAATGCTATAAGAGGGGTTGAGCAAGCGGGTAACATAGCCAAACAACGGTTTGCTGGGATGATGTGAAAGGTTAGAGGGTGTTTCATGGCAGCAAGGATAGGCTGACAACAAATAGATTGGTAGCACGACATATAGAGATAGCATCGAGACAACTAGCATAGCAATGATAGTAATGAGATCCAAGAAGACGGTCATCTTGCCTGAGATCCCGCAAGGAAGAAGAACGAGTCCATGAAGAAGAAGAAGCCATGAAGAGGATACAAGCGTAGTCGAACGAATCCTCACGATCGCAACAAAACAAGCACTAACGAGAAGAAGCAAGCAACATGGTAAACACACAACACAAGAACAAGACATGATGCTCAAACAAGTATGATGCATGACAAGGCTTCATGATGCAAATCATGGCAAGAGATGAAGCATACAAGAACACACAACAAGGCAAGTTTAAATGAGGCCGAAAACAACATATAACAATTCCGGTAAGTCCTCACATGCAAATATCAAAATTGGTCCAGATCTGAACAAACCTTAAGTTAAATTAGTTAAACAGAAAGATAACATGCACTATGATGACCTACTCGAAATTCTAGTCAAGTTACATATAAGGTTCATTTAATTCAGAGCTAAGATATGAGCAAAACAAGTTAAGCATGGCAAAGATGAAAGATGCATTCAAAAAACAAGCAAACACACTCCAAACATGTATACAACATGATATTATGCATCTACATGCAAAAACACACAAGTTTCATATAGGACACGATCAAAACGGAGCAACGGTTCATCACATACACACGAAGCAAGTTTGAAACACAATCAGCCCAACACAACAAGTAGGCATATAGTTGACATCAAAACAACATGATACAATAACATTTACTGGCATCAAAAGGCATGGCAAGCATGTACATGTCAAGCACTACAAGCATGATCACTGAGCTACTAACAAACATCACTAGAACATGCTCAAAACATCATGGCAAGATTGCAAAAGATAACAGATTCACAGACTTAATGAAATAAACTAAACATGGCAGCAACAATGACAAGTAGGCATGTTTGCAAGCTTGTGCAACTCATCTCAGAGCATAACATAGCATGTGAAGATAACCAATAGCAAGAAGAGATGTTTATGAAGCTACTCATGGCAAGAACATGGTCATAGGATGCATAGAACACTAGCTATTCACATGGCAAAACTGAACTTATTGTTAACAGGCTGACAGATACAGTTTATAGCAAGTTGAATGCAAGAAAGAGACAAGCTACAACAAGGCATATATGCAAACAAAGGCATGGATGGATAGAGCATACAATGGACTTCAAGACATGGTCATTGGACATCCCAAAACATTCATGGATTTGAGTGGGGCATCAAGCAAACATGGCATCAGGATATAACAGTTTCAGACTTGGCAGTTTTCAACAAGTGTAAGAAATTAGCCAACAGCGAGTAGGCCACTTTACAAGCTTGTTGCACTCACCACAAAGCATATCATGAAAAATGGATTGCACCACAACAAAGATATGGCATGTTTGTGCTCCTAACACATGTTGACATGATGCTCAAACAAAAATTACACATAAAGATATGAAAAAGACAAATCAACATCTTATAATAGTTTCAGCTTTTAACAGCCACATGCACTTTTGCAACAGAGATTAAGATGGTAAGATGCATCCTAACATGAATGCAAGCACCACCATCATGTAGATCACAGAGAGACAAACATTTTGACATATCATACACTCCATTTGGATAACCGAGCACAATGTTACAAGTCACCCAATATGCTTATATGATATATGACAGAAAAGGACTTAGCAGTTTTTATTACACCAGAAAAAAAACAAAGTGAGCGTCGTTTAACTAAACGACGCTCAGGCACGGGATAGAGGGCTAGTCGGGCGCACCTAGCGGGCCACGGCCCAGGAAGGGGAGGAGGGCTAGAAGGCTTGGGTCTGCAGGTGGGTTGCGGCTCACACAGGGAACTGGGCCGGCCCGGCAACGGGGCGAGGCAGACCGAGCCACGGTCAAAGTGGCGAGCAGGACGAGGGATCCAGCGATCCCGAGCGGCGGCGCGGCATGGAGCTCTGGCACGGATGGACGGATCCGGGCGGCTCGCCGGACCCGGGCGCGGCAGCGGAGGACGGAGCGCCGAGCTCGAGTGGTGGCGCGGAGGACGAACGGCGGCGGAGTTCTGAATGGTGACGAAGTTGGAGAGGTCCCGCGGGGAGGCGGCGATCTGAGGGAGCTGGGCCGCGGTCTCCGGTGGCCGGAGCAGCGATGCGAGGCGGCGGGGTTCCACGAACGGTGAGTTCGAGCACGAGGGAATCGGTCTCCCCGATCCAGATCGAGGGACTGGGGCGAGCGGGATCTGGCGGCGCCGACTTCGGGTCGGGCGGGCCACGCCTGGGCCTCGCGGGCCCGCGGCGGCGGGGAGGTGGGGTTGGCGACGTGGCACCACAGGGTTGGGGCGGGCGGCGGCTCAGGTGGGTTCAGATGGCGGCGGGAATGGCTGGTGGAGGACAAGTGGTGGCGGGCAGTTTGCTAGCGCTGAAATTGAGGAGGAGGAGGGGCTAGGAGGTAGGTGGAGGCTATGGGATGCCCAAAATGGACTAGGGGTGTCCATATATAGCAAATTTAGCTAGGGTTTGGGTCTAGGGTGTGTTTCGGAGCCCTCCGATCATGATCCGACGGATCCGATCACGAGGGGGTTTTGCAAGCCTAGCGGGCTGAATTAGTGGGCTGTAAAGAGGCGTTGGGCTGAGAAGAGAAGGAAGAAGAGATGCCCGGCGGCAGTTTCGGAGACCGAAAACGTCCAACATTTGTCCGACTATATTGCCGCTATAGGTTTAACGGTTGGGCTACAAACGAGCTCTAAATGCGACGAAATTTGGCAGGCGGTCTGTTTGCACTATAATAAGACCACACGCCAACTTTCACCTCATTTTGGGAATATTTTCCGGCCACTTATAAAATAAAAATATTCAGAGGTGCCGCCGGCGCGTGCAAGTGTGGGTGGGCTCAAAACGGACAACGGAAAGGACTAGGAGACCTGGACGGGTGCAAGTTTTGAAAAACATGAGGATGCAATGCACATGATGACATGGCAAAATGCAACACGCAAGCAAATGACATGGCAATGGCAACGAATAACTGGCTGACACCTGGCGCATTGGTCTCGGGGCATCACAAAACCCTAGGCCCCTTCGGTGCATATATAAACTGGAGGGTTTAGTCCATAGAGGCTGATAGAGAATCATAACATCCTCATAGGCTAGACTTTAGGATTTAGCCATTACGATCTCAAGGTAGATCAACTCTTGTAATATTATTCGTCCATATTCATATAGCAGGAAGTAGGGTATTACCTCGACCGAGAGGGCTTGAACTTGGACAAACATCGTGTCCCCAGTATCCTGTTACCATCGATCCTCAGACGCATAGTTCGAGTCCCCCTACCAGAGATCCATCGGTTTTGACACCCGCATTGGTGCTTTCATTGAGAGTTCCACTATGTCGTCGATCGAAGGACCGATCGATCACGTGATCAACCACGACGGCGACACCGAGGGAATTTCCCCTCCCGGACAGCTTTTTGTGTTCGGCGGCTTCATGCTTCATGGCAACACTGATGGCCATCTCGAGCAGGTGGAGAGCTACACCCCTGGCCATCAAGTCAGGTTTGGAAGCTTAAATTACATTGCTGACATCGGCCAAGACTTGATCTTCGACAGAATCGAGCCCACGGCGATCTCTCCCCGCCACCACGATGAACACGACCTAACTCTATCATTAGACCAACAAATAGGACCTGCAACAGTTCTGGCCTTAGATCCGGAACAGATCATGTCACCCGAGGACGGGAAGCTCAACCGCGCCGCGGAAGCCGCAAACTCAACGGCGTTGGAGACGCACACGGACCCAACTTCAAGCGGGATCTGTGTTACCGGAACCACGGACTCGCCTTCGGCCTTAGGTTCCGAATCATGCGCATATGCGCCCTTGAAGCTCGATCAGGCATCTGTCGCCAAATTCAGTGATGCAGATATCTCCCAGCACTCACCCTTTGGCGACATGTTAAACTCGTTAAAATCACTCTCCTTTGCTGGGGATACACATCCAAATTATATCCGGTTCGAACTGGAGGCTGATGGATAATTTTGCTCCCCACCCACCACCCACTTGGTAGCCACGGTCGAAGATCTAACCGATCTACTTGACTATGCTTGTGAAGAATTCGATGGGATGGACCTCGAAGCTGAAGCAGATCTAGACCAAAACCGGCCCGTAACCGGGCGATGGACAGCTACGTCCTCATACAATGTGTATATGGTGGATACACCTAAGGAGAAGGAGGGAGACAACGAAAATGATCCCGCAAAGGACAAGCCTATCGATGAACCTTCCAAACGTTGGCGTCCGAAGCACCGAACTAAATCCTGCAAAGGGAAAGATAGCAACACTGTCACTAACGACGGTGACAGTCCGGAGCAAGACAAAGACCCCGCAGACCCAGCGATGGAGTAGGACGAGCGAGAGGACGGCGAACATAGTCCGAAACCGCTGTCCAACGACAACGCCGAAGACAGTAATTATGAACCTGTCTCCGAAGAGGATGTTAGCCTGGGCGACGACGAATACATCATCCCAGAAGAACCCTTAGAACAAAAGTGCTTCCATCGAAGGCTTATTGCGACCGCAAGGAGCCTCAAAAAGCAGCAGAGACGCCTTCAAGCCGCACATGACACGCTCAATGATAGATGAAATGAAGTGCTAGACGCTGAGCAAAAACAAGGCTAGAATCGCCAAACCAAAGGCTATCCTAAGCGTAAACTACTGCCCAAATTCGACGATGAGGCCAATGCTCCTATACCGCTGAAGAATAACACCACCGATAAGCCGGACCGACCACCTCGCGGACGGGGTAGAGTGGCTAGCAACGGCATGCACAAGACCGCACCCCCACCTCGTAAAGGAAGGGAGGATGCGGCTCAAGTCCGGAAACACGATTTGCGTAAGGACCTGAACAAAAAGGCTGGCAAGACTAGATCCATCTACGGATCTAGGGACCGTGCTCCCGCACCGGACGACGGCTATCTAGCCAATCGCGCTGGTCATATACTAGTTCGGGGTCAATACCGAACATCACAACCATTGGACATACGCCATGATATAGCAAAATACAGAGGCGCCGCACACCCTCTATGCTTCACCAATGAGGTGCTGGATCACGATTTTCCAGAAGGGTTTAAACTCGTGAACATCGAGGCGTACGATGGAACGACGGATCCTTCCATCTAGATAGAAGACTTCATCCTTCACATCCACATGGCTAGTGGTCATGATCTCCATGCCATTAAATACCTACCCCTCAAGCCGATAGGACCAGCTTGGCACTGGCTAAAAAGCCTCCCAAAGAACTCCATTGGGAGTTGGGAAGAACTTGAGGATGCTTTTCGGGCCAATTTTCAAGGGACCTATGTCCGGCCCCCGGATGCTGACGATCTAAGTCAGATCATCCAACAACCCGGGGAGTCAGCCCGCAAGCTTTGGAATTGATTTCTCACTAAGAAGAACCAAATCGTCGACTGTTCGGACGCCATAGCCTTAGCGGCCTTCAAGCACAATGTCCGGGACGAAAGGCTAGCCAGACACCTCAGACTGGAAAAGCCAAGGACAATGGCAGCCCTAACTACACTCATGACCTGCTTTTGAACGGGCGAGGATAGCTAGTTAGCTCGTAGCAGCACCAGCGACCCTGGAACATCTGAAGTCAGGGACGGTAATGGAAAGCCACGACATAACAAAAACAAACGTCGAAATAATGCTGGAAGCCCAGATGATACAGTAGTAAGCGCCGGATTCAGCGGCTCCAGACCCGATCAACGGAAGAAGCCATTTAAAGGAAACAAAGATGGTCCATCTAGCCTAGACAAAATATTAGATAGGCCCTGCAGAATCCATGGCACCCCAGAAAAACCTTTAAACCATACCAACCGTAATTATTGGGTTTTCAAGCAGCCCGGCAAGCTCAATGCCGAACACAAGGGGAAGGGACCTCAGAGCGAAGACGAGGATGAACCTCGCCAGCCGAATACAGGGGGACGGAAGAAATTTCCACCAGAGATCAAAATAGTGAACATGATATATGCCACTCATATCCCAAAGAGGGATCGCAAGCGCGCACTCCGAGATGTCTACGCCGTTGAGCCTGTTACCCCCAAATTCAACCCATGCCTGTCCGATCACTTTCGATCACAGGGATCACCTGGCTAGTATCCGTCATGGGGGTTTGGCTGCCCTAGTGCTCGGTCTAATAATCAATGGATACCATCTCACTCGAGCCCTTATGGACGGCGGCAGCAGTCTCAATCTGATATATCAGGACACTGTCCGCAAGATGGGGATCGACCCGTCAAGAATAAAGCCAAGCAGCACGACCTTTAAAGGAGTGATACCGGGCGTAGAAGCCTGCTGCACGGGCTCTTTAACATTGGCGGTCGTATTCGGCTCTCCTGATAACTTTTGAAGCGAAGAGTTAATCTTCGACATAGCTCCATTCCGAAGTGGCTATCATGCACTACTCAGAAAAACGGCCTTCACCCGCTTTAATGCAGTCCCGCATTATGCTTATCTAAAGCTTAAAATGCCTGGACCACATGGCGTCATCATGGTCAATGGAAATATGGAGCGCTCTCTCCATATGGAGGAGGACACTGCGGCCTTAGCAGCCGAAGTCCAAAACGGCCTATTCAAGCCGAACAACCTATCGGTCCCGGACATAGCTAAACGTGTCTGGCATACGCCTCAGTACGGTAGCTTAGATGAACCTGAGCTAGATTAGCAGCTATGCCCCCATCGACTGCCCCATAAGGTGATAGCATATGTGCCCCGTGTACATAATTATGCCCTCAAAATCCCTTGGGCGATGCTGGGGGCACACTGCATACATGTAGTCCATAGTTCGGCTCGACCCTATTCAGACTCTAAAATTATCTTATAAGGTTCACTAAACGAACCAGTCCAGTTTATGGCCACACTGGATCTCTTTTCTTTTCCAGGTTTATTTTTCTTTTCTTTTTTACAGATGGCCATCACACTCCCCCCTTCAAGGACACATTACAAAGAGGAAACGGCGCAGACATGCAGCAGGGACCCGCGCTAAGGTTTCTTGTTAGATTAAGACCCTCTGTAAACATTTTTCTCTTTCTTGTTTTATACCTTTATGGCATGTAAAATGTCCAAGAAAGTCATCGGCATTATCTGTAAGCTTACGGCTTGCCGTACTATCAAGATATATTAATAGAGCAGCTTGATTCACATCATGTTTGGAGTTTTTCACTCACCATAAATGTTCTCTCCCCATGTTAGATTGCCACATGTGCCTTGTCAACATGGTCTATTACCAGGGGCTGTATTCAGCCCGGTATATGTCGAAAAGTCCGAACACCTATAAGGAGTGTTCGACGTCCTGGATATTTGCCCTATATGCATCAGTTCCGAATCATATCTTGGGTCAATAGTTGGGTTTCCCGGCTCCTGTGCTTACCCCTACATCCCCGATTGTTCGGCTAGGGTGTAAAGGGAGAACTACTACGATTGTACTCCTGGCTCATCCAGTCAAGTACCTTAGTAGAGAAAGCCGAAAACTGACTGTTATGATAGGCGAGAACCTGGTCCACAATCCAATGGCTTGGTTTTATACTATGATCGATAGAGATCTATCCCGTGTTATACGAAGGGTTGGTTTTTCGCCCAGCCGGGTGCAATTGGATACCTTAATTTGGAAATATCATATCCACACCAGGGGCTAGTACCTAGCCCCACTTGTCAAATTCCTATGGCTAAGTGAAAGCAATAACGCCGCATAGTCTGATTGCCTTGTTCGCTCCGCATACACCTCCTACACGGACCAAGACGTTGGATTGAGTGTATATGCATATGACCGAACACCCTAGTACTATGTACATGGGGGCTGAAGTCGACGACAGTGAACTTTCGTATTTATATAAACAACCACACATGAGATAATGGTCACTCACAATATAATAGTGCAAAAGTTGTATACATCGGTTCATAACCTTAATTCTTTACAACCGGATACAATTACTCAAAGATAACATCCTTTGAGCACTGGCCTTCTACAAGGCGGGCGCCTTCTATGACATCCTCGAAGTATTTCTCCAGCTTGTGGTGCTCCTTGCCTGCGGGCGGGCCAGCAGTAGCTATATCATGCGCCCTCATCTTTGCCAAGTGCACCTTCACATGAGCGAAGGCCATCTGTGCACCTTCTATGCAGACCGAACGCTTCAATGCGTCAACCCACGGACTTGCCTCAACGAGCCGCTTCACCAATCCGAAGTAGCTACTTGGGATTGGATCAGCGGGCCATAGCTGGACTATCAAGTCCTTCATGGCCGAACCCACCATATTGTGCAGCTTGACCAGCTGCTTCATCTGGTCGTTGAGGGGCACCAGATGTTTTGGCGCATAGAACTACGACCAAAACAACTTCTCCGTGTCATTCGCCTCCTTTTCCATGAGTGGATTCGAGAACGTGGCCCCTCCTCTCTTTTGACCAGTCCTTGGCTTCTTTGTTTGATGATGGCGATAGCTCTTCTCTAGCCCGGCTAGATAACAAAACGAGGGCTCTGTTGTCTTGGGGAGCGTTGAAGCTTGCTTCTTTTCCATACTTTTCTTGGTCATCAATACGACGACCTATTCTTAATAGAACCGATCTTATTTTCATGCTCATAGCTCTTATCATTCCTTTATCCATGCATAGACTGGGAATATATTAGCTCTTAGCTCTGGCACTTTCTTCTTCTTTATTTGCCGTTGCATTCAATAGCTAAATTATCTATCCTTGAGTGTGATTGACATGTACTGACATTATGTTTGTTTCATACCTCCTATATCTTCGCCTCGTACATTTATTAATACATTTGAAAGGTGTTTTATTTGCTCGGAGTTCCCGTTTGATACCCGATAAAGCAAATCTAGGTTTTCGCTTTCCTTGCGATGGGCCTGGCCGAGGGGGAACATGTCAAGTATCCGCCTGGGATCATGTTTTCTTAGGTTTATTCTGGGCTCGGAAGTATTGGTCAGTGTCAGCACTGCTCCTCGGAAGATCAGCAAACACGCCTGGAGAACTCCATAACCGTGTCAGCCCAAGATACTTCTAGCCTCCGAAGATGCTCTATAAGAGAAAGGTCTTACCAGATGCTATCTGTCATGCCTGCTTGATTTCTTCACAAGCGCTGCGCGCCTAGCTTTGTGCATCCTGGGTAGCCTTAACTACCGCAATAAGCTCGGATGCTTGTTCCGAAGTCTTCTCTTCCAATGCCTCACATTTGAGAATGGCATCTTTGAGCTCAACCTCGACTCCGAACACCCGATCCTGGTGCTTCTCGCACACGGCCTTTTCGGCCTCTAGATCGGCAACCGCCTTGTCAGCGATTGCCTTGCTCACTTCGGCCTCCTCCTTTGCCTTCGTGAGCTCACCCTTAAGGGCCTCGAGCTCAGTGGCGCCAACTGTGTAATACAGAATATCATAAAAGAGTTTATACCAATACTCAATTAACATTATTAGTCTTCTTGACATTTTTTTTTAAATCCGCATACCTTGCGTTTCATCTAAACGCTGGTTGACACAGTCGAGGTCTTCGTTGGCTAGCAAGAGCTTCTGATTTAGTTCGACAACCTCTGCATCTTGTGTAGTTGCCATAACTAGAGAAGCATGTTCACATAACAGAAGAATAAACAGTTCAGCTCTATAAGCATGCTATACTATGGATACTTCGTCTGATTCTGTTCAGGATCACACAAAGCATCAGGGGCTACTGGCTATGTATGTGCATATAAAACAAATAAAAGTTCCATAAAGAACATTACATTGCTTACCTCAAAGCTTGTTAACAGGCTATTGAAGGCTTCATTCAGTACACCTTTGACGGACTGAATCTTCTTCATCACCGCACCCATCATGGTGCGGTGCTCCTCAATGATGGAAGCACTCTGAAGTGCTCCCTCCAGAGGGTACGACGCCTCCAGATTGACCCCGGGCGCCGTAGTATCCTACCCCGCCTTGGGGGTTTGGTATTCGGACCCTGGAGCCGCGCTAGGCTCCGGGTCAGTATTCGGGAGGGCCCCGGATTGTCTGTGATGCGGAGCATCCTAAGGTCATCCCCATGGACTCTCCATCGCCTCACCAAGTGCCCAAAGGACCGATGACTCGAGCCCGTGCAAGAGCTCTCGAGACCGAGGTGACCTCGCTCCTCTCTCTACATCTTTCAGGTTCACTTGAGACATGGCTTCTACCTTCATCAGGGACTCTGTGCATACTCAGGTGCTTGGACGAAGGCCACGGGACAGCTCTGCACAATGGTCAAGATGACAGGCCCGACAAGGACACGAGACAAGAAGAAGGAAGGCTGAAGATGCTACAGGCACCGGACGTCCGGCCAGCACCGGACGACCGGCGACTTCCAGGCACCGGACGACCGGAAGACACCGGACGTCCGGCCTCTCCCAGACGACCGGACGACCGGAAGCCACCGGACGTCCGTGACAACGGCAACAAAAGATAAATAGCGGAAATCCGAGGATTACCGGACGTCCGGTCCCTCCGGAACCACCGGACGTCCGGTAACCAGCGGACGTCCACCCCGACGGTGCCTATCTGTGTAATATATACCCGTTGACCTCCCTCCTTTGGAGGCAGCTGTTGGTTAGCTCATTTCTCAGACTTGTGTGGATTTCTCCCACGAGACCGTGCGCCTCTACGGAGAAGATCCACTACGGATTCAAGGCCTCCACATCGGAGAAGATCCTACGGGATTCCAAGACCTCTTCACGGAGAAGACTATCCTTGTATCACCATCGTTGACTATGGATCATGTATCGCACTATGTATCGTGGATCTAGCGCTTGTGTGATTATCTTCGTGTTGATTTGAGTGTTTCCTCTTGTGTTTTCCCCGTCTTCCTCCTTGTGTTCTCCGTGTTCATCGTGGGACACCCTCCAAAACGTGAAAGATCCGCTGATTAGGGTTCCACCCTACATCATATTGGTATCAAGAGCAAGGTTGATCACGATTTTGGAGCCCCACAAACTGTTTTCTAGCTTGTTTTTGTTGTGTTCTTCCCAATTTCGAAAAATCCCCACAAAAATAACCCCAAATTTTTTTTGTGATCTATTGATTTGGCAAGATTTTGTTGACTTTGTTCCATGGATTTGCTGTGCCCAGTGTCGATCTAGCATTTCCCCACCTTTTCCCCCTTTTCCCACCACAAATTTGACCACGTTCGACAATTTCTCCACGGATTCCACCAACCACAGTCCCAGACCTACCGGACGACCGATGTTTACCGGACGTCCGGCACCCCTCGAGACACCGGACGTCCGCTAAACACCGGACGACCGGCACCACGATTACAGAAGCTTTTTCCGGATTTCCGGCAACTTCCGGACGTCCGACCCCATCCGACCGACCGGACGACCGGTAACTTCCGGACGTCCGACAAAACCTGACGAAGCTGACTTTGTTCAGTTCCGTACCACCTTCCGCTACCACCTACCTTCCACCTCACCTTCCGCAACCACCATCGCTTACCCGCTTAGAGTTTGAAAAGTGTATCTCCCTTTGCCTTGGATACTTGAGTTGTGGTTTCACCGTTTCCTTGGATGTTTAGGCTACCTTGGAACGGCAAGACTTCGACAACACCACCGCTCAACTTCGGCAAGGACGGTAACATCGACGACACTTCGCTCATCCTACCTTGCAATTGCATTGTCACCATATGAACCATCTTTGCGTAGCTTTCCCATTGAGACTAGCCATTTGAGTATTGCCGGGCCACGACACTTGTGCACATTAGTGATAGTCATAGATATTGCATACTACATCATTGTGAGTAACACCACATCATCTTGGTATCTTGCATATCTCCGTGTGACACAAGAGTGGACCGCATACACAATAGCTACCTTGATCCGAGAAGCATGCATATGTGCCCAAAGAAAGAGCTCACAAGCTTTTAAGCAAAAGAGCCACCAAAGCAAAAAGACAATAGCATCATACGCCTTGCATCAAAAGAGATCATACATCATAGCAACTTCATCTTGTTCTCAAGCATCGGCACATCATACACTCATAGCATACTTGTGATAGATAGTCGTTACGTTTTGCCTCTTATAGGTCGTGCACAAGTGCGTATCCGCCTATTAAGCAATCGGTTAGCGTCTCTCTAGTGTTGTGCAACACGAGCATTTTCCGTGGTTTACCACATTTTCGCTCATCCTTGGTTGCACAACCACATTTATCTATCCGTGCGTGTGTTCCGTGTGCTACTCTTTGCTAGTGATCTACTTGTTGCATGAGCAAATTGTGAACCATTTTCAACATCATTGAGTCATTTTGACGATTGCATTGAATTTGTGCCACATCCTAACCAAGCTCCTCTCAAAGCTTTACTTGTGTAGGTGTGAGAATCGACACGAAGTGATACCAATAGTGCTATTTCCGGGTTACATTATCGCGTGATCATTGATCCATTTTCAACCTCGGTTAAGGTACATTGATATTGTCTTCTCCTTTCTCCCACTCACATACTTGCTTGTGATGATGGATAGGCCAAGTACATCTTCCAACCCGATCTTCGACGATCCTCAAGAAGCGAACAACTACGTCACCAAACTACATCTCTTCGATGTCCAACGAGCTCTACATCAAGAGAGTGAAGCTATGCGTGAGTACATTGGTCAAGTCGCCGAGGACGCGCGCCAATTTGAAGCAAGGACAAAAGAACAATTTGACCTCATCAACACCAACATGACTACTCAATACAATGAGCTCCGGACATTGATAATCAACCGACGTTCTTCCTCAACATCTTCTCAAAGACGAAGCCGCTCAAGTCGACACTCCGACTCCACGCAAGACTCAAGTACACCTACGTCCAACACTCTTCGTCAAGCCGCACGTCAAGCTCGACATGACCACCGGCATCCTCTACATGACAAGAGTTCACAAGAGCTATTCGACGAGCAAGAAAGCCGACGTCGTCAAAACCAAGCTACACTTGAGCAAGCACAAGAACGACAACGACTACGCCAACAACAACAAGAGCGAGCACGTCAATATCAAGAAGAACAAGATGCCGAGGCTAACCGCCAAGCCCAACAACGTCGAGAAGCTCAAGCTATGGAGGCGCAACGTGCTTTACAAGATGCACATCGCAATGTGGCAGCCCGCACTCGACACACTCGTCAAGAAGAGGATTTCCTTCGCGATGAGATGCAAGAGAGGCGCCATCAAGCAAGAATGCAAGAAGAAGCTCCTCCTCAAGCGCGGCAAGAGCAACAACACCAACAAGAACATCAACTCCAACAAGAACATCTACATCCTCAAGAGCAACAAGATATGGCTAACCGCCAAAGTCGAGATCGCCCTCCCAATAGGCAAGGAAACAACGATGAACATCACTATGGCAAGCTCAAGTTCACCATGCCAAAGTTCTCCGGAAGCATTGATCCCGAAGACTATCTCTCATGGGAATTGAAAGTTGACAAGATCTTTCGCCTTCACAACTTCGATGAAGAGAAGAAGATCGCAATGGCATCCCTTGAGTTCCAAGACTATGTTCTCATTTGGTGGGAGCAAGTTATAGAGAGAAGAGTAGCAAAAGGCGAACCTCCTATCACCACTTGGGCTCAAATGAAGGAAGTCATGAGAGCAAGATTTGTGCCTACCCACTACAATCGTGATTTGTTCAAGAAGCTACAACTCCTCAAGCAAGGAACCAAGTCCGTTGAAGAGTACTACAAGGAGATGGAGATTGCTATGATAAGAGCAAACATCACGGAAGATGAAGAGCAAACTATGGCGAGATTGTTGAATGGACTCAACTATACCATCAAGAAGATTGTGGACTTCCAACCATACAACAATCTCCTCGAGCTAGTACATCAAGCAACCAAAGCGGAGCGACAAGTTCAAGAGGACTACAAGTACTCCAAGTTCAACTCCAAGAACTTCGGCTCCTACAACCAAGCTTCAACGACTTCGGCTACTCCTCCTACCTCTACCAAGCCATCTACAAACTTCGGTGACAAGTCAAGCTACAAGAATGCGACTACATCGAGTCGTCCACCTTCTACCAACAACTTCAAGCCAAGAGCTTCCGCAACTCCAACTCCAACCGAAGACAATAACAAGACGAGCTCCATCAAATGCTTCAAGTGCCAAGGACAAGGCCACAAGTCATTTGAGTGCAAGACCGTTCGCACCATGATCATCAACGACGACGGATCTTATGACTCCATGAGCGATGATGAGATGGAAGCACTTGAGCATGTCGCTATGCATCGCCAAGTCAATGAAGAAGAAGACCATCAAGTGTTTTGCGACAATGACTCAAGCCCCAACCTTGTTGTCTCCAAAGTCTTGACACTCCAACATCAACAAGATGACGACCAACGATGTCATATTTTCCATACGAAGGCCGGCATCAATGGACGCTCCGTCAAGGTTATCATCGATGGAGGAAGTTGCCACAACTTGGCAAGCGAAGAGCTATGCGACAAGCTTCATTTGGTCAAGGCGAAGCATCCTCACCCCTACAAGGTCCAGTGGCTCAACGACGCCGGAATTCTTCGAGTCGAGCACACCGTGCAAGTCTCTTTCAAGATTGGTGCCTACGAGGACACTCTCGAATGTGATGTGATACCCATGTCCGTGTGCCACCTTATTCTTGGACGTCCATGGCAATATGATCGTGGAGTCACACACAATGGACGGACAAATCACTATCACTTCAAGATGAAGGGCAAGGAATTCGTGCTCCGACCAATGACTCCAAGTCAAGTAGCCGCCGACAAGCTTTACCTACCACCCATCATGGAGAGAATGGTGAGAGAGCGAGCCACCAAAAAGAGAGCGAGAGCCACAAGCCAAATATGAGCGCCTCCACGATGAGCGACAAGAAGCAACTAGTCCTATTTGCCACCAAACGTGAGATGAGAGAAGTGTGTGAGAATCCATCGAGCGTCTTCCACCTTGTGCTCTTATGCAAAGGGGAAGCCAAACCTACTAACACTTCACAACCTCCACCTTTTGTGTTGTCTCAATTGTTGCAGGAATTCTCGGACGTCTTTCCCGATGATCTACCTCCGGGTCTACCTCCACTTCGCGGGATAGAACACCGCATCGACCTCGTACCCGGTGCACCACTTCCAAACAAGGCTCCCTACCGCGTCAACCCCGAGGAAACAAAGGAGATACAACGGCAAGTGCAAAAACTCATTGACAAAGGTCATGTACGTGAAAGCTTAAGCCCTTGTGCCGTTCCCGTTATCCTCGTGCCTAAGAAAGATGGAAGTTTTCGCATGTGCTCCGATTGTCGTCCGATCAATGCTATCACCGTTAGATACCGTCACCCTATTCCACGCTTAGACGACATGCTTGATGAATTATGTGGTGCCACCATTTTTTTCCAAAATTGATCTTAAAAGTGGCTACTACCAAATTCGCATTCAAGAGGGTGATGAGTGGAAAACTGCTTTCAAAACCAAGTTCGGGTTATACGAGTGGCTTGTTATGCCAATGGGCTTATCGGAAGCACCCGGCACTTTCGTGCGTCTTATGCATTTTGTTCTCCGACCCTATATAGGTGTCTTTGTAGTGGTTTACTTTGATGACATTCTCATCTTTAGCAAGTCGCTTGAAGAACATGTTGACCATGTCCAACTAGTTTTGCAAGCACTTCGCAAACAACAATTATACGCTAATATGGAGAAATGCACTTTTGGTGTTGACAAGGTTGTCTTTCTAGGATTTGTCCTGTCTTCTCAAGGTGTTAACGTTGATGAAACTAAAATTGAAGCAATTAAAACTTGGCCTCAACCAAAGAATCTCATGCAAGTGCGTAGTTTCCTTGGTCTAGCCGGTTTCTATCGATGTTTTGTGAATGACTTTAGCACCATTGCTATGCCTCTCCACGCTTTGAGCAAGAAGAACGCACCCTTCATTTGGGGTCCTTCACAAGACACCGCGTTCAATGAGCTTAAGAGCTTGCTCACACACGCACCACTTCTAGCCCTACCAAACTTTGACAAACCGTTTGAGATTCATTGTGATGCTAGTGGTACCGACATAGGTGGCTTGCTAATGCAAGAAAAGCGCCCAATTGCGTACTTTAGCGAAAAGCTATCGGGAGCGCAACTTAACTACCCCATCTATGATAAAGAGCTTTATGCCTTGGTGAGAGTTCTACGTGTTTGGGAACACTATCTTAGACCTCATGAATTCATTCTTCATACGGACCATGAGACAGTCAAATATCTCAAAGGTCAAACTAAGTTGAACAAGCGTCATGCTAAATGGAGTGAGTTCATTGAGTCTTTTCCCTATGTCATCAAATACATCAAGGGCAAAGAAAATGTTGTGGCGGACGCGCTTTCCCGCAAATGCATGCTTGTAACACAACTTGAGTTGAATGTGATTGGCTTTGAGCATATTAAAGATTTATATGAGCATGATCCTTTCTTTGCAAATGCTTATGCTAAGTGCTTGACTCACACTTCTTGGGAACATTACTACATCAAGGATGGATATCTTATGAGAGCTAACAAACTTTGCATTCCCGAGTCTTCGCTTCGTTTGCTCCTTTTGCAGGAATCTCATGGAGGAGGACTCATGGGACACTTTGGACGCGACAAGACGTTTGCTACCCTCTCTAAGAACTATTTTTGGCCCAAGATGCTTCGTGACGTCTCACGCCTCACCAACCGATGTTCTACATGCCGCAAAGCTAAGTCCAAAGCTCAATCTCATGGTCTTTACATGCCACTTCCTATTCCATACCATCCATGGGAAGACATAAGCATGGATTTCATACTTGGCTTGCCTAGAACTCAAAATGGCAAAGATTACGTGCTTGTCGTGGTAGATAGATTCTCTAAAATGGCTCATTTCATTCCTTGTAACAAGATCGACGATGCTTCACATGTTGCAACTCTCTTTTGTAGGGAGATACTTCGTCTACACGGCGTGCCCAAAACGATCGTGTCGGACCGGGACGTCAAGTTCTTGAGTTACTTTTGGAAAACACTATGTGCCAAGCTCGGAATCAAGCTACTCTTTTCTTCGGCGTACCATCCACAAACGGACGGCCAGACGGAGGTGACGAACCGCACGCTTTCCACTCTTCTTCGTGTGTTGATCAAGAGGAACATCCGGGAATGGGAGCATTGCTTGCCCATCGCCGAGTTCGCCTACAACCGCGCAAGACATTCGACCACCGGAAGTCGCTATTCGAGGTTGTCTACGGCTTCAATCCGTTGTCTCCATTGGACATTCTACCTCTACCTCTACAAGAGCGCATCAACATGGACGCAAGTGCTCGAGCAAGTCCAACGTCTCGCCACCAAGCTCAACGTCAACAAGGCACCAATGGTATTCCAACCGGGAGATCTTGTTTGGCTTCATCTTCGCAAGGACCGCTTCCCACACGAGCGCAAGTCCAAACTTCTACCTCGCGCCGACGGACCCTTCAAGGTGCTAGCTCGCTACAACGACAACGCCTACAAGATCGACATCCCTCGAGACAAGTACTCCGTGAGCGACACCTTCAACGTCAAGGATCTTTCTCCTTTCCATGGTGATGAAGATTTCGATCCGGGGTCGGATCTTTCCCAAGGGAGGGGAGATGATGCGGAGCATCCTAAGGTCATCCCCATGGACTCTCCATCGCCTCACCAATTGCCCAAAGGACCGATGACTCGAGCCCGTGCAAGAGCTCTCGAGACCGAGGTGACCTCGCTCCTCTCTCTACATCTTTCAGGTTCACTTGAGACATGGCTTCTACCTTCATCAGGGACTCTGTGCATACTCAGGTGCTTGGACGAAGGCCATGGGACAACTCTGCACAATGGTCAAGATGACAGGCCCGACAAGTACACGAGACAAGAAGAAGGAAGGCTGAAGATGCTACAGGCACCGGACGTCCGGCCAGTACCGGACGACCGGCGACTTCCAGGCACCGGACGACCGGAAGACACCGGACGTCCGGCCTCTCCCAGACGACCGGACGACCGGAAGCCACCGGACGTCCGTGACAACGGCAACAGAAGATAAATAGCGGAAATCCAAGGATTACCGGACGTCCGGTCCCTCCGGAACCACCGGACGTCCGGTAACCAGCGGACGTCTGCCCCGACGGTGCCTATCTGTGTAATATATACCCGTTGACCTCCCTCCTTTGGAGGCAGCTGTTGGTTAGCTCATTTCTCAGACTTGTGTGGATTTCTCCCACGAGACCGTGCGCCTCTACGGAGAAGATCCACTACAGATTCAAGGCCTCCACATCGGAGAAGATCCTACGGGATTCCAAGACCTCTTCACGGAGAAGACTATCCTTGTATCACCATCGTTGACTATGGATCATGTATCGCACTATGTATCGTGGATCTAGCGCTTGTGTTATTATCTTCGTGTTGATTTGAGTGTTTCCTCTTGTGTTTTCCCCGTCTTCCTCCTTGTGTTCTCCGTGTTCATCGTGGGACACCCTCCAAAACGTGAAAGATCCGCTGATTAGGGTTCCACCCTACATCAGTCTGCCCCCCCTTCTTCGGTCTCCATGGGGACTGTTTCCCCATGGCCAGTGGCGGCCGAGGTGTTACCCTCGATCGCCCTATCACTTGCCCCGCTCCCATCTCCTTGAGCAGAAGACACCCACTGGGAGGACACTTCGGTGTCCCCGCCGATTACGGGCGATGGAGCTCGGACCAGCGGGTCACTCTCCGTCTCTCTAGGCGCTAGAGAGTTCCCCTCCGATAAGGAGGCATCGGGGTGTCCTCGGGGAGGGCTGTAGGTCAGCAGGAGAGAAATACTAAATAAGTATCAAAATGCTAAACAAACAAGGTGCATAAATTAATATATCCGGACAAACTTACGTTTCAATCGGGGGCTTCTCCCTGGGCTTCACCACAAAGCTCTATTCGGATGATGAGTCCGAACGAGTAGAGAGGTTCAGCCTCCTTCGGGGTGCGGCCATGCCCACATCAGCGGCGGCCCCCCTCTTCGTCCTCCTGCCTTGCGCGAGGGGCTCCTGCTCCTCCTCTTCTCCTTATTCGTCACCCCCTACTCTTCGGAAGAGAGGATGTTGATCTTCTCGGACTTCTCGTCCGCGGGGTGTGGGCCGTCTTCAGCCTCCTTGCTCTTCTTCTTGGGCTTCTTGACCGGCGCCTTGTACGACGCCGGGACCAGCATCACCGTCAGTCGAGGCAATTCTGTGCCTTCAGGGAAAGGCGCCGGACACTTCATCCGGATTGCCTTCTTCGCCCAACCGTGTATATCACGCAAAAACTCCAATTCCTATTATTATTAAATAAGAAAGGGAATATATGTTTGGGGGAATTTTCTATTACCTCTCGGGCGGAGAACATGGCACTATAGCCCGCGTCCTCAGTTTCTTTCAGCCACTCCTTCTGGCTCTTAAAGAGATGTTTCCAGATCTCTTTATGTGTGAAGCCAAAGATATGCTTCAGAGGCTGATCTCCTGCCGGATCGTACTCCCATAGGGAGGAGTCCTGGCTTTGGCAAGGAAGGACAAGCCGGTTTAGCATTACCTGGACCACAGTCAAAAGCTGATAGCCCTTGGAAATCACGCCGGACACATGGCTCTAGAGTGCCGTCACCTCAACTTGAGACCCCCACTCCGAACTCTTATCAGTCCAGGAGGTCAACCTCTCCAGGGGTCCAGATCTGAAAGCAGGTTCCGTCGCCCATTTAGCGTCGTGGGGTTCAGTGATATAAAACCACTCCTGCTGCCAGACCTTGTTCATCTCCACGAACGACCCTTTTGGCCAAGTCGCATTTGGGAGCTTGCTTATCATAGCGCCCCCGCACTCCGTGTGCTGCCCGTCCACCACCTTCGTCTTCACGTTGAAGGTTTTAAGCCATAGACCAAAGTGTGGAGGGATGCGGAGGAAAGCTTCACACACCACTATAAAAGTGGATATATGAAGGATTGAGTTTGGGGCTAGATCATGGAAATCTAGCCCGTAGAAAAATAGCAAACCCCGAACAAAGGGGTCGAGAGGGAGTCCTAGTCCCCTAACAAAGTGCGAGAGAAACACGACTCTCTCACCCGCCTCTAGGACGGGAATCACCTGGCCCTTGGCGGGAACTCGGTGCGCAACGTCGGCAGCAAGGTAGCCCACGCTCCAAAGATCCCCCACGGGTTTCTCAGTGATCGTGGAAGCCTCCACTTGCCCCTCGCACCGGATCCAGCCATTGCTGGTAAAGGAAGTAGTGCTTGAGGGACGAAGAACGGCGGGCGCAGGAGATGAGGGTGCTAGGGCTAGGAAGATTGGAGAACTCGAGCTTGAGGAAAGCGTGCGGCCGATGAAAGGGGTTGGTATCCTTTTATAATGTTGTGAATACAGAACGTCCCCCCACTTTAGCCATAAACCTCGCCGGTTCCCAAGACGGTCATGCGTAATGCGCGATTTTGATGCTCACGTCATATTGATAAGGATCCCACAATAAGCGGGCACGATCTCTATTCTGATAAGACGTGTCAATGGGGTTGTACCTCGAAACGTGAAACTAGGACCAAGTAAAATGGTTCGGTATGTTAATGGGATGGACGTGACACTTCGCCAAAAAATTGTCGGCAAAGACACAATGTTTGTTTTCTTTCAATACCTTGCCTTCAAGGCTAAGGGTTGTACTAACCATGCAGAGCCGAACACAGTACACTTTTTGAACAATATATATTCGGAAGAAGGAACCCGCCTTGCAATGCCGAAGACAATACGGAAGCCGAACCCATCATCATCGAAGACAGGTTCAGGGGCTACTGTGGGAGTCCTGGATTGAGGGATCCTCGGGTGGACGGGTAACTCTTGGTGGGCCGGACTAGTGGGCCGTGAAGATCATTGTCGAAGGTCGTCTCTCGTATCTGGATAGGACACCTGTAGTCATATAATGGTAGGTTTTAGGTTCGGGTGTAATATTTCCTTCCTTTGCAAGATGGTTATGTACAAACCCTAGGCCCCTCCGGTGCATATATAAACTGGAGGGTTTAGTCCGTAGAGGCTGATAGAGAATCATAACATCCTCATAGGCTAGACCCTAGGGTTTAGCCATTACGATCTCGAGGTAGATCAACTCTGGTAATCTTATTCATCCATATTATTATAGCAGGAAGTAGGGTATTACCTCGATCGAGAGGGCCTGAACCTGGGTAAACATCGTGTCCCCAGTCTCCCGTTACCATTGATCCTCAGATGCATAGTTCGGGACCCCCTGATACGTCCATTTTGCATCATGCTTTTATATCGATATTTATTGCATTATGGGTTGTTACTACACATTATGTCACAACACTTATGCATTTTCTCTCTTATTTTACAAGGTTTACATGAAGAGGGGCGATGCTAGCAGCTGGAATTCTAGGCTGGAAAAGGAGCAAATATTGGAGATCTATTATGCATAACTCAAAAAGTCCTGAAACTCCACAAAAGTCAGTTTTCGAAAACATAGAAAATATCGGGCGAAGAAAGCACCAGAGGGGGCAACCCACCGTCCATGTGGGTGGGGGCGCGCCCCCTGCCTCGTGGGCCACCTCGCAGCCCTCCGATGCCCATCTTCTGGTATAAGGTGTCTTCCGCCCTGGAAAAAATCATAAGGAAGCTTTCGGGACGAAGCACCGCCGTCTCAGGCGGAACCTTGGAGGAACCAATATAGGGCTCTGGCGGAGCTGTTTTGCCGGGGAAACATCCCTCCGGGAGGGGTAAATCGTCATCATCTTCATCACCATCGAGCCTCCCATAAGGAGGGTGTCAATCACCATCAACATCTTCACCAGCACCATCTCCTCTCAAATCCTAGTTCATCTCTTGTATCCAATCTTTGTCTCAAAACCTCAGATTGGCACCTGTGGGTTGCTAGTAGTGTTGATTACTCCTTGTAGTTGATGCTAGTTGGTTTATTCGGTGGAAGATTATATGTTCAGATCCTTTATGCATATTAATATCCCTCTGATTATGAACATGAATATGATTTGAGAGTAGTTACGTTTGTTCCTGAAGACATGGGAGAAGTCTTGCTATAAGTAGTCATGTGAATTTGGTATTCGTTTGATATTTTGAGGAGATGTATGTTATCTTTCCTCTAGTGGTGTCATGTGAATGTCGACTACATGACCTTTCACCATTGTTTGGTCCTAGAGGAAGGCATTAGGAAGTAATAAGTAGATGATGGGTTGCTAGAGTGACAAAAGCTTAAACCCTAGTTTATGCGTTGCTTCGTAAGGGGCTGATTTGGATCCATATGTTTCATGCTATGGTTAGGTTTACCTTAACACTTCTTTTGTAGTTGCGAATGCTTGCAATAGAGGTTAATCATAAGTGGGATGCTTTTCCATGGAAGGGCAGTGCCCAAGCACCGGTCCACCCACATACCAAATTATCAAAGTAACAAACGTGAATCATATGAGCGTGATGAAAACTAGATTGACGATAATTCCCACGTGTCCTCGGGGGCGCTTTTGCTTATATAAGAGTTTGTCCAGGCTTGTCCTTTTCTACAAAAATGATTGGCCCATATTGCCGCACCTTATTTTCTTTTATTACTTGTTGCTCGTTACAAATCACCTTATCACAAAACTATCTGTTATTGATAATTTAAGTGCTTGCTTAGAATACCTTACTGAAAACTGCCTATCATTTCCTTCTGCTCCTCGGAGAGTTCGACACTCTTACTTATCGAAAGGACTACGATAGATCCCCTATACTTGTGGGTCATCAAGACTCTTTTCTGGCGCCGTTGCCAGGGAGTGAAGCGCCTTTGGTAAGTGGAATTTGGTAAGGAAAATTTTATATAGTGTGCTGAAATTTACTACCACTTGTTACTATGGAACATAATCCTTTGAGGGGCTTGTTCGGGGTATATTCACCCCGACCATTAGAGCAAAGAGTTGCTCCGCAACCTACCAAACCTATTGAAAATGTTTACTTTGAAATTCCTTTGGGTATGACAGAGAAATTGCTAGCTAATCCCTTTACAGGAGATGGAACATTGCATCCTGATTTGCACCTAATCTATGTGGATGAAGTTTGTGGATTATTTAAGCTTGCAGGTGTGCCCGAGGATGTGATCAAGAAGAAGGTCTTCCCTTTATCTTTGAAGGGAAAGGCATTGACATGGTTTAGGCTATGCAATGATATTGGATCATGGAGCTACAACTAGTTGAAATTGGAATTTCATTAGAAGTTCTATCCTATGCATCAGGTTCATCATGATCGTAATTATATATATAATTTTCGGCCTCGTGAAGGAGAAGGTATCGCTCAAGCTTTGGGGAGGATTAAGTCAATGTTATATTCATGCCCCAATCATGAGCTCTCAAGAGAAATTATTATTCAACAAAATTATGCTCGGCTTTCTCTCAATAATCGCTCCATGCTCGATACTTCTTGTACTGGTTCTTTTATGATGAAGACTATTGAATTAAAATGGGACTTATTGGAAAGAATTAAACGCAAATCTGAAGATTGAGATCTCGAGGAACCTAAGGAGTCAGGAATAACACCTAAGTTTGATTGTGTTAAATCTTTTATGGATACCGATGTTTTCCCTGAATTTAGCACTAAATATGGACTTCACTCTGAGATAGTGGCTTCTTTGTGTGAATCATTTGCTACTCATGTTGACCTCCCTAAGGAGAAGTGGTTTAAACATCATCCTCCCATTGAAGTAAAAGTAGTTGAACCTGTTAAAGTTGAAGAAAGGACTATCACTTATAATGTTGATCCTATCGTTCCTACTGCTTATATTGAGAAACCACCCTTCCCTGTTAGAATAAAGGATTATGCTAAAGCTTCAACTATGGTTTGTAAGAGTAATACTAGAACATCTACACCCTCTGAGCAAATTAAAATTGAACCTAGTGTTGCTATGGTTAAGGATCTCTTGGTCGATAATATTGATGGGCATGTTATTTACCTCTGTGATGAAGCTGCTAGAATTGCTAGACCCAATACTAAAAATAAACCTAGACCTGTTGTAGGCATGCCTGTTATTTCTGTTAAAATAGGAGATCGTTGCTATAATGGTTTATGTGATATGGGTGCTAGTCCTAGTGCAATACCTCATTCCTTATACGAAAAAATTGTGCACGATATTGCACCTGCTGAGCTAGAAGGTATTGATGCTACAATTAAGCTTGCCAACAGAGATACTATTTCACCAATGGGGATTGTTAGAGATGTCGAAGTCTTGTGTGGTAAAGTTAAATACCTTACTGATTTTCTTGTTCTTGGTTCTCCACAAGATGACTTTTGCCCCATTATATTCGGTAGACCCTTTTTGAATACTGTTAATGCTAAGATAGACTGCAAAAAGGATATTGTTACTGTTGGTTTAGGGGATATGTCTCATGATTTTAACTTTGCTAAATTTCGTAGACAACCCCGTGATAAAGAATTTCCTAGGAAGGATGAAATTATTGGTCTTGCTTCTATTGTCGTGCCTCCAAACGATCATTTAGAACAATATTTGCTAGACCATGAAAATGATATGTTTATGAATGAGAGAAGGGAAATAGATGAAATATTCTTTAAACAGGGACCCTTATTGAAAACACAACTTGCCTATTGAAATTCTAGGGGATCCTCCCCCACCCAAGGGTGATCCCATGTTCGAGATCAAACCATTACCTGATAATCTTAAGTACGCTTATCTTGATGAAAAGAAGATATATCCTGTTATTATTAGTGCTAACCTTTCAGAGCAGGAAGAAGAGAAATTATTGAAAACTTTGAAGAAGCACCGTGCAACTATTGGATATAGTCTTGATGATCTTAAGAGCATTAGTCCCACTCTATTGATCACCAACAACGGTTAAATCCTAGGATGAAAGAAGTGTTAAGGAAAGAAATACTAAAGCTTCTAGAGGCAGGTATAATTTATCATGTTGCTGATAGTCAGTGGGTAAGTCCCGTCCATTGTGTCCCTAAGAAAAAAGGTACTACTGTTGTTCCTAATGATAAAGATGGATTGATCCCACAAAGAATTATTACAGGCTATAGAATGGTAATTGATTTTCGCAAATTAAATAAAGCTACTAAAAAGGATCATTACCCTCTACCTTTTATTGATCAAATGCTAGAAAGATTCTCCAAACATACACATTTTTGCTTTCTAGATGGCTATTCTGGTTTCTCTCAAATACCTGTGTTAAAATAGGATCAAGAAAAGACCACTTTTACTTGGCCTTTTGGTACCTTTGCTTATAGACGTATGCCTTTTGGCTTATGTAATGCACCTGCTACCTGTCAAAGATGCATGACGGCTATATTCTCTGATTTTTGTGAAAAGATTGTTGAGGTTTTCATGGATGATTTTTCCATTTATGGAACTTCGTTTGATGACTGCTTGAGCAACCTTGATCGAGTTTTGCAGAGATGTGAAGAAACTAATCTTGTCTTGAATTCAGAGAAGTGCCACTTTATGGTTAATGAAGGTATTGTCTTGGGGCATAAAATTTCTGAAAGAGGTATTGAAGTTGATAAAGCTAAATTTGATGCTATTGAAAATATGTCGTGTCCTAAGGACATTAAAGGTATAAGAAAGTTTCCTTGGTCATGTTGGTTTTTATAGGAGGTTCATTGAAGACTTCTCAAAAATTTCTAGGCCTCTGACTAACCTCTTAGAAAAAGATGTTTCTTTTATCTTTGATGATGATTGTGTAGAAGCATTTGAAATACTTAAGAAAGCCTTGATTTCTGCACCTATTGTCCAGCCACCTAATTGGAATTTACCCTTTGAAATTATGTGTGATGCTAGTGATTATGCTGTAGGCGCTGTTCTAGGACAAAGAGTTGATAAGAAATTAAATGGTATCCAATATGCTAGTAAAACTCTAGACAGTGCCCAGAGAAATTATGCTACTACTGAAAAAGAATTTTTAGCAGTTGTATTTGCGTGTGATAAGTTTAGGCCTTATATTGTTGATTCTAAAGTAAATGTTCACACTGATCATGTTGCTATTTAATATCTTATGAAAAAGAAAGATGCCAAACCTAGACTTATTAGATGAGTGCTCTTGCTACAAGAATTTGATTTGCATACTATTGATAGAAAGGGAGTTGAGAACCCCGTTGCAGACAACTTGTCTACGTTAGAGAATGTTCTTGATGACCCACTACCTATTGATGATAGCTTTCGTGATGAATAATTGGCTGTCATAAATAATTCTCGCACTGCTCCATGGTATGCTGATTAAGCTAATTATATTGTTGCTAAATTTATACCACCTAGTTTCACATACAAGAAAAAGTTTTTCTATGATTTAAGACAATACTTCTCGGATGACCCACACCTTTATAAAGAAGGAGTAGATGGTATTATTAGACGTTGTGTACCTGAGCATGAACAGGAGAAGATCCTACGCAAGTGTCACTCCAAGGCTTATGGAGGATACCATGCTGGAGATAGAACTGCACATAAGGGATTGCAATCCGGTTTTTATTGGCCTACTCTCTTCAAGGATGCCCGTAAGTTTGTCTTGTCTTGTGATGAATGTCAAAGAATTGGTAATATTAGTAGACGTGAAGAAATGCCTATGAACTATTCACTTGTTATTGAACATTTTATGTTTGGGGCTTTGATTATATGGGACCGTTTCCCTCCTCTAATGGGTATACACATATTTTAGTTGTTGTTGATTACGTTACTAAGTGGGTAGAAGCTATTCCAATTAGTAGTGCAGATCATAACATGTAGCGACCACGATCCGAATGGACCGAAGTCTCTGTGCTTCGTGTCATCCCTGGATCGGTAATGCTAACACACACAATACTTGAAGGATTTATAACAGAGTGGCAATCACACACTTATTACATTGGAAGTCTCAACGGAGAAATTATTACAAAATAATATGGCATAAGGCCATCTAACACGATAACATCGGAAGGCTTGGAAGATAAGTGAGTCCATCAACTCCAACGGCATAGCTAAGTGCATGACAAACGACCTAGCGCACCTTACTATTCTTCTGAAAAGTCTACAACATGACATGTTGCAGCCCGAAATGGGTCAGCACATGGAATATGCTGGCAAGATAACACAGTAGAGAAAATAACAGAATAAAGGCTAACACTACATGCATATATGGCTGGTGGAGGCTCTAAGGTTAAAGTTTTTGCATAAAGCTAATTTTTCCTTACAACAAAGGAATAACTTTTATTTTAACTATCATGGTAGTTGAAACATCATTGAGAAGGTTCCCCCAACTCAATCCCAATTAAAGTAGTCATTATTAGCCCAACAAATTAGTTTTAGAGTGATGAGATCAACCAATAATTCAAGTACCAGATACTCAAGATGTCCATAACTGGGGACACGACTAATCATGATTAGTTTGTACACTCTGCAGAGGTTTGCGCACGGATGACCGAGACACAGTCTTTCAGAAGCATTTATTCTTTACCCCGGGTGGACCCGTACACCTACTTTCCCCTACATATGCTAGTCCACCACTTAAAGAGCTCACACAACATACTCAACTATGCCAGAGCCCATAATGGCATTGTGGCCGCACACGGAAGTTTCTAGCATGAATAGTCTTATGATCCCGTTGAGCCTGGGTGGCATTCCATAGGAAAAATCACACGGTTCCTCCAGGATTTCCCAGGACAACACTGGATTCTCCAGGTGCCCTGCAACCAATCCACCCAGATGTGTATTAAAGTAGCCACCTTAAGTTGAACCATTAATTAACATATATATCTGTCATGGATTCTCTCAAACCCAAACCACGTCTACGAGCATAGCATGGCACCCTAAGCATAACGTAGAAGTAACTCCCAGGGGTTTGAAAATATTGCAGGTAATAGGTTCTACCACAATCTACTTCCCAGACCCACAAGTTAAGAGATCCTACTCATGCAATGTGTGAGGGTTTGATCTAATGCATAAAAACTGGGTAATAAAGGGTATGATCAAAGTGTTACTTGCCTTGCCGATGATTCGCAAAACCTAGGGACTCGTAGTAGCACGCTTCACATCCCGGAATTCTATCGCAAGCAAACAATGGCATACATAAGCAACCAAGCAAATAAGCACGGGTAAAACTCAAATAAGAAGATCTAACCATAAAGTTGAACTGAAGAACTCCGGTTGGCAAAAAGAATCAAAGCAAACGGAGCAACGGAACTCAAACTACGAAAGAAATAAGATATGTTTACTAGACTTGAACTGAAGTTAAATTTTACAGTACCAAAATCTTGTTCAAGTTGGTAAAATAGAAAGAGGGCTTCGAGACAAAGTTCTAGGCGCTTGAATCGCCTGATTCCAACTTACGAGCGAAAAGAAAAACTAAAACGAAGATCAGGGCAGAAATCACGATCGAAAATAATCGCGGAAAAACCCTGAAAAAGAAAAACTGACGAACAGGCTAACGAACGAACGTTCGTTGTCTATGACTAATGGGAGAACATCGTTCATTAAAACGAACGTATGGACGAACGTCCGCTATTTAACTAAACCGATAGAAAACCGAAACTAACCGAAAAAAACGAGATCTAGGGTTCTTAAAAAAACCGATCGGTTTCTCCGTGAAAACCACCGACGGCGGCGGCTACCTCGGCAGTGGTGCTCCGGCGAGAATGGCGGTGGCGGGACTCTGACGGCGGTGCTCCGGCGAGGCGGCGGGCTGGCGGCGGCGTGCTTTTCGAGGCAGGGCGTGCTGGCAGTTAGGGTTTGCGGCTCGGGCGGGGTGGGCTGGCGGGGCAGCCGGCTGGGCTTTCAAAGCCCCCTCGGGTGGAGTCCCGGTCGGACACGGCCTAGGTTGGTCGGTTCCTCTTTTTTTTAAACAGTGCTGAGGCAACAAAACAGACGAAAATTTTACTAAACAGACTCGAAAAATTCCGAAATAAATTTTTAACCGTCCTCTAATAATATTTAGGACAATGTGAATATTTTTCCCAGACCAAAATGCAGTTTTGGAAAACACGTATTTTTCCTATGCAAATAAAATTGAAAATAATTCCAAATAAATTACCAAAGTTGATTTTAATATTTTTTCCTCCAATATTTCTTTTATTTTGGAGAAGTCATATTATCTCCGCTCATATATTTTATTATGAAATATTTTTCGGAGAGAAAAACTATTAAAACCAAAGTGATCCCCGTACTGGTATTTGAGAAAACTCAAATAAGAAAACGGTAAAATCCCCAACTCTCTCCATGGGTCCTTGAGTTTGTTAGAATTTCGAGGATCGCAACACACGAATGCAATAAAATATGATATGCAAGATGACCTATGTAGAACATTCCAAATTCAAAATTTGGGATGTTACAAACCTACCCCCCTTTGAGATTTGGGTTGGCTAGAAAATAGGTTGGGTGGTCCTTGCGTAGATCGTCCTCTCGTTCCCAGGTGGCTTCATCCTCGGTATGGTGACTCCACTAAACTTTGCAAAACTTAATAACCTTGATGTGGGTGACTCTGCTTGCAAATTCGAGGATCTTAACTGGTTTCTCCTCGTAAGTTAGATCACTATCCAACTGAATTGCTTCCAGGGGCACTGTGTCTCTCAGAGGAATATCGGCCATCTCAGCATGGCACTTCTTATGCTGGGAAACATGAAACACGTCATGAACTCCTGACAATCCTTCGAGTAACTCTAACTTGTAGGCAACCTCTCCCATGTGTTCCAAAACACGGTACGGTTCTACAAATCTCGGGGCTAACTTTCCCTTAACACCGAATCGTTTAACTCCTCGCAGAGGTGACACTCTGAGATAGGCTCTGTCTCTGATTTCATAGACTACTTCCTTGCGTTTCGAGTCTGCATTACTCTTCTGCCTGGACTGAGCTACATCCAGTCTATCTCTAATCAGCTTAACCTTCTCTTCTGACTCTTTGATTAGATCTGGTCCAAATAACTGGCGGTCTCCGACTTCATCCCACATCAATGGTGTTCGACATCTCCTCCCATACATCAAATGGTGCCATCTTCAAACTGGCCTGGTAACTGTTGTTGTATGAAAACTCCGCGTAGGGCAAGTTGTCATCCCAACTAGATCCATAATCTAGAGCGCAAGCTCTCAACATGTCCTCCAGAATCTGATTGACTCTCTCGGTTTGTCCATCAGTCTGTGGATGAAAGGCTGTACTGAACTCTAGGCTAGTTCCCAAAGTCTAGTGCAACTGATGCCAAAACTTTGATGTAAATTGTGTTCCTCTATATGATACGATGGTCCTCGGAACTCCGTGCAGACATACAATCATGGTCATGTATATCTTGGCCAACTTCGCACTGGTATACGTGGTTTTCACGGGGATAAAGTGGGCTACTTTGGTCAAGCGATCCACTACTACCCAGATTGAGTCATATCCCGATCGGGTCCTGGGCAATCCGGTGATAAAATCCATGCCAAGCTTATCCCACTTCCATTCTGGTATCGGCATAGGCTGCAGTAATGCTGCTGGCTTCTGATGTTCTGCCTTCACCCTCTGGCATACATCACATACGGCTACATACTCGGCAATGTCTTTCTTCATTCCCGTCCACCAGAAATGTTCCTTCAAATCCAAATACATCTTAGTGTTTCTGGGGTGTATCGAGTATGGTGAATCATGTGCTTCCTCTAGTATCAACTTCCTGATCTCGACGTCGTTGGGCACATAGATTCGGTCCTCAAACCACAAGGTGTCGTGTTCGTCCTCACGAAAACCCTTTCCTTCACTCATCTTTTCCTTTATCTCGGCAATCTCTTTGTCATCCTTGTGAGCTTCTCGTATCTTTCCCAATAATGTTGACTGAACCTCGAAGGCTGCAACAAAACCTCTAGGAACTATTTCCAAACAAAGCTCCCTGAGATCTTCTGCTAACTCCTTTCGCCATCCTCCATTTACTAAGGTATTGGCATAACTCTTCCAGCTCAAAGCATCTGCAACGACATTGGCCTTACCTGGGTGATAGTGCAGCTTCATATCACAATCCTTTATGAGCTCCAACCATCTCCTCTGTCTGAGGTTGAGCTCCTTCTGTGTGAAAATGTACTTCAAACCCTTGTGATCCATGTACACATCACAACTATTTCCTATAAGTAAATGTCTCCATGTTTTGAGAGCATTCACTATGGCTGCTAACTCCAAATCATGCGTAGTATAATTCAACTCGTGCGGTCAAAGTTGACGAGATGCATAAGAAACAACTCTTCTGTCCTGCATGAGTACTCCTCCAAGTCCTAAGAGTGAAGCATCGCAATACACTTGGAAATCCTTGCGTATATCTGGCAAGATTAGCACTGGGGCTGTTGTCAAACATTTCTTCAGCTCCTGGAAACTTTCTTCGCACTCTTCAGTCCAATAAAACTTAATGTCCTTCTTCAACAATGTCGTCATAGGCTTTGCAATCTTGGAGAAATTCTCAATGAGTCTCCGGTAATATCCCGCGAGTCCAAGAAAACTGCGGATTTCTCGAACTAGGGTTGGGTGCCAACCACTCAGTGACTGCCTGCACCTTGATAGGATCCACTGCTATACCTTCTCCTGATATAACATGTCCTAAGAATCCAACTTCCGTCAACCAAAACTCACATTTGCTAAACTTGGCATACAACTGATGTTCTCCGAGCTTCTTAAGAACCAAACGCAAATGCTCCTCGTGTTCCTCTTCGTTCTTCGAATACACCAATATATCATCAATGAATACCACGACAAACTTATCCAAGAACTCCATGAATACCTTATTCATCATACTCATGAAATAGGCAGGGGCGTTAGTAAATCCAAATGACATAACCGTATACTCGTATAGGCCATACCTTGTGGTGAAGGCTGTCTTAGGTATATCTTTCTCTCGGATGTTCAACTGGTGGTATCCTGATCGTAGATGTATTTTGGAGAATACTTTAGCTCATTGAAGTTGGTCGAACAAATCATTGATCATCGGCAGTGGGTACTTATTCTTAATCATCACTTCGTTCAGTGCCCGATAATCAACGACCATCCTTAGAGATACATCCTTCTTCTTGACCAAAAGCACTGGGGCTCCCCAAGGTGATGAACTTCGTTGAATGAATCCTTTCTCCAATAACTCCTTAATCTGCTTCTTGATCTCCTCCAGATCATTCGCTGGCATCCGGTATGGTATCTTCGATATTGGTCCGGTGCCAGGCAATAGCTCTATCAAAAACTCAATGTCCTTATCCGGCGGCATGCCTGGTAGCTCCTCTGGAAATACATCTGGGTAATCCTTTACTACAGGCACTTCCTCCTGAACAACTCCCGAGAGAGAATTTACTTGTGTCCTCCTAGGCGAATGCCTAGATACATACTTGATCCCTTTTCCCTTCGGGGTGGTAAGTAAAATCGACTTACTGGCACAATCGATGCTCCCTCCAAACATCGATAGCCAATCCATACCTAGTATCACATCCAATCCTTGTGACTCCAAAACTGTCAGGTCCGAGGGGAAAACATGGCGTCTAATGGTCAATGGCATCTGAAAACATCCTTGATTTGCCATATATTCTGCTCCTGGTGAGCTTACTAACATAGGGGTCATAAGTACTTTGGTGGGAAACTTATTTCTATCCACGAATCCCCTTGAAATGTATGAATGCGATGCACCAGTATGAAAAAGAACTATTGTGGTAAATGACTTAACCAAAAACTTACCGACAATAGCATCAGGCTGCTCTTCAACCTCCTCCACGTTCACGTGGTTCACTCCCCTGTTGAAAGGGTTGGGCTTCTTCCCAGCGCTTCCATTGCCATTCTCATTCTTCGCTTCAGGGCACTCCGTGGCGTAGTGTGCATTCTTCCCGCACTTGAACAGGTATTGTGACCTAAATCCGTCTTGGCGGGTGTGGATGGAGTAGAGCGGTTCTGATTATTGCTTGCTCAATTCCCATTCCCATTCTTGGGGACATTGTGGTTATGAGAACTCACTCCATTATGGGTGTGGCTTCTGAGGTTGTGGGTGTAACCTCCCGAGTTCGGGGTGAAACGGGGCTTCTGCTGGGCTCCAGAATTATTCTTTCCTTGTCCATACTTCCGCTTGCGGCTCTCAATCTGCTGCTGCTTCCCTTCAATCATAAGAGCCTTATCTACCAACTCTTGGTAGTTGTTGAATGTTGCCACCATCAACTCTATACTCATCTCATCATTCAGCCCTTCCATAAACTTCTCCTCCTTCGGGGCATCTGTTGCCACATCGTCAGGGGCATAGCGAGATAGAGTACTAAACTCATCTACGTACCAAGCCACAGTACGATTTGCTTGGCACAAGTTGCGAAACTCACGCTTCTTCATTCTCATGGCTCCAGTTGAGACATGGGTGGTGCGGAAAGCTTGCTGAAACTGATCCCAAGTGACATTGGCTATGGGAAAGTGGCTGTGTAATTATCCCACCATGTTGCTGCTGGTCCAGCCAATTGATGTGCGGCAAAACGCACCTTCTCAGCATCCGTGCAATTCGCGGTGGTCAACGCCCTTCAAATCTTGTGTAGCCAGTCATCAGCAAATATTGGCTCAACGCTACTAGAAAACACCAGCGGCAGCAACCTTAGAAAACGGGTTAGGTTGTCCACTTGTGGTGGTGGTGGAGGGTTGTTGTTGTTGTTCTGGTTGTTCTGGACAAGAAGTTGCATCAAAGTGTTCTGCTGCTGGATCAACTGAGTGAGCTCAGGGGGAAACTGGAATCCGGGCTCACGTCTCGGAGGCATCTGATGGGTTTAGAGGGAAGAGATTAGAATAGAAATGAGGTCTAGGGGGGAATTCACTACCCATATCCACATGAGACAAACACAATAATATCACACCAATCAATTTCAAGCGAAGGGCATACAAAATATCTAACTAACGTTACAAAAGTGCTCTAAATTCTACTTTATGGGAAAAAAAACTACTTGTCAATGGGTGGTCATCTAGAAATTTTGATCGGCGGAAGACTCTATGATATATGCTCCTGCTTTGTCTTCATAGTCATCATCACTATCATCAGGGTCTGAGTCGGTGTCGTCGATGATGATGTAGTCCTCAGAACGAATCTCCTGGGGTTCTTCTTCTTCTTCTTCTCCTCCTGGCGCGGGGTCTCCCATGAATACTCCTAGCTTCCTTGCCAGGTCGTCATCCTTCTCCACAAGTATTGTCATTTCCTCCTCGTATCCGTCACGTGTAGACTTGAGTTCTTCTTCTAGCTCCGAGTTCCTGGTTAATGCCTTCTTCAAGTCTATCATGCATGCGCACATCTGGTGCTCCTGTCGGCGAATGTGCTGGTTTAACTCCTGGATGAAAGCTGCAATGGACCTATCCTTCCGGGTGCTGATCATATCCCATTGCTCATCTCGGCGTCCACATATCTGGTAGATAGTGTCCTTCAGCTCCTGTTTGCAGACTTCTCCAATTCGTCCCATGGCAATGTGGGCTGCCATACTCTTAGCTAGGCTCCAGGTTGGTGCATCAAAGGAAAACCCTATGGACTCCTGACTGGCACGAAAGTCCTCCCGGGAATTTGAACGTGAATAATCCATCGCTCCTCTTCTGGTAAAGTGGCGGTGTAGGTCCCGGGGAAGCTTGGTATTCCGATGTTCAGGTACCTAGTGACTTCCTTCAAGTGTCGTCCAAAAGGTGTGTCTTCATCCGGTTGAGTGAACTTGTTCCTTGGGTCCACCATCCTAAAGAGTAGAAAATGGAGAGGAGTTAGCAGTGAGAAGAGAAGTGTGACCTAGGGTTTATCTGAGTGGCCATGTCCTACATTCAACGTGTGCTCTGATACCATCTTGTAGCGACCACAATCCGAATGGACTGAAGTCTCTCTGCTCAGTGTCATCCCTGGATCGTTAATGCTGACACACATAGTACTTGAAGGATTTATAATAGAGTGGCAATCACACAATTTTTACATCGAAAGTCTCAAAGGAGAACTTATTACAAAATAATATGGCATAAGTCCATCTAACGCGATAACAACGGAAGGCTTGGAAGATAAGTGAGTCCATCAACTCCAACGGCATAGCTGAGTGCATGACAAACGACCTAGCGCACCTTACTCTTGTGAAAAGTCTGCAACATGACATGTTGCAGCCGGAAATGGGTCAGCACATGGAATATACTGGCAAGATAACACAGTAGAGCAAGTAACAGAATAAAGGCTAACACTACATGCATATATGGCTGGTGGAGGCTCTAAGGTTAAAGTTTTTGCATAAAACCAATTTTTCCCTACAACAAAGGAATACCTTTTATTTTAACTATCATGGTAGTTGAAACATCATTGAGAAGGTTCCTCCAACTCAAACCCAATTAAAGTAGTCATTATTAGCCCAGCAAATTAGTTTTAGAGTGATGAGATCAACCAATAATTCAAGTACCAGATACTCAAGATGTCCATAACCGGGGACACGGCCAATCATGATTAGTTTGTACACTCTGCATAAGTTTGCGCACTTTTCCCCACAAGACTCGATCTCCTCCGTTGGCTTTCTCGCACTGCACGGTGTTTGAGAAACGGATGACCGAGACACAGTCTTTCAGAAGCATTTACTCTTTACCCCGGGTGGACTCGTACACCTACTTTCCCCTACATCTGCTAGTCCACCACTGAAAGAGCTCACACAACATACTCAACTATGCCAGAGCCCATAATTGCATTTCGGCTGCACACGGAAGTTTCTAGCATGAATAGTCTTATGATACCTTTGAGCCTGGGTGACATTCCATAGGAAAAATCACACAGTTCCTCCGGTATTTCCTAGGACAACACTGGATTCTCCAGGTGCCCTGCAACCAATCCACACAGATGTCTATTAAAGTAGCCACCTTAAGTTGAACCATTAATTAACATATCATATCTGTCATGGATTCTCTCAAACCCAAACCACGTCTACGAGCATAGCATGGCACCCTAAGCATAACGTAGAAGTAACTCCCAGGGGTTTGAAAATAATGCAGGTAATAGGTTCTACCACAATCTACTTCCCAGACCCACAAGTTAAGAGATCCTACTCATCCAATGTGTGAGGGTTTGATCTAATGCATAAAAACTGGGTAATAAAGGGTATGATCAAAGTGTTACTTGCCTTGATGATGATTCGCAAAACCTAGGGACTCGTAGTAGCACACTTTGCACTCCGGGAATTCTATCACAAGAAAACAATAGCATACATAAGCAACCAAGCAAAGAAGCACGGGTAAAACTCAAATAAGAAGATCTAACCATAAAGTTCAACTGAAGAACTCTGGTTGGCAAAAAGAATCAAATCAAATGGAGCAACGAAACTCAAACTACGAAAGAAACAAGATCCGTTTACTAGACTTGAACTAAAGTCAAGTTTTACAGTACCAAAGCCTTGTTCAAGTTGGTTAAACCTGATTTCGACTTACGAGCGAAAAGAAAAACTAAAACGAAGATAAGGGTAGAATTCACAATCAAACATAATCACGGAAAAACCCTGAAAATGAAAAACCGACGAACATGCTAACGAACGAATGTTCGTTTTCTGTGACTAACGGGCGAACATCGTTCGTTAAAACGAACGTACGGACGAACGTCCGTTATTTAACTAAACTGATAGAAAACCGAAACTAACCCAAAAAACGAGATCTAGGGTTCTTAAAAAAACCGATCGGTTTCTCCGAGAATACCGACGGCGGCGGCTGCTACCTCAGCGGCAGGGCTCCGGCGAGAACGGCGGAGGCGAGACTGTGGCGGCGGTGCTCCGGTGAGGCGGTGGGCTGGCGGCGGCGGTGCTCCGACGGGGTGGCTGGCTGGCGGCGGGGAGGCAGCGAAAGGCGGCGGCGGCAACGCGCTTTTCAAGGCGGGGCGGGCTGGGGGCTAGGGTTTCCGGCTCGGGCGGGGTGGGCTGGTGGGGCGGCCGGCTGGGCTTTCAAAGGCCCCTCCGGGCGGAGTCCCGGTCGGACACGGCCCAGGTAGGTCGGATCCTCTTTTTTTTTAAACAGTCCTGACGCAACAAAACACACGGAAAAAATACTAAACATACTCAAAAAATTCCGAAATAAATTTTCACCGTCCTCTAATAATATTTAGGACAAAGTGAACATTTTTCTCGGACCAAAATTCAATTTTGAAATATACATATTTTTCCTATGCAAATAAAATTGCAAATAATTCCAAATAAATTACCAAAATTGATTTTAATATATTTTGCCTTCAATATTTCTTTTATTTTGGAGAAGTCACATTATCTCCGCTCATATATTTTATTATGATATATTTTTCGAAGAGAAAAACTATTAAAACCAAAGTGATCCCCGTACCGGTATTTGAGAAAACTCAAATACGAAAACGGTAAAATCCCCAACTCTCTCCGTGGGTCCTTGAGTTGCTTAGAATTTTGAGGATCACAACACACGAATGTAATAAAATATGATATGCAAGATGACCTATGTATAACATTCCAAATTGAAAATTTGGGATGTTACATAACACCTCTATTAAGATGCTTAAAGAAGTTATTTTTCCGAGGTTTGGAGTCCCTAGATACCTAATGACTGATGGTGGTTCACATTTTATTCATGGTGCTTTTCTTAAAATGCTTGCTAAGTATGATGTTAATCATAGAATTGCATCCTCTTACCACCCACAGTCTAGTGGTCAAGTAGAACTGAGTAACAGAGAGCTGAAATTAATTTTGCAAAAGACTGTTAATAGAACTAGAAAGAATTGTTCCAAGAAACTTGATGTTGCATTATGGGCCTATAGAACTGCATATAAAAATCCTATGGGCATGTCTCCATATAAAATGGTTTATGGAAAATCATGTCACTTACCTCTCAAACTAGAACATAAGGCATATTGGGCCATTAAAGAACTCAATTATGATTTCAAACTTGCCGATGAGAAGAGGTTATTTGACATTAGCTCACTTGATGAGTGTAGAACCCATGCTTATGAAAATGCCAAACTGTTTAAAGAAAAAGTTAAAAGATGGCATGACAAAAGGATACAAAAGCGTGAGTTTAATGTATGTGATTATGTTTTGCTATACAACTCTCGTTTAAGATTTTTTGCAGGAAAACTTCTCTCTAAATGGGAAGGTCCTTACGTTATCGAGGAGGTCTATCGTTCTGGTGCCATAAAAATCAATAACTTTGAAGGCACAAATCCAAAGGTGGTGAACGATCAAAGAATCAAACATTATATCTCAGGTAATCCCATAAATGTTGAAACTAATGTCACTGAAACCGTAACCCCGGAGGAATACATAAGGGACACTTTCCAGAACGTTTAAGACTCCGAAAAGGAAGAGGTATGTGGTAAGTTAAGTAAACCGACTCCAAAACAGTTCTAATAGCATTTTTTCTCCGTTTTGGAATTTTTTAAAAAATAGGAAAATAAGAAGCAGTCCGAAAAGGACATGAGGCACCCACGAGGGTGTAGGGCGCTCCCTACCCCACTGGGCGCGCCCCCTGCCTCGTGGGCACCTCGTGTGCCCTCCAGACTCCGTTTTCTTGCATGTTACTTCTTTTGGTCGGTAAAAATTCATTATATAACCTCCCAAAAGTTTTGACCACCGTATCACGCGAATATCCTCTGTTTTTGTTTTGAGCTGTTTTCTGCCAGAGTTGACAAGGCTAGGCATCATGTCGTCCCCCTCCTCCAACAATGAGGGCAACGATGCTTGGCTAATGAAGACATATTTGAAGAGAGAAGAACCCTGGAAGATCAACAAGGATGATAGTATCAAGAAGACCATGGAGGATCAAGCTCAGGCAATAGAAGAAGAAGACATCCTTCAACTTCATCACAATGTTCTTACCCCAACCGAGATTGAATCTTTCAAGATGATTGAATTAGCTCGCATACAAAACAAGTATCTCACACATGGAAATATTTTGTTGAAGGAGCACATCACTGCACTCAAGGGCATTATCCGCAAATTGGAGGATCTCCTACCCTCGATGTACGACACTCCATCACCACCACCCCCGAAGGAAGAGACATAAACACATGGATATGGGCACTCGCCTTGGCAACTGCCAAGCTTGGGGGAGGTGCCCCGGTATCGTATCACCATCACACTTCTATCTTTACCATTTTTCTTAGTTCGATCCTTTTGGTTATATCTTGATCTAGTAGAATAAAGTTTAGTATGATGTAGTTGTGAGCTTTGCTTTATGATCCTTATCTATGTAATCAAGTCTGTGAGCTATATATAATAAAGATTAGTTTTGAGTCAGGGGCTTGATTATCTCACTATGATTGGGGAATAAAAGAAAGAATAAAAATAATCAAAGAGATCATATTGATCTTATGGAGAGTAATGACTTCACATATAAAGAGCATGATGAATAAAACTTGTTGAGAGTTGACAAACATAGTTTTGGTCATCGTTGCAATTAATAGAAAGTAATAAAGAAAGAGAGGTTTTCACATATAAATATACTATCTTGAACATATTTTATGATTGTGAGCACTCATTAAAATATGACATGCTAAAAGGTTGATGTTGGACAAGGAAGACAACATAATGGGTTATCTTTTCTTATATCCGAAACAAAGTATATTTTCATGGATCATCGAACATGTTGAGTTTGCCTTTCCCCCTCATGCTAGCCAAACTCCTTGCACCAAGTAGAGATACTACTTGTGCTTCCAAATATCCTGAATCCCAGTTTTGCCATGAGAGTCCACCATATCTACCTATGGATTGAGTAAGATCCTTCGAGTAAGTTGTCATCGTTGCAAGCAATAAAAATTGCTCTCTAAATATGTATGATCTATTAGTGTGGAGAAAATAAGCTTTATGTATGATCTAAGGAAGCAATAAAAGCGACGGACTGCATAATAAAGGTCCCTATCACAAGTGGCAATATAAAGTGACGTTCTTTTGCATTAAGATTTTGTGCGTCCAACCATAAAAGCACATGACAACCTCTGCTTCCCTCTGCGAAGGGCCTATCTTTTGTTTTTGTCTTATACAATAGTCATGGTGATCTTCACCTTTCATTTTTACATTTTATCCTTTGGCAAGCACATTGTGTTGGAAAGATCCTAACATATATACCCAATTGGATGTACGTTATCATAAACTATTATTGTTGACATTACCCTTGAGGTAAAAGGTTGGGAGGCAACACCATAAGCCCCTATCTTTATGTGTGTCCGATTAAAACTCCATACCCATAAGTATTGCGTGAGTGTTAGCAATTGTGAAAGACTAAATGATAGTTGAGTATGTGGACTTGCTGAAAAGCTCTAATATTGACTCTTTCTGATGTTATGATAAATTGCAATTGCTTCAATGACCAGGATCATAGTTTGTTAGTTTTCAATGAGGTTTCTGATTCCTACTTGACGTTGTGAATAGATTGTTACTTTAGCATAAGAAATCATATGACAATATAGATATATGTTGCTATTATAAGAATGATCATGATGCCCTCAGGTCCGTATTTTATTTTATCGAAACCTCTATCTCTAAACACGTGGACATATTTTTCGATATTGCTTCCGCTTGAGGACAAGCGAGGTCTAAGCTTGGGGGAGTTGATACGTCCGTTTTGCATCCTGCTTTTATATCGAGATTTATTGCATTATGGGCTGTTACTACACATTATGTCACAACACTTATGCCTGTTCTCTCTTATTTTACAAGGTTTACATGAAGAGGGGGAATGCCGGCAGCTGGAATTCTGGGCTGGAAAAGGAGCAAATATTGGAGATCTATTCTGCACAACTCAAAAAGTCCTGAAACTCCACGAAAGTCAGTTTTGGAATATATAAAAAATATTAGGCGAAGAAAGCACCAGAGGGGGCCACCCACCGTCCATGAGGGCGGGGGGCGCGCCCTACCCCCTGTGCGCGCCCCCTGCCTCGTGGGCCCCTGGCAGCCCCCCGATGCCCATCTTCCGGTATAAGGTGTCTTCTTCCCTGGAAAAAATCATAAGGAAGCTTTCGGGACGAAGCGCTGCCGTCTCGAGGCGGAACCTTGGTGGAACCAATCTAGGGCTCTGGCGGAGCTGTTCTGACGGGGAAACATCCCTCCGGGAGGGGTAAATCGTCACCATCGTCATCACCATCAATCCTCTCATCGGGAGGGGGTCAATCTCCATCAACATATTCACCAGCACCATCTCCTCTCAAACCCTAGTTCATCTCTTGTATCCAATCTTTGTCTGAAAACCTGAGATTGGTACCTGTGGGTTGCTAGTAGTGTTGATTACTCCTTGTAGTTGATGCTAGTTGGTTTATTCGGTGGAAGATTATATGTTCAGATACTTTATGAATATTAATATCCCTCTGATTATGAACATGAATATGATTTGTGAGTAGTTATGTTTGTTCCTGAGGACATGGGAGAAGTCTTGCTATAAGTAGTCATGTGAATTTGGTATTTGTTTGATATTTTGATGAGATATATGTTGTCTTTCCTCTAGTGGTGTCATGTGAACATCGACTACATGACACTTCACCATTGTTTGGGCCTAGAGGAAGCCATTGGGAAGTAATAAGTAGATGATGGGTTGCTAGAGTGACAGAAACTTAAACCCTAGTTTATGCGTTGCTTCGTAAGGGGCTGATTTGGATCCATATGTTTCATGCTATGGTTAGGTTTACCTTAATACTTCTTTTGTAGTTCTGGATGCTTGCAATAGATGTTAATCATAAGTGGGATGCTTGTCCAAGGAAGGGCAGTACCCAAGCACCGGTCCACCCACATACCAAATTAGCAAAGTAACGAACGTGAATCAAATGAGCATGATGAAAACTAGCTTGACGATAATTCCCACCTGTCCTCGGGAGCGTTTTTCCTTATATAAGAGTTTGTCCAGGCTTGTCCTTTGCTACAAAAAGGATTGGACCATATTGCTGCACCTTATTTACTTTTATTACTTGTTGCTCATTACAAATTACCTTATCACATAACTATCTATTATCGATAATTTTAGTGCTTGCAGAGAATACCTTACTGAAAACTGCCTATCATTTCCTTCTGCTCCTCGTTGGGTTCAACACTCTTACTTATCGAAAGGACTGCGTAGACCCCCTATACTTGTGGGTCATCACCCCCTACCTTAGATCTACCGGTTTTGACACCGACATTGATCTTATCTTGCAAGTCTATAGTCACCTACTATGTGTTATGATCCGGCAAACTTGGAGTGACAATAACCGCGACACTTCCCGGAGATGACCATAGTTTGAGGAGTTCATGTATTCACTAAGTGCTAATGCTTTGGTCCGGCACTCTATTAAAAAGAGGCAATATCCCCTAGTTTCAACTAGGACCCCGCTGCCACGGGAGGCTAGGACAAAAGATGTGATGCAAGTTCTTTCCCATAAGCACGTATGACTATATTCGGAATACATGCCTACATTACATTGATGAATTGGAGCAAGTTCTATGTCACCCTCGGTTATAACTGCTACATGATGAATATTATCTGATACCTATCATTACCGGTCCATTTCCTACAAGTTCGTTCCATATTGATACTTGCTTTGTTACTTTCGTTACTGCTACTATCACCATCACTACAAAACTGCTACTGTTACTTTTTCCACCGTTACCGCTACTTCCATACTACTTTTCTACTAAATACTTTGCTGCAGATATTAAGTTTTCCAGGTGTGGTTGAATTGACAACTCAGCTGCTAATACTTCAGAATATTCTTTGGCTCCCCTTGTGTCGAATCAATAAATTTGGGTTGAATATTCTACCCCGAAAATTGTTGTGATCCCCTATACTTGTGGGTTATCACGGTCGGGTGCTTGACATTGTTGGTTTCACCAACAATACACAACCTCAATGTTACAAAAGTGTTAGCTGACTGCCGGGACGGCTTGAACTTGTTCTCTCCAGAGTTAATTGAGAAGCTGCAAATCTCTGACAAGGATCTCGAGAAGACTAGTACGTTCCAAGGAATAAACCCAGGAAGGAGCCAACTCAAGGGGAAGATCACTTTGCCGGTGAAGCTCGGCGGGGAACTAGATTATAGGACAGAAAAGATAGTGTTTGATGTTGTCAAGATCCCCTTGCCATTCGATGGAATTCTAGATCGCTCGACATTCTCTAATTTTATGGCAGCATCCCATTATGCCTATAACACTCTAAAGATGCAAGACCCAATGGGTGTCATTTCCATCAACTCTAATAAGAAAGATGTAGTCTTATGTATCAACAAGCTTTATAGATATGCGGTGGCAGCAAAGGCCGTCAGCGGTTGCCGCCAAAGGAAAGAAAAACAAGAAGCCCGGCAAGACATCTAGCAAAAAATCCGGGAAGCGCACCTCTTCAGAGTGTTGTCCACCCGTTGAAGACATTCTAGAAAGCTCTGTCGGCAAGAGTCCAACGCTAGTCCACCTGTAGTGAAGAAGGTGCTAGCAAAGGTGGACGACACTAGTGGTACTTTTACCATCAGTGCCACCCTTGATAGCAAATAGGAAAGCACGCTCATTGCCTTCATGCGAGCGAATGTCGATGTGATTGCTTGGCAGTCATCTAACATCCTCGATGTTCCCCGAAAGGTAACTGAACACGACCTTACTGTCTGTCCCCATGCTCAGCCCGTCAAGTAGAAGGTCAGGAAGCAAGCTTTGGAATGACAAGAATTCATCGCGGAGAAGATCATGAAGCTTGAATCAGCTGGTTTGGTCAAAGGAGTGTTGCCTCCAACTTGGTTAGCAAATCCAGTCAAAGTGCGAAGGCCAATGGAAAATTGAGACTTTGTACTGATTACACTAATCTCAACAAAGCCTGTCCGAAGGATCCTTTTCCCTTGCCATGCATTGATCGGACTATGGACTTCACAGCTGGCTGTGATTTACTAATGTTTCTTGATGCATACCATTCATACCGTCAGATATTCATGGCTAAAGAGGATAGGAGAAGACGATGTTCATCACCCCATGTGGCACGTATTGCTTTGTACGTATGCCTTTTGGGCTGAAGAGTGCCAGATCAATCTTTGCAATGGTTGTTGAGATTGTTTTGAGCCACAGTTACATAAAAATGTGGAGGCTTATATGGATGACATAGTGGTTAAAACTAAGGACAAGTCAACCCTCATCCAAGATTTGGAAGAAACTTTTACCAATCTGCACAAGATTAACTTGAAGCTCAACCCCGAGAAGTGCGTGTTTGGTGTTCCATCCGGCAAGCTGCTAGGGTTCTTTGTGTCCCAGCATCGTATTGAAGCAAATCCCGACAAGATTAAGGCAATTGAGTATATACAAGCACCAAAGAGCATCAAGGATGTATGACGTCTTGCCGGCTATGTGGTTGCCTTAGTTAGGTTCATTTCAAGATCCGCTGAGCATGCCTTGTCATTTTTCAAAATATTGAAAAAGGCAGGTCTAGTCAAATGGACCCCTGAGGCGGAGGCTATGCTGCAAGATCTAAAATGATACATGTCCTCCGTGCCAACACTAGTTGCGCCTAAACCACAAGAGTCGTTGCTGATGTACCTAGCGGCGACGAATCAAATGGTCAGTGTTGCACTAGTGGCGCAATGAGAAGTGGATGACGAGGAAACCATGGTGGCAATCCCATACAACGATGAGCTTGTATCTTCCCCGGCAAAGTCTGGTGCCATTAAGGCAGGTGCAGTACAAGGGAGCGAAGTAGAACAACAAATGGTGCCAATGAAGAAAATGGTGCAGCGGCCAGTGTACTTTGTTAGCTCCCTTTTGCAAGCGGCTAGGTCAAGGTATTATGGAGTGCAGAAGTTACTTTTTGGCCTCCTCATGGCCTCAAGGAAGTTGTGCCACTACTTCCAAGCACATGAGATTACCGTTGTCACCCGCTTCCCATTACAGCGTATCTTGAGGAATCCAGACGCAATCGGCAAAATAGTGGAATGGGCGTTGGAACTGTCAAGTTTTTCACTCAAATTTAAGAGAACCTCGACCATCCAGTGCAGAGCCTTGGTAGAATATATTGTAGAATGGATGACAACACAAGACAAAGAAATTTAGGAATTGACTCTCCTCGGCAAAGAACAGAGAAAGAATGGATCATGTACTTTGACAGTGCCTTCTCGCTGCAAGGTGCCAATGCTGAAGTGCTGCTTGTCGCACCCACTAGAGAGCACCTCAATTACATGGTTGATATGCACTTTCCAGGGAAGAGGCGACCAACAACAATGTAGAGTATGAGGGGCTCCTTGCCAACCTCAAAATTGCAATGGAGTTGGGAATCAAAAAGCTAGTCGTCCGCGGAGATTCGCAACTTATTGTAAAGCAAGTTAATAAGGTTTATCAGAGCCCATTGATGGAGGTGTACATGGAAGAAGTGAGAAAATTGGAAGAACACTTTGACGGGTTGCAAATAAAGCACGCCCCTCGTGTGGAGAACATCATTGCTAATTACTTGTCAAAGTGTGTCGTGTAAAAGCTCCCTGTGGAACAAGGAACTTTTGTGCTCCATTTGAATCAGCCATCAATCAATCCATCAGTGCGAGCCAGCAAGAGGACAAAGCTAAGTACCCACAAATACTTTCTTGCAGAGGTCCCAGAGGCTACTACTGGGAATGTTGCCGGAAATGACAGCGCGATAGTTGGTGAGCAACGGCCTCATGCAGGGCCTCATGCCCTTGCCTATGAGATCGGCGCTCCCATGCCCGAAGAGATGCCTTTGTTCCTTGTCATCAAGCCACAAGCTCCAGCATTAGGCACAACCCATAGTCCATTTCCTTCAGACGGGAGAACTTCCCAATGAGTAAGAAGAATCTGAGAAAGTAGCCGGGCAATCGAGTATGCACTAGTTTGTAGATAACATTCTGCACAGAAAGAGGCCAAATGGGGTGAAATTGAAGTTTATTTGTCGGGAAGATGGACTAAAGTTGTTAGCAGAGATACATGGAGGCATATGTGGTTCTCACATAGGATCAAAGAGCCATTCTTAGCAAAGCTTTCTGGCTAGGTTTTATGGCCCACTGCCCTCCATGATGCAACTGAGCTTTGCGTCTTAATGACCAACAAGTATAGGGGATCAATCACAGTCCTTTAAATAAGTAAGAGCATCGAAACCAACAAGGAACAAAAGGAATTGATAGGTAGTTTTTAGCAAGGTATTATGTGCAAGTGTTGTAAGATAGTTTTGACAGCAAAATAATTTGTAACAAGTAATAAGTAAAAAATAGCAAGGTGCAACAAGGTGGCCCAACCCTTAATGTTTTTAAGGACAAGCCGGTGGAACTTCTTATATTGATTAAAATTCTCTCGAGGACACATGGGAATATCGTCAAGTTACTTCCACCATGATTCATCGACTTACGGTCATTGCCTTGATAAGTTGTTATGTGGGTGGACCGGAGCTAAGGTATTGTTCTTACTTAAACAAACAAGTACTTATGATTATACCCCCATGCAAGCATCCGCAAATACAAAAGAAGTAATTAATATAAATCTAACATAACACTAAATATGTGGATCCAAAACAAACCAATTCATAAACCGGGGTTTAGGTTTCGATAACACCCGCAACCCGTCATGGATCACCATTCAATGTTTCTGCAATAGGTGGTAGATTCTTTACATCTTATGATTTAATGGCTTTCTCTTTCATAGATTTCTTGGCTTCTTGGATATCTTCTGGATTGAGGAATGAAATACCTCTTTTCTTTAGAGTTGGTTTGCGAGGTGGTTCTGGTAGTATCCAATCATCGACATTTCCCAACAAGTTATTCAATAATCCTTGAGCTTGTGTAACTGTTCTTTCCCTGAAAACACAACCAGCACAACTAGCTGAGTAGTCCCTAAAAGCACCTCTTAGTCAATTATAGAAAATATCGATGATTTCATTATTCTTGAGACGGTGATGACATAGAGCATTTAATAATTGGAAAAGCCTCCCCAAGCATGAGGAAGATGATCTTGTTTTCTATAAGGCAACTTGTTTCATATGATCAGGAAAATATTTTGCAAACAAATAGGACATCATGTTTTGGGGACTACGCACACAACCCGAGTAAGGTTATTAAACCAAGTTTTACCATCACCCTTTAATGAGTAAGGAAACAACTTAAGAATATAATAACAGTGAATTTTCTCCTCTTGAGCAAACAGAGTGGCAATATGATTCAGTTTAGCAAGATATGCGATAACCTTTTCAAATTCATAACCATGAAAAGGATTAGATTCTACCAAATAAATAAGTTCATGATCTCCGTGTCATCAATAAAAATTGGAGACATAGCAAACTTGGGAACATGTTTCATCATTTGGTTGATGGCTTTTTCTTTAAGTATAGTAATAAATCCTTCTAGGCCATTACGACTATCATAAGCCATTAGATCTCTAGTAATCTCCTAAGGAAAAGTGTGACCATAAGTAATATCAAGCATATTAGTTCTAGCATGAGTACTAGGTGTAGCGGGTGATTCATAATTTTCAGTAATGTCAGATTCTTTAGCTTTAGAAATACGAGCATCAAGTATTTCACCAAGTGGCATGGTTTCAATAAGCAAAGTAGAAGCATCATCATGAGTGTCACCAATAGTAGAAACTATGTGTATTACTAGCGACATATCAGATGGAATAGCAGGTGGTGGTGTCACAAGCTGACTTGACATAGAAGGTGAATCAAACACAGAGTTGGTTAACAGTTCCTAACCTGTCCTCATTCTAGAGGGTATGACCTTGGTCTTATAGTCTCTCAGATTCTTCCCAGTGAACATAAGTTGTAGCAGATATTTAACTCCCAAGTGAACTTAATAAATATAGTTATGCTCCCTGGCAACGGCGCCAGAAAATAGTCTTGATGATCCACAAGTATAGGGGATCACGACAATCTTCGAGGGTAGTACTTCACCCAAATTTATTTATTCGACACTAGGGGAATGAAAGAATATTTATAAGACTTAGCAGTTGAGCTGTCAATTCAACCACACCTGAGAAGTCATTTCCTTGTAGGAATTTATTAGTAGCAAAAATAATATGATAGCAGTGTTAGCAAATGTAATCATAACAATAGGAGTAACAGTAGTAGCAGTTTTGTAGTAAGCAGAGCAATAGTAGTAATAGTAATGTGAGCAACAATAATAGTTTCAAAGTGTTAGGACCGAGAGTATATCGACTAGAGGGGGTGAATGGGAGATTCAAAAATTCTTTTGGATGTTTTGAACTGATCCCAATCACATCAGCGGATACGGTTCGGTAGATATGAACTTGATCTAGCATGTTAAGAAGGCACATAAGTATAGATGTATGATGCAATGATAGCATGAGTATAATATATCACATGCTTGACAATAACGATGGTAATGCAGCAGGCTATCAGGAACAATATCATTGAGAGAAAACTAAGTATGAGATACGAAGGGAAATCATGAGGAAGAACCAAGACAAAGTGAAAGAGATCAATACAGTGACAGGCATGACACTATGTACATGTTCAGAGCGAAGAACAACATGAGTGTCAACGTTCTGGGAACCAGGGTACCCAGACTTGCGTGGCTGCAGCTCATGATATGGCTGCTTCACTGGCCTGGTACGGCCCATCTTCAGCATCGACATTCAAGACCCTCCCGAGGGGCCAAGCCTTGTGAGGCGGACGGCATCAACACCCCCTGAAGAAGGAGTCTCGTCAGGCTAGCTCCCGAGGTACGGAGATCTCCATGCAAGCCCCCACCTGGTGAGGTTTGGATGACACAAGCAATGACGACCAAGGCCAGGCCGCCGCCAGCAGGCGCAGGACGACATGTTTCCTCTTTTGTGCTAAAGAGGCAAGCGCAGGCGCGGAGTCCCGAGGAATCAACCAAATGTTTCCATTTCTGTGCAACAAGACCAAGGTCGCCAGTACGGCAGGACACAGGTCATCACCGAGCCCACCGTGACGTCAGGATCAGAGGCTTTTTAGGTGAAGACCACCTTTAGTCAGGATAGGATGTACTAGTTGTCTCCCTTCAACTATGGCCGTTGTGGGATCCCTTCTCGCCTACATTTTGGGGGAAGAGGACCAAGGCCACTATATATATATATATATATATATATATATATATATATATATATATATATATATATATATATATATATATATATATATATAGCTTAGCCATCGCATAGGGAGGACGGATCATTCAGACCTCCCTCACCACCACAAGCAAGAACCCACCTCGCGAGGTTGTTCATCCACTGTACTAATTGTTCCTTAGCCCACCTCGAGGCAATCCACCACATTGCAGGAGTAGGGTCACTCACCGATAGGTGGCCAGAACCTGGGTAAACTGTCCTGTGTCATTTCCTTTCCTGTTCCTCGAGCTAGATCATAGAGATGGTGAGTAGGCTGATGGGGGAAGTTGAGTTCTTCACACGCACCACAGTGTTCGAACTTACAAGGGTTTTGTGCAGCCCCAAATCCGACATTTGGCGCGCCAGGTAGGGGTGCGTATCGATGAACCACCCTTCCCATCGTCACGCCCTACCCTCTCCACCCAGCCTCCGACCATGGCAGGCGTCGCACCAACCGCTGGCCCGAGGGCCACGCTCGAAGGTGGCGCGGCCCCCCGGGCCCTATCCCTTGCTCTGCGACAAGTGGGGTGGCTACTAAGGTTCAGGCCGGCGCTGCCATCGTAGTACAATGGCGCGGCCGACCCCAAGGCATTCCTCCAGGCCTACACAGAGGCCGTCTGGGCAGCTGGCAGCGACGACAAGGTGATGGCAAACTAGCTCCCCATGGCCCCGGTGGGGGAGCCACGCGCCTGGTTCCTCAACTTGCCAGATTCTTCGGTGGCCTCTTTGGAAGATCCGCGTGACTTCTTCATCACGCAGTACGCGGCACCGGCACCCAATGTGGTCACGGCACTCCTCGGTGGCTCGCGGGCGCCAGCATCAGGGCGCCACATTAAGCAACTCATTCGGTAGGCAGGGGTCGCGCAGTCGCCCCCAGGCTGGGTGGCCCCCGAGTCCAACCTTACCTTCGACTCGAGTAATCACCCTGCATCCACTGCGGGCGTGGGCGCGCTCCCTATGCTCTGCGCCCCCACCATATGCAACATTGCTGTCACTAAGACTCTCATCGACGGCCGTGCAGGCCTAAACATCCTCTGTGTTGAGGCATTCGACCTCCTCCATGTGCCCTACGGTTGACTCCTCCGCACCAAGCCCTTCTTCGGGGTCGTTGACGGCTCCACCTGCCCCCTGGGGCAGATCCGCCTTCCCATCACATTTGGCACGCGCGACAATTACCGCACCGAGCCCATCAACCTACCGTACAATGCCATCCTCGGCTACCCAGTGTTGGCCAAGTTCGTGGCGGCAACTCATCCTGGCTATAACCTCATGAAGATGTCGGGGAGCAGTGGAGTCCTCACCGTGTTGGGCGATACCAATAGTGCGCTCTTGTCCCTCAAGCTAGCTGTCAAGTCTGCGGCTGCCGCACAATCAGGCAAGGAAGGAGCTCCAGAGACCCTGGGGGCTGCACCAACAAAGAAAAAGCAGTTGTTCTCTCAAGATCGGGCAAAAACAAAACAGGTTCCGGTGGACGAAGATGAGAGGTCGGGCTCTACCTTTACCATAGGCGCCGCCCCCCAGACCAAGAAGATGCCTTGGCCTGTTTCCTGCGTGCTAATAAGGAGGAATTCGCATGGGAGCCGGCGGACCTGGTCAGAGTGTCGTGAGGAGTTATCGAGCATCACTTGATGGTGTGCCTGAATGCGCGCCACTAAAGCAGAAAGCACGACGGCAAGCCCCAAAGAAGTAGTCGATCATCACTCAGGAAACCCGCTAGATGCTGGAGGCAGGCTGTCAGGCCCAAGATGTGATTCTTTCCCGATCACGTGACACTTACGTGATTGGGGCACAACCACATTTCGGGCGCTTAGCAAGATGGATATCATTACATCGTACCATTACATACATACACGGGGGATACAAAAATACATACAAGTCACATGAATACAACAACATCAATATCAGGCATCCGACTACGGATGCAAACATGAAAAGCACAACGACAACCATCTGCTATCCCAGGCTGCCGACCAGAAACCTAACCCAAGACTGAAGAAGAAGAAGAAGAAGAAAGAACTCCAACACAACGAACATCGCTCTCACGTCGAGTCATCGGAAACCTGCACCTGCAACTGTTGTTGTAGTATCTGTGAGCCACGAGGACTCAGCAATACCATAACCATGGGTATCATGACTAGCAAAGCTTAATGGTTAGGAAGAGGTTAGTGGTGAGGTTGCAGCAGTGGCTAAGCAAAATATGGGGGCTAACTTACGAGTACAAGAATAAGATGAGCATCTACGAAACGGTCGCAAACTAGTAATGATCGCTAAAGATCCTGAACTACCTACGAATCAAACATAACCCCACCGTGTTCTCTTCTCAAATTGAAAAGAGACAGTCAAGAGTACTCGCACGGTTCGTGTGTTTCACTTAGGATCCTCTGTCAAGTTTTCTACAACCGAAAATTAACAAATTCCAATCTGCCACATAACCGTGGGCACGGCTTTCGAAAGATCATAACCCTGCAGGGTGTCCCAACTTATCCCATCACAAGCTCTCACGATCAGCACAAGTAATAAAAATATTACCCCTTATCTCAGGGACAATCCGATCAGGCTCGGAATCCCGGTGCACAAGACATTTCGACGATGGTAAAACAAGTCCGGCAAGACCTCCCGGCGTGCCGACACCTTGATAGTAGCCGTGCGTATCTCGTCTCAGGCCACATCCGGATAGGTGATCCTACGGGAGCTAGACCTCGAGTTTCCCCGTGGTGGCCCCGCAGTCTCCCCATTTGGGACCAACACCATCAGCACTGGCCCCCCTGCTATGTAGAAAGAATCCTCGGGTAGCGCTAACTCCCTATGAAATTAATTAATTAATTAATTTTTTATTGTGAGCATATTAAAAACCAAAGTTGGGCCTTGCTGGAGGAGTTTTATTCAAAAACGAGTTGTCAAGGGGTCCCCATATACCCAACCGTGGAAGGAACACAAAATCAAGGAACATAACGCCAGTTTATCGGCTCCTAAGATGGCATGAGTGGAACAAAACACTGAACAAAAGGCCAAGCCTTCCACCCATTGCCAAGTATATAGGTGTGTTAATATAAATAAGATATATTGTGATATTCCAACAACAAGATCCGACATGGATCAATCTTCATCTTCACCTTCAACTAACAATGCTATAAGAGGGGCTGAGCAAGCGGGTAACATAGCCAAACAACGGTTTTGCTGGGAAGGTGTCAAAGGTTAGAGGTTTCATGGCAACAAGGAGAGGGGCTGACAATAAAAGATGGGTAGCGCGACATATAACGATAGCATCGAGACAGCTAGCATGGCAATGATAGTAAAAGTAGCCAAGGTGATGGTTATCTTGTCTGAGATCCCGCAATTAAGAAGAACGGATCCATGAAGAAGACAAAGAAGAAACCTCGAAGACGAACCACGTCTAGTCAAACGAATCCTCACGATCGCAACGAAAAAAACACTAACGAGAAGAAGCAAGCAACACGGTAATCACACCACACAAGAACACGACATAAAGCTCAACCAAGTATGATGCAAGACAAGTCTATATGATGCAATACATGGCAAGGGATGAAGCACACAAGAACAACACAAACCAACAAGTTTAAATGAGGCCGGAATCAACACATAACAAATCCAGTAAGTCCTCATATGCACATTTCAAATTTGGTCCAGATCTGAACAAACCTTAAGTTAAAGTTGTTAAACAGAAATTTAACATGCACCATGATGATCTACTCAAAATTCTAGTCAAGTTTCATATAAAGTTTGTTTAATTCAGAGCTACGGCCTAGAAGATATGATCATAAAAAGACAAGCAAGGTAACGGTGCAAGATGCAGCCAAACATCAAACAAACACACTCCAAACATGAAAATAACATGATATTATGCTTCTACATGCAAAATCACACAAGTTTCATATATAGCACGCTCAAAACGGAGCAACGGTTCAACACATACACATGAAACAAGATATAACAACAAGCTGTCCAAAAACAACAACATAGCAACTTTGGAGCAAGGTATATACATGCTACATCACCCAAACATGATAACAAGAAGCATGGATGTCAAATAGACATGATACTTAACAAGCATGAACTTAGAACACACCCAACAACTTCCTGGAACAAATTTAAAAAAGCATGGCAAGTTGCAATAAATTTATCCATACTTATCCAAAATCTGGGAAGGCAAACACATCACCACGATGCTGCCTTCGAAGGCACAAAACAACAAGCATATCAACTCTACTAAGTATATAAAGATCATGGACATGTAATAGACATATCATACAGCAAACAACTCCATTCGAACAACTCCATAGGAGGCATGGATCAACAACAACAAGTTTCACCAAATTGATCATGCGGATAAAAGTCTGACAGGTAAACTTTATAGCAACTTGAGAGCAAGAAATAAACAAGCTACATCATGCAAGGTTGTCAGAATCGCGATTTTGAATCGGATCAGAGCCCTGATGGTAGGATCGCAAATCGTGGAATCTTCACTATAAAGATCGTAGAAACGTAGATTCTATGAACTAAAGTCGTAGAATCAGAGGGGTTAGTTTGGATCGTAAAGTCGTAGAATCGTACAACAGAATCGCGATTCTGACAACCTTGACAGCATGCCATATAAGTAGGTAAGGGCATGGATTGATAGAAAATAACATGGACAACAAGACATGATCATTTGACATACTAAAACATGCATGGATTTGAGTGGGGCATCCAGCAAACATAGCATCAGTTTTAACAGATTCCAGACTTGGCAGTTTTTTCACTAAGTATAAAACAGCAACATTGGCATGTCATGTTTACAAGCTTGTTTAAGTCACCTCAAGGCATATTATGGAAAATTAATTGCACCAGAGCAAAGACCATATGATTGTGATTCTAAAACATACTAGTAGAATGCCCGTGCGTTGCTACGGGCACAAGAGAAATATAGATGAGCACAAAAGCATAAGTTGTGGTCATCTTTTATCTTGTTCACCAAGATGCAGTCCCTCGGCTTTTCTACATACATTGGTAATGTACATTTAGATACATATCAAAATTGTGAGAAAAAATGTGGGAAGGCATAAGACAATCGATCACATCTCTTTGTTTCTTTCTATTTACTCCTCAGTCAAAACCGCAACAAGACATGACGCCATCTCCATTCTATTTACTCATCAATCAAACCACATCAAGACATGACAACATCTTCATTCTCCCTACATGCGTCCTATTTTCAGCCAACACTTCGACCTCATATCCAACATTGCTATCACATAGTGAACGCTCTTCTTTGTCATGGTTCATAACATTTCTAATCATGGATGATAGTACATTAAACACCTCCTCTCACTATCACATACATTTGACAATAGTGACAATTTTCGCGATAGGCGAAATATTTTCTAAATGGGAGGCGATGTTTTCGCTGATAATAAGACCGACCTGCCGTCTCAGACTGTCAAAGATGCTCGTAGGGGCAAGGTACGAGTGCATGCGTTCATAGGCGTTGGTGTATGTACTTGTTTGTAAGCGTGAAATATATCATAAGGACAAGTGCCTAGACTAATCAACATACCATGGTCATAATATGTGTTGTCATCTCTCTTTGTTTCCTTTCATATTTGTAACACCGAGTTAAAAGGGTCCATTGCCTCCACTGCCATAGTGACACTACATTGCTCCACATTGTGTCACAGATGTTGTCACACGCCAGGGTTCTCTTTTAGATGAAATTTGATAAAATAGTTAGTCCTTGCCAGCAATTACAAGGAGTATAAAATACTTAATTACAAACAAGGTTGGTTCGTATATATCTTTGTAATTTCTTATATAGTACAAAACAACATCAAAATGTTCCGACGTGCATTCACGTGTGTACATGCTAGTATCACCATGAGTCAATCTAAAAAAGGAATGGCAATTTACTTAAGACGTGTTCAGGAACTTTTCTGTACAATTCACAACGAACATTATGAGCTGAAATCTTCCATGGGTTCAACCTGTACCACCGGCGCCCCTGCACTCTCGCACAAACTCTTTCTACCCCTATAAAATCTGGAAAAGAAAAAAAAACATTTCCAACATTAGAACATGATTTATAATTTGCATGGACTTGAAACAAAACGGCAGGATACAAAGTAACATGGTACTCTTCTGTTAGTACCATGACGCTCTTCTGGTAGTTACATCTCTTCTGGTAGTTATAGACCGGCAATTATTAACCGCACCCCCACCCCACCCCACCCCACCCAAAATCATATAAATATAGATACCAAGTTATGTTTAAAAAGTCAGGGCAAGATGATACATAGGCGTAAATTAAACTGAAACCGAAATTGTCGTTCATTGATCAAACATTACCATCTACAGGCCTACATAAAATGTGTAGTGATTTTTAGAAAAAACAATGACATTTGTAGTTCGCAGTTGTTATCTACGCATGCTTATCCTGTATATATGTTGTCTACCCATCAAGATCTTTCATAAGAGATTTCCACTTTCAAATATCCTATTCTAAAATAAAAAGTGCAACCATAAAAGGAGAACCCAATGTTTTTTGTCGAACATAA
>LR738714.1:434992488-435025014 GCA_902687465.1 Secale cereale
GGGGCAAAAGAAACAAGGAGCATGGTGTACAAGGAATACAAGGAACGAGATGATCTACATGGACTCACCATGGCTGCCATGGATGTCCATAGTGGGTCGCCGCCCTTGCAGATCTGTTGAGGCTCGAGAAAAAGAGAGTGGGGAGGATTGATGGAATCGATGCGGTGGCCATGAGCGAGGGGCGACGACGGGGCGATGGATGAGACATATCGGCGACGACCAGCAGAAGGAGCTTGGGCACAGAGGGGATGGTTTCATGGCCTATGCCTCGTCCCTTCCCACCTCGTCCCCGATCTCGATCCCACCATGGTGCCGCGATGGGCTGGGGAAGTAGCACGACGAAGCGGGGGGAGGGGGATAGCGCGACCATGGAGGGGAGGCGGCGCGGCGTCTCCCCTCGGACGGGGGCGACGGCATCTCCCGGAGTTCAGCGGCGGCGATCCCGTACGTCGGCGAAAGGGATTCAAACCGCCTTGCCCTGGAGACGCGGCGGTGGCGTCTCCCCTCGGGCGTCGACGGCAACGAACGACTTCCTATGTGGGCGGCGGCAACGAAGAGTCGGCGGCAGGGAGATCGGAGGTGGGGGCGGCGGCGAAGGATCGACGGCAACGAACGACTTCCTATGTGGGCGGCGGCAACGAAGAGTCGGCGGCAGGGAGATCGGAGGTGGGGGCGGCGGCGAAGGATTTCTTACATCGTGGAGGGTCTTCGATTGGTAGGGATGGGATCAGAGGAGCGGGTTTTCTACGGTGGTGGTTTTATTTGGTGCGTTGGTGCGAGGCGGAGACGAAAAAAAACCAGCGAAAATAAACCGTGGAGACTATTCACCAACTCAGACATTAGGAGTAGAGATAGACATATGGCATGAAGACAAACAGATCAATAGCAATGAACAAGTGAAATCAACATCTCATAACAAGTTTCAACACTTAACAGCCACATGCACTTTTGCAACAGAGATTAACATGGCAAGATGGCACCTAACATGAATGCTACAGCAACCAACATGTAGATCACTTCACAATGAACATTTTGACATATCATATGCTCCATTTGGGTAAACATGCACAAAGTTATCACATCTCAAACATGCTAACAAAATTATAGGTAACATCAGTTTTAAACTTATAGCACTCTTGCAACGATGATTAGGGAATCAAGATGAATTCAAACAAGCATGCCACAATGGAACAAAATGAAGAGCATATCACCACGATCATTTTGACATGTTATTCACTCAATTTGGACATACACACAAAAAGTTACAGCCACATAAAGATGCATACATTTTTAAAGAAGAAAAGGAATTGGAAGAAAAAGCTACCTAGGAGAGGGGGTGGACGTGTCCGAATCCGCCGGACGTGTCCGGCTGGCTGGGCACGCGGGTCCACGCGTTAGTGACCCAGACGATGCAGAGGGCGGCTGGACATGTCCGGCCCCACGCGGACATGTCCGGCGGTGGCGGCGTCGGGCCCACTGGCCAGTGGCTCTAGGCCGACGAAGCAAAGGAGGCCTCGTCAGCGGCTGGCGCCGATGAGAAATGACGACGGCGGGGCGGCCAGGAGACCGGACGACGACGGGAGCGGCCGGATCCGAGCGGCCTGGGGCCAGGGCTCGACGCCGGTGGCTGGCGGGGTCGCCGGTCGCCGGATCTGGGCTACGCCGGCCCAGATCGAGGCGGAGGATGGCGGAGGGACGCGGCGACTCTGGCGGGGCGCACGCCAGCGGGAGGCGAGGAGCTTCAGGTGGCGGGGCTGAGGGGCAGAGAGAGAGAGGGCCCGACGGTGGTTTTCGGAGACCGAAAAACGTCCAACGAATTAACCGGCTATACTGCCGTTATAGTTAATCGTTGGGCTATCAAACGATCTCCGAATGCGATGAAATTTGACAGTCGGTCTACCTATGCTATAAAAAGACCACACGCCAAGTTTCACCCCATTCCGAGAACATTTTCTGGACACTCATAAAATAAATATTCGGAGGTGCCGCGGGCGCGTGCAAGTGTGTGTGGGCTCAGAACAGACAACAGAAAGGACGGGCGGACTCAGACGGATGCAAGTTTTGAAAACATGATGATGCAACACACATGATGACATGGCAAGATGCAACACGCAAGCAGATGACATGGCAACGATGACGAATAACTGGCTGAGACCTGGCGCATCGGTCTCGGGGTGTCACAGCACTCCCCTACTAACAAGAGATCTCGTCCCGAGATCTTAGGAACGAGACGGAAGAGAAAAAGGAAGAACACAAGTTCTTTTGGGACAAAGAGGTTGAACAACTTAAAAGAAAGAACGCAACGGAGAAGAACGAGATTGAGAAGCTCCGGTAAAATAAGCAACAAGGCATAAGAAGATAACCAAGAGGATAAGGATATGAAGCATGAGTTGAAGGAAGAAGAACAAATTTGAAACCACTCCGGTTAGTAAGAAATAGAAAGGAATTTGAATGAAGGAATTCGGGCAGCACTACGGCTGAAACTGAAAGAAATAGCACACCGGTTGAACATGAGTGGAATAGGATAAGAACTTGAAAAGATGAAATGATACTCGACAAGAGAAACAACACAATGCCTCCGGAAGAATTAAAGAAGTGGAATGAAAAGAACCGATAAGAGAAGAACAACTTCGAGTGCGAATGAATTTGAAAGAGCATCCTTAGGATAAAGGTTGAACGGAGTTGTTGAGAAAATCAACAACAAAAGAATTAGCTTCTTGTGGACTTATTTAAACATCTCAAAACTTGAGGTGAATGATGCCGCAACCAAAAGATTGGATAGATGAGCTGAAGGAAGAGATGTAAAACTCCACTTCAAAGAAATAGGGAGAATTATTTGCACTCGAGAGGCAACAGAATAGTGCTTGAGCTTCTCCAACTAGAACTTGAAGAACACTTGACGAATTAATTAACTCGTGAAGAACTCCGGTAACGAAAAGGATGATGAGATAGAGTTGAATGATCAAAAGATTATGAATATGGCCTTGCGGTAATTTAGATGGAGGTTACAAACGATCGAGAAACTTGAACTTTGGAAAAGAAAAAAAATGAAAGGACTTGGAATAGAATTTATTCATTAAGAACAAACTCCAAGGAATTGATTAATCAGCTTGACGAGAATGAATAAGACTTACGGCATGCTCATCCTTCATCGATTAAATTGATGAAAGCAATGGATTCCCATACTACTTATTCTCATTGCAATGATTAAAGAAGGATTTATTGCGAACTTGCGAAAATCTTCATGAAACACCGGTAGGATTGGAATAAAAATGAATGGATTGATATGATAATACCGGAAAAGAACTCTTGAGTGAACCACCGTAAAGAATTGAAACCGAGTGAAGAAAAGAACGAACCACCGGGAAGAATTAAAATTGAATGATGAAAGAGAACAAAACCATCGTAAAGAATTGAAATTGAGTGAATACGATGAATCGCCGGGAGAATAAGCTCTTGAGTAAATTAGAATGACGAGAACGAAGAGATCGAGAACTGATTAAAGAATACTTGAACGAAGCACCGGACGAATGTGAGACGAACGAAGAGGCATCAATGAAGAATATTTGGAGGGCAAAGTTGAAAACTGAGAACAGAGAAATCTTCTGAAATGATGGCCTTCGGAGGAACACAAAGAAAACAATTCATGAAATGCTTCGGATGGTTGAAGAAAAGGAGTCTTGATGATCGGAACAATTAAGGAAATTGCAACGATCTTGAATGAAGAATCTTCGAGAGAACGAACAATATTTAGAGGAAAAACTCCTTCGGTCTTCAAATGATGCCGAGGAACACCACGAAAATTATTGAGATACTTCAGAAAGAAAAGAGGAATGTTGAAACAACATAGAAAGGAATTTAAAGCGATCTTGGCGAAGGCATATGGCTGATGGAATCCATACTTACGTCACACTTGAAAGAATTTAGGAATACTCCTGGAAATTAGAAGAGTCGGGTAAGATCCTGGGAAAGACCTGTGGGTTATGAGCCCGCCGAAGAGAAAACACCGTTGAAAGGACCGAAAAGGAGATGATGCACCTGAACAATTAAAAAACTCGAATGAGGTGACAACCTCGAATTAATTGGAAGACGGACGAATCTCTGAGATGTTTCGGACCTCCAACACAATTAAATAGTGAGAGGAGAACGAGCAAGAGGAAACATCTGAGCTGAGGGAAAGGAATATGAACAACTCCGAATACTTGAGTTGAATCCACCGGTAAAGAAGAAGAGGTGAAGAAGGACGAACGAGAGGAGAATTCCCAAGTTTAAATAACTGAGGAAGAATGCAAAGGATTCACACAAGTATGATGGATACTCGATTAAGGACTCCGGCTCCGACAAGAAAAGGGGTGGGCGGGTGGGAAAAAGAAAGACAACTTCGGAAGGGGAACAACATCGGTTGGAAAGAACTGAGGGTTGAACTTGCAAAGAAGAAGAGGGTCGAATCCACTTGACGGGAGATGCGCCAGATGAAAGAACCGACAACGCAACAAACGAAAAGCTAATGACACGATCCTAAAAAAAGTTTGAAGGGGAAGAGGAGTAATTCAAAACACCTACGTCAAGATTCCTCACCAGAGCGACGAAGGGGCAAAGGAGTAAAAAGAATTCCTACTCTCCGATATAACTAGACTCTGAAAAAGTTTTCTTCTAGAATCAACAATGGCCATTCTACGATCAATCAAGGGGGCTCCCATGGTCGGTCGACGCTCTGATAGCAACTTGTCAGTCCCAAGATGCGATTCTATCCCGATCACGTGACACTTACGTGATTGGGGCACAACCGCATTTCGGGCGCTTAGCAAGATGGATATCATTACATCGTACCATTACATACAAACACGGGAGATACAACAATACATACAAGTCACATGAATACAACAACATCAATACCAGGCATCCGACTACGGACGCAAACATGAAAAGCACAACGACAACCCTCTGCTATCCCAGGGTGCCGACCAGGAACCTAACCCAAGACTGAAGAAGAAGAAGAAGAAAGAACTCCAACACAACGAACATCGCTCTCACGTTGAGTCATCGGAAACCTGCACCCGCAACTGTTGTTGTAGTATCTATGAGCCACGAGGACTCAGCAATCCCATAACCATGGGTATCAAGACTAGCAAGGCTTAATGGGTAGGAAGAGGTTAGTGGTGAGGTTGCAGCAGCGGCTAAGCAAAATATGGTGGCTAACTTACGAGTACAAGAATAAGATGAGCATCTACGCAAACGGTCGCAAAGTAGTAATGATCGCTAAAGATCCTGAACTACCTACGAATCAAACATAACCCCACCGTGTTCTCTTCTCAAAGTGAAAACAGACAGTCACGGTTACTCACACGGTTCGTGTGTTTTACTTCGGATCCTCTGTCAAGTTTTCTACAACCGGACATTAACAAATTCCAATCTGCCACATAACCGCGGACATGGCTTTCGAAAGATCATAACCCTGCAGGGTGTCCCAACTTAGCCCATCACAAGCTCTCACGATAAGCAGAAGTAATAAAAATATTACCCCTTATCTTAGGGACAATCCGATCAGGCTCGGAATCCCGGTGCACAAGACATTTCAACGATGGTAGAACAAGTCCAGCAAGACCTCCCGGCGTGCCGACACCCTGATAGTAGCCGCGCGTATCTCGTCTCAGGCCACAACCGGATAGGTGATCCTACGAGAGCTAGACCTCGAGCTTTCCCGTGGTGGCCCCGCAGTCTCCCCGTTTGGGACCAACACCATCAGCACTAGCCCCCGTGCTATGTAGAAAGAATCCTCGGGTAGCGCTAACTCCCTATGCAAGTAATTAATTAATTAAGTTTTTATTATGAGCAAATTAAAAACCAAAGTTGGGCCTTGCTGGAGGAGTTTTATTCAAAGACGAACTGTCAAGGGGTCCCCATATACCCAACCGTGTAAGGAACACAAAATCAAGGAACATAATGCCGGTTTATTGGCTCCTAAGGTGGCATGATTGGAACAAAACACCGAGCAAAAGGCCAAGCCTTCCACCCATTGCCAAGTATATAGGTGTGTTAATATAAATTAGATATATTGTGATATTCCAACAACAAGATCCGACATGGATCAATCTTCATCTTCACCTTCAACTAACAACGCTATAAGAGGGGCTCAGCAAGCGGGCAACATAGCCAAATAACAGTTTTGCTGGGAAGGTGTCAAAGGTTAGAGGTTTCATGGCAACAAGGAGAGGGGCTGACAATAAAAGATGGGTAGCACGACATATAACGATAGCATCGAGACAGCTAGCACGGAAATGATAGTAAAGGTATCCAAGGTGATGGTCATCTTGCCTGAGATCCCGCAAGGAAAAAGAACGGATCCATGACGAAGACGAAGAAGAAGCCTCGAAGACGAACCCCATGTAGTCAAACGAATCCTCACGATCGCAACGGAAAAAGCACTAACGAGAAGAAGCAAGCAACACGGTAAACACACCACACAAGAACATGACATAAAGCTCAACCAAGTATGATGCAAGACAAGTATATATGATGCAATACATGGCAAGGGATGAAGCACACAAGAACAACACAAACCAACAAGTTTAAATGAGGCCGGAATCAACACATAACAAATCCAGTAAGTCCTCATATGCACATTTCAAAATTGGTCCTGATCTGAACAAACCTTAAGTTAAAGTTGTTAAACAGCAAGTTAACATGCACCATGATGATCTACTCGAAATTCTAGTCAAGTTTCATATAAAGTTTGTTTAATTCGGAGCTACGACCTAGAAGATATGATCAAAACAAGACAAGCAAGGCAACGGTGAAAGATGCACCCAAACATTAAACAAACACACTCCAAACATGAAAACAACATGATATTATGCTTATACATTCAAAATCACACAAGTTTCATATATAGGACGCTCGAAACGGAGCAACGGTTCAACACATACACATGAAACAAGATATAACAACAAGCTGTCCAAAAACAGCAACATAGCAACTTTGGAGCAAGGTATATACATGCTACAGCACCCACACATGATAACAAGAGGCATGGATTTAAAATAGACATGATACTTAACAAGCATGAACTTAGAACACACCCAACAACTTGCTGGAACACATTTAAAAAAGCATGGCAAGTTGCAATAAATTTATCCATACTTAGCCAAAATCTGGGAAGGCAAAAACATCACCACGATGCTACCTTCGGAGGCACAAAACAACAAGCATATCAACTCTACTAAGTATATAAAGATCATGGACATGTAATAGACATATCATACAACAAACAACTCCATTGGAACAACTCCATAGGAGGCATGGATCAATAACAACAAGCTTCACCAAATTGACCATGCTGATAAAAGTCTGACAGGTAAACTTTATAGCAACTTGAGAGCAAGAAATAAACAAGCTACAGCAGGCCATATAAGCAGGTAAGGGCATGGATTGATAGACAATAACATGGACAACAAGACATGATCATTTGACATACTAAAACATGCATGGATTTGAGTGGGGCATCAAGCAAACATAGCATCAGGTTTAACAGATTCCAGACTTGGCAGTTTTTTCACTAATTATAAAACAGCAACATTGGCATGGCATGTTTACAAGCTTGTTTAAGTCACCTCAAAGCATATCATGAAAAAATGATTGCACCACAGCAAAGACCATATGATTGTGATTCTAAAACATATAGACATGTGGCATGAAGACAAACACATCAGTAGCAATGAACAAGTGAAATCAGCATCTCATAACAAGTTTCAGCACTTAACAACCACATGCACATTTGCAATAGGGATTAACATGGCAAGATGGCACCTAACATGAATGCTATAGCAACCAACATGTAGAGCACTTCACAATGAACATTTTGACATATCATATGCTCCATTTGGGTAAACATGCACAAAGTTATCACATCTAAAACATGCTAACAAAACTACAGGTAACAGCAGTTTTAAACTTATAGCACTCTTGCAACGATGATTAGGGCATCAAGATTAAGTTAAACAAGCATGCCACAATGGAACAATATGAAGAGCATATCACCATGATCATTTTGACATATTATTCACTCAATTTGGACATACACACAAAAAGTTACAGCCACATAAAGATGTATACATTTTTAAAGAAGAATAGGACTTGGAAGAAAAAGCTACCTAGGAGAGGGGGTGGACGTGTCCGAATCCACCGGACATGTCCGGCTGGCTGGGCACGCGGGTCCACGCATCAGTGACATAGACGATGCAGAGGGCGGCTGGACATGTCCGGCCCCAAGCGGACATGTTCGGCGGCGGCGGCGGCGGGCCCACTGACCAGTGGCTCTAGGCCGGCGAAGCAAAGGTGGCCGCGTCGGCGGCTGGCGGCGACGATGACTGACGATGACGGGGCGGCCAGGAGACCGGGCGTCGACGGGAGCAGCCGGATCCTAGCAGCCTGGGGCCAGGGCTCGACGCCGGTGGCTGGCGGGGTTGCCGGTCACGGGATCTGGGCTACGCTGGCCCAGATCGAGGCAGAGGACGACGGAGGGACGCGGCGACTCCAGCGGGGCGCACGCCGGCGGGAGGCGAGGAGCTTCAAGTGGCGGGGCTGAGGGGCAGAGAGAAGGCCCGATGGCGGTTTTCGGAGACCGAAAACGTCCGACGAATTAATCGGCTATACTGCCGCGATAGTTAACCATTGGGCTATCAAACGAGCTCTGAATGCGATGAAATTTGACAGGAGGGCTACCTATGCTATAAAAAGACCACACGCCAAGTTTCACCCCATTCTGAGAACATTTTCTTGCCACTCATAAAATAAATATTCGGAGGTGCCGCGGGCGCGTGCAAGTGTGTCTGGGCTCAGAACGGACAACGGAAAGGAGGGGCGGACTTGGACCGATGCATGTTTTGAAAACATGATGATGCAACACACATGATGACATGGCGAGATGCAACACGCAAGCAGATGACATGGCAACGACGACGAATAACTGGCTGACACCTGGCGCATCGGTCTTGGGGTGTCTCACAGGCGTCATTAGAGAAGTGCGGCACGCAAAATGTCTCGTGAACCCGGTCATTGTCCCCAAGAAAGGTGGGAAAGAGCGCATGTGCATTGACTTCACCAACTTCAACATGGCCTGCCCTCAGGACCCTTCCTTCTCCCGTGCATTGAACAAATCGTCGACTCCACCATCGAGTGTGATTTGTTGTGTTTTCTGGACGCCTTCTCAGGCTATCATCAAATCAAGATGGCAGTGCAATGAGAATACAACGTTCGTAACCCCGACCGGAGTATACTGCTACACTTGTATGCCCTTCGGGCTGCGCAACACGAGAGCAACTTTCCAATGGCCGATTCACATCGCCCTAGGAGAGCAGCTCGGGAAGAATGCAGAAGCGTATGTCAATGACATAGTGGTAAAATCTCGGGAGGCCAGGACTCTCATTGATGATTTGGAGGAGACCTTCGCCAGCTTGCGCAAGGTAGACCTACGGCTCAACCCGGAAAAGTGTGTGTTCGGTGTCCCATCACACAAGCAGTTGGGTTTCCTGGTGTCCCACAAAGGAATTGATGCTAACCCCGAGAAGGTCAAGGCCATAGAGAAGATGAGTCCACCAAAGACCCTCAAAGAGATGCAGAAGCTAGTCGGCTGCGTGACGTTGATACGTCTCCAACGTATCTATAATTTTTTATTGTTGCATGCTATTATATTATCTGTTTTGGAAGTTTAATGGGCTTTAATATACACTTTTATATGATTTTTGGGACTAACCTATTAACCGAGAGCCTAGTGCCAGTTTCTGCTTTTTCCTTGTTTTTGAGTATCGCAGAAAAGGAATACCAAACGGTGTCCAATTGACGTGAAACTCCACGGAGATTGTTTTGGGACCAAAAGAGTCCCGAGGCCACCAGGAGGGTGGGGGCGCGCCCCCCTATCTCATGGCCGCCTCGGGGACCCCCATTACTTGTTCCCGACTCCAACACCTCTTATATATACCGAAACTTCTAGAAAGAAACCTAGATCGGAGTTTCGCCGGCGCAAGCCTTTGTAGCCACCAAAAACCAATCGGGACCCTGTTCCGGCACCCTGGCGGAGGGGGGAACCATCACCGGTGGCCATCTTCATCATCCCGGCGCTCTCCAAGGCGAGGAGGGAGTAATTCACCCTCGGGGCTGAGGGTATGTACCAGTAGCTATGTGTTTGATCTCCCTCTCTCATGTTCTTGAGATGGCACGATCTTGATGTATCACGAGCTTCGCTATTATAGTTGGATCTTATGATATTTCTCCCCCTCTACCTTCTTGTAATGGATTGAGTTTTCCCTTTGAAGTTATCTTATCGGATTGAGTCTTTAAGGATTTGAGAACACTTGATGAATGTCTTGCGTGGGATACCCGTGGTGACAATGGGGTATTCTATTGATTCACTTGATGTATGTTTTGGTGATCAAATTGCGAGTTCCGTGACCTTGGGAATCTATGCATAGGGGTTGGCACACGTTTTCATCTTGACTCTCCGATAGAAACTTTGGGGCACTCTTTGAAGTTCTTTGTGTTGGTTGAATAGATGAATCTGAGATTGGTGATGCATATCGTATAATCATGCCCACGGATACTTGAGTTGACAATGGAGTATCTAGGTGACATTAGGGTTTTGGTTGATTTAACTTTGAGGTGGTTTCGTACCCTACAATAATCTCTTCGTTTGTTCTCCGCTATTAGTGACTTTGGAGTGACTCTTTGTTGCATTTTGAGGGATGGTTATATGATCCAGTTATGTTATTATTGTTGAGAGAACTTGCACTAGTTAAAGTATGAACCCTAGGCCTTGTTTCAAAGCATTGCAATATCGTTTGTGCTCACTTTTATCGTTAGTTACCTTGCTGTTTTTATATTTTTTTATATTACAAAAACCTATATCTACCATCCATATTGCACTTGTATCACCATCTCTTCGCCGAACTAGTGCACCTATACAATTTACCATTGTATTGGGTGTGTCGGGGACACAAAAGACTCTTTGTTATTTGATTGCAGGGTTGTTTGAGAGAGACCATCTTCATCCTATGCCTCCCACGGATTGATAAACCTTAGGTCATCCACTTGAGGGAAATTTGCTACTATCCTACAAACCTCTGCACTTGGCGGCCCAACAACGTCTACAAGAAGAAGGTTGTGTAGTAGACATCAAGCAATTTCTGGCGCCGTTGCCGGGGAGGTGAGTGCTTGAAGGTATATCTTTAGATCTTGCAATCAAATCTTTTATCACTAGTTTAGTTTATAAAAGAAAACTACAAAAAATGGAATTGAGGTTGCCTCACATGCTTCATCTTTTTAATATCTTTCATGAAAATGGTGGAAAGGAAAATTGTGCTCAAGTGTTAGAAGAAGAATGCATTAAAATGTTTGGCACTAAATCTTTTTATGATGAGCACGATTGCAATGTTGTTAGTACGAACTCCTTGAATATCCATAGTACTAAATATGATTGCACTAGTCATGATGAAAATATCTCATATAAGAATGTCAATTTTTGTGGAGTACATAGAGTTTGCAAGTACACACCAAATAGGGAAGATAGATTTTGCAAGAGGCATAAGTATTTACAAACCAAATAGTTGCAAGAAAGGCTAGATGTTTGAGCTGAAAATTTAATTTTTCTTAGCCATCCTTGTGAACTTTGCAATGAACGTGATCATTTAAATATCCAATGCAAATTGTTTCATGATCGAATCTTGTCCAAAAATTGTGATGACTTGATTTCCCTTACACATCATAATGAACTTAGTTTGCTTCTGGGTTATGAAGAAATGAAACATATAACTAAGGATCTTCCAAAATTTGTCCTTGATAAAGTTCTTGATTTTGATCTAGAGGAAATTTATATGTATTGTGCGGTGAATTGCATTGAAAATCCTTATATTGCCAATTACATAAAAACAAGAAAACAAACAGAAGATGAAGAGAATACTAATGAAAGGGAAGAGGTTTCCATGTATCCTCCTATTCTTTCTTATGATGAATCAGGCAACGAGGAGGAGCCTTCTATTCAACCAATCTCATTAATAAGGAGCTCCAAAAATAGGATTAAACCCACACATGATGCGAAGAAGAAAAAGAAAAGACGGAGAAGTAAAGGTAAAAATGTATCCCTTCCAAATGATGTTGGTCCTATTACTCATTGTGATGATGAGAATTACTATACTACCGGTGCTATCCATACTATTAATGATGAGAGTGATTATGCTTATGATATGAAAAAGCCCAAGCTTGGGGATGCTATATTTGATGAGAATGACATGTTTGAGAATTTATTTGCTGCAATTAATGTTTGTCCAAAGCTTGGGGATGCTACGTTTGATGAGGATGATATTTTTAGCCTCCCAAGTTTTGATATGCAAATTTATTATGATAATAGCATGCCTCCTATTTATGATGATTATATTGATGTAAGTAGATTTGGAGAGGTCACTACTGTATTTAGTAATGATTCCACTATCTTGGAAGAAGTTTCAGTTGATTATGATGAGAACAAAGTTGCTACTTATGATGATTATTGTGATGATACTTATGCTATAAAAAGTAGTGATTATTATATTTGTAAAACTTGTCATGATTATGATTACCCTTTTTCTGAACATTAATATTTCAATGTGGAAACAATTTATAGTATTCGAGTTTCTTATGATACTCCCACTACTATGAATGAGAAGAATTTTGCTAATGATGGGAGTAGTAAAATTTCTATGCTTATGGATCATGAAAAGAATGCTTTATGTGATGTTTATATTCTTTAATTCATTCATGATGCTACTAAAAATTATTATGAGAGAGGAACATATGTTTCTACCTATTGCAATAATATCAAGTTTCCTCTCTATATGTTGAAAGTCTTGAAGGTATGCTTGTTTTGCTTCCCTATGCTAGTTGATTCTTGTTCCCATAAGTTGTTTGCTAACAAAATTCCTATGCATAGGAAGTGGGTTAGGCTTAAATGTGCTAGTCATATTCTTCACGATGCTCTCTTTATGTTTGAATTCTTATCTTTTATGCGAGCATCATTGAAATCATCATGCCTAGCTAAAAGGCATTAAAGAAAAGCTCTTGTTGGGAGACAACCCAATATTTACCCATACTTTTTTTGTGTCTTCACATGATTAATCTACTGTAGTAATCATTTTTATATCTTTTCTTTCAATAAAGTGCCAAGTAGAACCTTTGGGAAGACTTGGGTGAAAGTTAATGTGATCTTGCTGTAAAAAACAGAAACTTTGCGCTCACGAGATTAGCTGACATTTTTTTTACTGGAGAGTGATTTTAAGCTGACTCTTTTTGCAAAATATTAATAGACAAATTCCTCCCGTCCACTAATTTATTTCAGAATTTTTTGAGTTACAGAAGTATTCGAAAGTTACGGATTGCTATAGATTGTTCAGTTTTTGATAGATTCTGTTTTCTATGTGTTGTTTGCTTATTTGATGAATCTATGAGTAGTATAGGAGGGTATGAACCATAGAAAAGTTGGAATACATGAGATATTACGCCAATATGAATTTAGAATGAGTTCAGAAAAGTACCTGAGTGGTGGTTTTATTTTCTTATACTAATGGAGCTTACGAGTTTTCTCTTGAGTTTTGTGTTGTGAAGTTTTCAAGTTTTGGGTAAAGATTCGATGGACTATGGAATAAGGAGTGGCAAGAGCCTAAGCTTGGAGATGCCCAAGGCACCCCAACGTAATATTCAAGGACAACCAAGAGCCTAAGCTTGGGGATGCCCCGGAAGGCATCCCCTCTTTCATCTTCGTTCATCGGTAACTTTACTTGAGGCTATATTTTTATTCACCACATGATATGTGTTTTGCTTTGAGCGTAAATTTATTTTATTTTGTTTGCTTGCTGTTTGAATAATATCACAATATCTGAAATTCTTAAATGTTAGAGAGTCTTCACATAGTTACATAATTATTCAACTACTCATTGATCTTCCCTTATATCTTTTGGAGTAGTTTGTCATTTGCTCTAGTGCTTCACTTATATCTTTGAGAGCACGATGATGGTTTTATTTTGAAGAAATTGATGAACTCTCATGCTTCACTTATATTATTTTGAGAGTCTTAAAGAGCATGGTAATTTTCTTTGGTTATGAATTCAGTCCTAATATGATGGGCATCCAAGAGGGATATAATAAAAACTTTCATATAAAGTGCGTTGAATACTATGAGAAGTTTGATACTTGATGATCATTTTGAGATATGAGGACGGTGATATTAGAGTCATGCTAGTGGAGTAATTCTGAATTTGAGGAATACTTGTTTTAAAGTTTGTGATTCCCGTAGCATGCACGTATGGTGAACCGTTCTATGATGAAGTTGGAGCATGATTTATTTATTAATTGTCTTCCTTTGTGTGGAGGTCGGGATCGCGCGATGGTTAACTCCTATGAACCCTTCCCCTAGGAGCATGCATGTAGTGCTTTGTTTTGATAACTTGTAGATTTTTGGAATAAGTATATGAGTTCTTTATAACTAATGTTGAGTCCATGGATTATACGCACTCTCACCCTTCCACCATTGCTAGCCTCTCTAGTATCGCGCAACTTTCTCCGGTACCATACACCCACCATACCTACCTATTATGGCATTTCCATAGCCATTCCGAGATATATTGCCATGCAACTTTCCAATGTTCTGTTCTTAAGACACGCTTCATCATTGTAATATTGCTTTGCATGATCATGTAGTTGACATTGTATTTGTGGCAAGGTCACCATGCATAATTTTTCATGCATGTCACTCTTGATTCATTGCACATCCCGGTACACCGTCGGAGGCATTCATATAGAGTCATATTTTATTCTAAGTATCGAGTTGTAATTCATGAGTTGTAAGTAAATAAAAGTGTGATGATCTTCATTATTAGAGCATTGTGCCAGTGAGGAAAGGATGATGGATACTATGATTCCCCCACAAGTCGGGATGAGACTCCGGTATAAAAAAACAAAAAGAGAAAAGAAAAAAAGAGGCAAAAAAAGGTCCAAAATAAAAAAATGAGAGAAAAAGAGAGAAGGGGCAATGATACTATCCTTTTTCCACATTTGTGCTTCAAAGTAGCACCATGATCTTCATGATAGAGAGTCTCCTATGCTGTCACTTTCATATACTAGTGGGAATTTTTCATTATAGAACTTGGCTTGTATATCCCAATGATGGGCTACCTCAAAGTGCCCTAGGTCTTTGTGAGCTAGCAAGTTGGATGCACACCCACTTAGTTTCCTTTTGAGTTTTCATACACTTATAGCTCTAGTGTATCTGTTGCATGGCAATCCCTACTCCCTCACATTGATATCTATTGACAAGCATCTCCATAGCCCGTTGATACACCTAGTTGGTGTGAGACTATCTTCTAGAAAGAAACCTAGATCGGGAGTTTTGCCGCCGCAAGCCTCTGTAGCCACCAAAAACCAATTGGGACCCTGTTCCGGCACCCTGCCGGAGGGGGGATCCATCACCGGTGGCCATCTTCATCATCTTGGCGCTCTCCATGAAGAGGAGGGAGTAGTTCAACCTCGGGGCTGAGGGTATGTACCACTAGCTATGTGTTTGATCTCCCTCTCTCGTGTTCTTGAGATGGCAAGATCATGATGTATCGCGAGCTTTGCTGTTATAGTTGGATCTTATGATGTTTCTGCCCCTCTATCTTCTTATAATGGACTGACTTTTCCCTTTGAAGTTAACTTATCGGATTGAGTCTTTAAGGATTTGAGAACACTTGATGTATGTCTTGCGTGGGATACCCGTGGTAACAATGGGGTATTCTATTGATTCACTAGATGTATGTTTCGGTGATCAACTTGCAGGTTCCGTGACCTTGGGAATCTATGCATAAGGGTTGTCACACATTTTCGTCTTGACTCTCCGATAGAAACTTTGGGGCACTCTTTGAAGCTCTTTGTGTTGGTTGAATAGATGAATCTGAGATTGTGTGATGCATATCGTATAATCATGCCCACAGATACTTGAGGTGACAATGGAGTATCTAGGTGACATTAGGGTTTTGGTTGATTTGTGTCTTAAGGTATTATTCTAGTACGAACTCTAGGATAGATTGAACAGAAAGAATAGCTTCGTGTTATTTTACTATGGACTATTGAATAGATCGATTGGAAAGAATAACTTTGAGGTGGTTTCGTACCCTACAATAATTTCTTCATTTGTTCTCCGCTATTAGTGACTTTGGAGTGACTCTTTGTTGCATGTTGAGGGATGGTTATATGATCCAATTATGTTATTGTTGTTGAGAGAACTTGCACTAGTGAACGTATGAACCCTAGGCCTTGTTTCAAAGCATTGCAATACCGTTTCTGCTCACTTTTATCATTAGTTACCTTGTTGTTTTTATATTTTCATATTACAAAAACCTATATATACCATCGATATTGCACTTGTATCACCATCTCTTCGCCGAACTAGTGCACCTATGCAATTTACCATTGTATTGGGTGAGTTGGGGACACAAGAGACTCTTTGTTATTTGGTTGCACCGTTGTTTGAGAGAGACCATCTTCATCGTACGCCTCCCATGATTGATAAACCTTAGGTCATCCACTTGAGGGGAATTTGCTACCGTCCTACAAACCTCTGCACTTGGAGGCCCAACAACGTCTACAAGAAGAAGGTTGTTTAGTAGACATCAGACGTCACTGGGGTGTTTCATCTCCAAGCTGGGGGAGCGCGCCCTCCCCTTCTTCAAGCTAATGAAAAGGAAAGGCTCGTTCGAGTGGACTCCAGAGGCTGACGCAGCTTTCGAAGATCTTAAGAGATACCTTACCAGCCCTCCAGTGATGGTAGTGCCACGCCTCCGCGAACCCTTGGTGCTCTATCTGGCCGCCACACCGCACTCTGCCAGCGTGACACTGGTCGCGGTTCGGGAGGAGTGTCCAGTCAAGGGCCCGCAGATACGTGGCACCCCGCGCCTGACCAAGGCACCACCAGCTCAGGACGGTGCTCCAGAAGCCACAGCCCTCTCACCACACGGCGCTCCCGGCACCCTGGCCGACCTTCAAGATACCAAGACTCCCGAGGCCTCGGCCACCTTGGCGGGCGACAAGCTTCCCGAGGACCTTCTGCCTCAGGAACTGCAAGACTCCACCAACGCCTCCACCCTCGTCGAGCAACGGGTGTACTTCATCAGCACAGTGATGCATGATGCGCGAGCATGCTACCCCATGCCCCAGAAGCTCCTACCGGCGCTCCTCGTCACCACTCGGAGGCTGTGCCACTACTTCCAAGGTCACCCAATCAAGGTCGTCTCAACTTGCCCTTTGGAAAGGGCACTCCGGAGCCCCAATGCGGTAGGAAGAGTCACCGAATGGAACATCGAGCTACAAGTGTTCGAGTTGGAATTCAACATGACCCGGATCATCAAAGGAGCAGCCCTCGCCGATTTCGTGGCAGAATGGACCGATGTCCCGGATCAAGGAGTGAGCGAGGACTGCTCCCTCACCCCTGGAGATGAAGCTCCGAATGGCTAGGTCATGTACTTTGACGGAGCCTTCACGCGTCAGGGCGCGGGTGCTGGAGCCGTGCTCATCTCACCCACCAAGGACAAGCTCTACTATGTCATGCAATTATGATTCCAGAATGGCGAAAAGGTCTCCAACAACATTGCGGAGTACGAAGGCCTGATCGTTGGCCTCAAGGCCGTGGTGGTGCTGGGGGTGAGGCGCCTTACTATCAAAGGCGACTCCTAGCTCCTCGTTAGCTTCTCCAACAAGGCGTACACACCGAAGGACAAGCACATGGAGGCATACCTCGAGGAGGTACGCAAGATCAAGAAACGGTTCCTGGGTTTGGAATTGCAGCACGTGTCGCATGGCACGAACAAGGAGGCGGGCGACATTGGCAAGAGAGCGTCTCGGCGATTGCCCCAAGAGCTTGGCATCTTTGAAGAGCGGCTTTTTAAGCCATCGCCAGCCCCCCAGGCATCCAGTCGGTGTCGCCACGGGAGGAACATCCATCAGCACCAACCTCAGGCGCCCCGGCCTGTGGCCCGACCTCTGGGGGCCACCTACTTCTCACACTAGAACCTCAGGAGGGGTGTTGGACTAAGGAGTTCAGGGCGTACCTACTCCAAGGAACCCTGCTGGAGAAGGAAGAAGACACGAAGCGTCTGGCGTGGCAGGCTACCGCGTACTGCATTCAGGATGGTGTGCTCTACCTGAGAAGGCCGAACGATGTTTCTCTGCGGTGCATCTGCAAGAAGCAGGGGAGTGAGTTGGCCGACATACACGGCGAAGACTGCGAGCATCACTCCTCCTCGCACACCTTCATAGGCAAGGCGTTCCGCAGTGGATTCTACTGGCCCACAACACTCGATGATGCCACCAAACTGGTAAGATCCTGTGAAGCCTGTCAATTTCGTGCAAAGTAGATTCACCAGCCCGCCCAGGGCCTCCAAACCATCCCGCTGTCCTGGCCATTTGCGGTCTGGGGGCTGGACAACTTGGATCCGTTTCCCCGAGTGCCTGGGGGCTACCGATACCTCTATGTCGCCATCGACAAATTCACCAAGTGGGCAGAGGTGGAGGCCGTCCGCACCATCTCGGCCAGCTCGGCAGTCAAGTTAATCAAGGTCCTCGTGAGCGGTTTCGGAGTCCTGAATCGCATCATCACCAACAATGGTTCACAGTTCACCAGCAATCTCTTCAAAACATAATGTGCTAACCTTGGAATGCATATATGCTATGCTTCGGTAGCGCACCCGCGAAGCAATGGCCAGGCCGAGCGCACTAACGCAGAGATGCTGAGAGGCCTCAAGACAAGGACCTCCAGGAAGAAGCTTGAAGCATGCGGAAGAGGATGGTTGTATGATGTCCAGTCTGTGTTGTGGTCTATCCACACCACCACGAACAAGACAATGGGCGAGACCCCATTCTTCCTCGTCTACGGAGCAGAAACGGTTCTCCCCCACAGGGTAAAGCACCGCTGCTCGTGTGTCTTGGCATTTGACGAGGCACACCAGGACGCCCCGCGGGGCATGGACCTTGTGCTGGGGGAGGAGCGTCGTTGACCAGCCTCACTCCGAGCAGTGAGGTACCAACAGACGCTGCAGCGGTACCACTGCTGCAACATCCGCACCAGGACGCTCGAGGTGGGAGATCTCGTCCTGAGGTGGGTGCTCTCCAAGGAGGTGCTGCATAAGCTCTCGCCCATGTGGGAGGGCCCGTTCAGGATTGCTCGTGTGTTCAGACTTGGCGTCGCGTGCTTGGAGACACAGGACGGGATCCCCATCCAGAATGCCTGGAATATCCAGCATCTCCGAAGGTTCTACCTATGATGCAAGGCCCCATGCCTGTGAAGGTCTCTGCTCATGACTCTCACGTAATAATGAGTGGGGTTGTCCATGCCCCGAAGTCTCCTGAGTGCCGCCCTTAGGCCTCACAGGGGCTCCCTCCCACATCTCAGTGGCAATACTTAGGTCCTCGCTGGTGAGAAGATGAAGACTAGTTTATGTGTCGGACGCGACTGTTCCTTTGGTCGTTTTCTGTTTTTGGTTTGCTTTTCTTGGAATGAAATTTGATGTTTCTAACTTTTTCGTTCTCAAAAGTCGGATTACCCCCTCTTTTTTATTCACTTTTTCTCCCCAAAAAGAGCGGCAGTTGCTCGTCACTCTTCCTCGCACGTCTCGCGCACGGGGGCTAGGCGGGTGGGTACATTTGGGTTAGCCCACAACCACAGCTCGCCGAAGCCTGGGTTCCCTAGGGCTTTGACGTCTTTGATCCTAGCGAGGCACGCTCGAACGTGCTCGTGGGCATGCAGACTCTCCTAAAATCCGTTCCTTCGGGTATCGCGATGAAGTGCACTAGCCACGGCAAACCTAAGCTCAGGGAGTGTGCGAAGAGGGACAGGGCGCCTTATGAGGCCACCTAACTATGCGGCTACATAACACCTCCGGAGGCTCAACAGCTCCAGAGACGTTCGGAAGGAAGCCTCGGGAAGGCACCCCGAGGACATGAAGCCTCACGACATGAGAATCTACCAAGAGCATGACAAGCTAAGCTATCTTACCCGCACTTAGTAGTAATACAGATACCATTACATAGTACGAATGTCAAAGCATAGAGTATTGACGCAAGCGCCATAGTTCATTACACACCCCAGTGGGGCCTCTACCTTTTTCGAAAAGGTAGGAAAAAGATAAAATAGGACGAGCAGCCGTTGCAGCTCCTGAGGCCTTGGCTCTAGCAGGGAGGCCCTGGCTCCAGCGGCAGGGAGGCCCTGGCTCAGTACAAGCACCCCTCTCACTTCACCGAGGCGCGGGGGCAAGGCACCTCGTCGCCCTCTCCGAACTGAGGCCGTGACGTGGCGACTCTCTGTAGCCGCCATCACCGGCGCTCCCCTCGGAAGAGGAGATGTCGCTGTGGGAAGAAGCATGGACGTCGTCTAGGGCAAGCTCATCGTCGTCGCTGCCATCATCTGGGTAGCACCCCGTCCGTTGGCCGTCTTCTCCGAACACCCTCACGTAGAGGGTCGCGTGGCCATCATATTTGAAGTGAAGGGTCCATCATCCGCTCGGGCCTAGTGCGCGGGCGAACATCTGCCAACCATGGGCCAAGGACACGCCGCCTGCAGCAGCAACCTCGACTCCCACCCATGAGGCCTCGCTGCAGCAGCCGTCGGCCTGAAGCCAGAGGCCATCAGGTCCTGAGGGCAGCGCCCTCACAAATAAGCGTGGGAGCAGGAGCCAGAGGCCAGCGGGCATCTCCGACCACACAATAAACTCCGGGAAGGCATCTGCCGAGCGAGACCGCGGCCGTGAAGGTCGAACGACCATGGTGCTTCTCTCCTCGTCGCAGTAGTCGCCTCGGCCGTGGCAACCCCCGCCGCATGAAGAAGCACCACCGCGGCTCCGAGAGGCGGTGCTCGTCCTCGAAGGAACACACCTACGCCCCTGGGTGGTTACCACCGGGGTAGCAGCGTGCTTACGAGGGCACCCGCGGCCTCTCTTGGGTGGTGGTGCACTGGGCCCCTCCTTGGGGGTTTTCCCTTTCTCTTCGGCGGAGAACTTCCTCAGTGGTGCCATGGATACCTTATCAAGCCGACAAGGCAAGAAGGAGCAAGAAGGGGGAACGAGAAACAAGGAGATGGATGTGAGCAGGGGGCTCTGGCCCCCCCCCCCTCATTTATAGCAAGAAGGAAGCCAACCGCCGGCCTCCATGATCGAAGGCAATGATGATCCGTTGCATGCAGCAGGTTCCTGTCAAGTTGAAACGGTTGCCGAGGTAGCATAGGGAAGCGGTGACGCCCACGTCCCATCTAGGTGCCACACGTCAATCAGGTCCGTACGCGGTTGGGGCCCGTGGCGCTTCACCCTTTCCCTCTGGCTTCGCCTCGAAGCCATGTCCGAGCGTACCTTGGGCATAGGGGCTACTGTCGGCGTTCTGGTAACCAGGGTACCCAGACTTGCCTGCCTGCAGCCAATGACGTGGATCCTTCACCGGCCTGGTACGGCCCATCTTTAGCATCAACACTCAAGACCCTCGCGATGGGCCAAGCCTCGCGAGGCGGACGACATCAAGACCCCCAGAAGGAGCAGTCTCGTTAGGCTGGCTCCTGAGGGGCGGAGATCTCTATGCAAGCCCCCACCTCGTGAGGTTCAGATGACGCAGGCCATGACGACCAAGGCCAGGCGGGTGCCAGCGGGCGCAGGACAACATGTTTCCTCTTTTGTGCTAAAGAGGCGAGCGCGGGCATGGAGTCCTGAGGAATCAGCTAAAGGTTTCCATTTCCGTGCAACAAGAGTAGGGTCGCCAGGACGGCAGGATGGAGGTCACCACCGAGCCCACCATGGCGTGAGGATCAGAGGCTTTGCACGCAAAGACCACCTTTAGTAAGGATATGATGTACTAGTTGTATCCCTTCAAATTTGGCTGTTGTGGGATCCCTTCCCGCCTACATATTGGGGGAAGAGGACCAAGGCTACTATATATATAGCTTAGCCATCACACAGAGGGGACAGATCATTCAGACCTTCCTCACCACCACAAGCAAGAACACACCTCGCGAGGTTGTTCATCCACTGTATTAGTTCTTCCTTAGCCCACCTTGAGGCAATCCACCACATTGCAGGAGTAGGGTCACTCACCGATAGGTGGCCTGAACCTGGGTAAACTGCCATGTGTCATTTCCTTTCCTGTTCCTCGAGCTAGATCACTGAGGCGGCGAGTAGGCTGATGGGGGAAGTTGAGTTCTTCGCATGCACCCCAGTGTTCGAACTTACAATGGTTTTGTGGAGCTCCGAATCCAAAAATGAGTGACTAGAATCACCAAAATGAGTGATGGGATAGATACTGAGTAAATAATGAACAACAATAGTTGTAGTGACAGAAAAGATATGACTGAAAGATTTTCAACAAGCAATGAATGATCAGGTAAACTATCGTCATGGAGCATGAAAGTAAACTGATGAAAGTAATGGAGTAAAGTATATTGAACCAGTGGTGCATGGTGGTGACAGGAGGATTTGGTAGACCAGTTTGACCTTTTGACAAAGGACTACGTCTGGTTGGAGGGGTTGTGACTTAACACGGAAGATAAACTCTCTTCGCCCTATTCTCCTTCAACTTGGATCTAATCAGACTGTAGTTGATTTCACCCGTGGTAGATACTGCTCCTTCAGTCGACCTTCACGAACCACAATCACTCTTGCTTGCTGAAGATCTAGATAGGTGAAGACAACAACTCTTCAACACTTGAGCCAAAACCTATCTGTCTAGAGAGTGCGCAGCTCTCAATAGTAATAGGTACAAGAACTCTCACTCAGAACTACCGTCATGGTAAACCACTATCTAAGTTTGGGCTCTTGATTTTTCTCACAGGGGATCTTAAACTCAAATCACTCGACGAGGGGATGCTCAATCGATCTTCTCAGAAATCTTAAGCGGAGCATGCAACGAACAACATTGGAGTGGGGTGGCTATTTATTGCCGCAACCTTCCCGAAAGGGAAATTACCGAATTGAACATGTGGAGCAGCCAATGGCCAAACGACATGATTCCACACGAGATATCATTTCCCTGCAAGTTAGATGTTCGAGTAGAATCAGAGCAAGGGAAACATAGATATGTTGCTTGGAGCAGATATGGTTCAGACGAGGTTTTCCTGTAACTAGGATGATATGAAGTAGATATGTGAGGAAAAAACTCAACAGTCAGATAGAGAGAATTCGCTTCAAAAAAAGTCGGAAGCTGACTTTCTTCTCCTACAAGGTTAGATAGTGAAAGATAATCATCATATAATATCTAACCATCAGGCACATATAGTTTCAGGAAGTGAAATATTTCTTCTAGAGAAACATGAAATCCAATCCTCCTTGAAACGGTTACTATTCCCTGCACGATAGATTAGTATCAACGATGATCTTTGTGAGGAATCAAACTTTCGATGGACTTTCAATACACCTGCAAATAGATAACTGGAGAAGCATAGCATTGCAGGGGGATTATTAATGGTACATGGCGACCGAGTATTCCAACACCATAGGCAGTGCTTTGAGTTCCAGAAGCAAATTGTTCAAATTAAAACCAAATAGTATGAGGGAAAAGCAAATAGTGAATGAAAACACCCTGTAAAAGACCCGTTGATCTATCTCTCGATGTTCTTCTCCACCTTTTGTCATCAAGTGTCAAAAAGGAAAGATAATACAGGGCGAGGAACTACTCGTCCGAAGAATCCTCATCAGAGTTTGAACTATTCGCAAAGCAGAACGAGTGATGGTTGAGGCTGAAGCAGGAGTTGGAGATGCATCATGGGCTTCAGGATCGGCTTTGCGAGTAGCAGCGCAAGGTGCATTAGGCTAGTAGATAAAGGTTCTAGCTGTGCCTTCAAGAATATCATCTGGTTCGACAAACAATAGATCTGTTGAGGCAGAACGCTGTGGAAGCACAGGAGTTTGCCTTCGGATACGCGGAACTTCAAATAACTGAAGATAATCATATTCCTTTTCGGTGCCCTTTGCAGGTAGTTGCTTGCGAGAATAGTGCTTGCGCAGAAGTGTCCATGAGTGCTTGTTCTGTTCCTTCTCATATAGGAGGGATTGGCAAGCATAATTATGAAGCAAATTGATATCACATATCATTTCCACCTTTACTTTTTTTATCGAACTTGATGTGGCTCTCCAGGGCTTGCTGAGTGCGAAGACAAATATCATATAATGAAGGATTTTCTTCATGAGGGATCTCAACTTTTTCCTTCTTGGACTTGGGAGCACTAGTAGAAGCAAGCATGGAGGGAGAGGCAGTGGCATCCAATGGAATCTTTCCTTTGCAGATATCTTTCACAATTCTAAGTGTGTCATAGACTGGTGGCATAAAAACTTTCAGACCATATGGGCAGAAGAACTTCTCCTCAGTGAGTTGTTCAATTGCGTGCATGGTCCATAGAGCGTATGGTTTTAAGGCTTGAGGGGTATCAACTGCATATGCCAAGTTGCGAATGAAAAGATCTGGGATAACAAAGTGAATACCCTGAGCAGTTGCAAGCAGTCATGTCCTATGATGCAATTGATGTTTCGGGCCTATTTGTCGGAGTGAGGAAGTTGCAGAGGATGAATAACAATACTTTGTTTTAATATGCCAGATTCTTTGGATATATCGCTATGCATTCATCACCAACAAGCTTGGGATCCATTAGTATGTGCAGTTGAGCTTCAGATGTTTCCCAATAGTACAGCTTGTGTTCTCGATTGCCATCAAATTCGCACCGAGGAAGATTCAACAGTGGTAAGAACAGATCTGCCGAGCATATGATTCTTTCCTCTCCATTCATCTATTCGGCAGTCCATGTAGAGCTATCTCCAAGTTCTCCTGAGATATATAGAATTGCATAGAGTTGAATAATCGCTTCATGATTCCAGCCATGATGGAAGTGGATGAAACCTTTCAGGAAGACAAGTTCAATTTGCTCGATGATATGATGGAAACATGGTAAACATTCGAGCTCAGCAAAATCTAGTATCTTGTGCTTGAATATGCGATTATTCTCATATAGAATACGAGCATAATACACAGCCCATTCCTTTGTTCAGAATCTGGCTGACAATGAAGTCCTTTCTCCTTCATACGGGCTGGTTCCAAAGAAATCAAGTTTCCGAAAGATGAAAATGCTCATTAAACGCTGGACCATTGGGGCCATCTTCAGCTGGTAAAAAGGGAAACGTTTCTAGAGGATTTTTCAAATTCTCTTCACTCATATTCCAAATGCGAGTATCATCAGGTGCTTGCATGCCTTCATCAATTGGTTTCAAAGGAGCACGAAGCTTCCTTGAATTTTCTTGTGCTCGCTACTTCAAGGAACTTGACTGTTTTTTATTATTGTTCGCTGGAACTCCTTCAGCGGCTTTCTGACTTTCAGACACTAGGGCCTTTTCTTTCGTTGCATTTTCTTCGATTGTGGGCACAACAGCTTCTTTCTCGGACTCATGGGACACAACTCGTGGTACAATTCCTTCGTGAGCCATGGGCTCTTCAGTTTTCTTCTTATCCTCTTCCAACTGCGAGGTAGTGGAGCGAGGAGCGGGATCAACATCCATCTGGGTAGGGGCACCAGATGATGTGACCGGGATGGTTTTGACATCGGAAGCATTTAGCTCCCCGTCAATCTTGTCACTTTCCTCCTTATTGGACCCGGAGGGCTCAACTAGCATTTTCTTTGGAGGCGGCGAGTCTGCCTTTTCAACCTCAATATCTTCAACAGTTTTATCATCATTGGCCTTCTTCTTAGGCAGAGCACCTTCTTCATCAGACTTATTCAAAAAGACATCAACAAGATCAGGTTCTTGGGCAACTAGAGTAGGAAAGATAACTTCCACCTGGCTGGCTTGCTGCATGGGCTCATCTTGGTGATGTGGAGATGGAGGAATCTGCTGCGAAGGAATACCCGAGTCAATTGTTGCATTATCAGTAATCAGAGGACGATGCTCTTTGATTCCTTTCAGTTTGCTCGCTCTGGCATTTGCCTTCTGACGTTTTTCTTCCTTGATTCTCCGTCGAGCAAGATCTGCCTTTCGGTCAATTTCATCATTTCTCCTATCACATAGCTGCGATAGTTCCATTTTTTAGACACAAATGCCACTCAATTTTGTCATTTCTCATTAGACTGAGAGCCTTTGTAAGCTCAACAATCTCTTCGTTCAAACGCTTTGTCTCTCTCTCAATGGTGGCATCTTTTCTCATCTGCTCAAGGGTTTGCTTGTCCTTGATAACCTAATTCAATTCTTTCGTCACTTTCCTCAGCTCGATGGAATATTTCGTTACAACTTTGGTAACGTCATCACGAAGACCCCGACTGCTTATATCAATAGATTTTGCATCATAATTAGCACTCTCAATTACATCAATCATTAGACTGAAATCATACTTTTGTTCCTCTGTTGAAGCAGGAACATTGTGCTTGGCTTTCTTAACAGAAACTTCAGCTTTATCTTCGGACATCAGTTTTCTCTTCGTAGTTTGAGCAGCAGAACCTGAAGGTTTGTCAGAGACTTGAGTGGGTGCATGTCTTGGTGATTTCCTTAGAGGAGGTGAAACTTTCACTAGTGAGAGAGTTTTGTAAGGCGTGTTGAGGATGGCTCACTAATCATGCATAGGAATTTCATCGGGAGCTTCTTCATCATAAGACTCATCAGACGAGTCAGGAGCAACCTTCGTTGATTTTTCTGGTGGCTGATTTCTTTCGGGGTGCTCGAGGGGAAACTGACTTTCTGGACTTGCTTCCTTTAGAAGCACGATCCTTTTTCTTCTACACATCTTGCCGAGTCAGCGCGAAGTTTTTTAGCTTTGACTTGATTTTTCTTCATTTGCCTAGCCTAACACTTGGCTTTGGCATTTTCCCTCTTGGCAACTTCATCGAGAAAATCCGCGATGGTTTTGAGGGAGTCGGGATGAGCAGTAAATGGATGTGGAGACCTGAGTTTTTCATCATCAGGGCCGATGCAATTCTAAGCAATGCAATCATTCTAAGGAGGTCTGAAGGCAAACATAATTTGATATTTCTTGTGAACGTTCTCATAGTTAAACCATTTCTTCGCCCAATGATGTTGAATCCTTTGCAACCTGTTGTTGCGTTCAATTGTTGTTGTTCTGTACCATCTGGTTCAGACATTTCAGTAGTGGTGTTCTTTTCTGTGCCACAACCACCTTTCTTAGGATTTCCATCAGAGAAGAGTGTAAGAGCATCGGTGATCAGTTCATCCTCAGGTTGATTGTGAGCTGAGGGAGTATCACCATCTTCTTCCTCTTCTTTGGATTCAAACTCAGATTTATTCTTCGGTGACTTAGGTGGCCTTGATGATTTTCCTCCACCAGTCAATCTCATTTGGTCAGACCTTGGTGGTGGTTGGGTCAAATCTCCTTCAGAATCAATACTTATCCGAGCTTTGTGTCATGTCCAATTGTGAACAGAATAGGTACGAGGGAAAACAGGGTAGGGTCATAAACAGGCACAAAAACATTTTGTAAAACTGAAAGTTTTTTTGGAAGGAGAATAGGAATCCATGGTATACTTTGGGGAAGATATCTTTGATAGATTTTAACCTAGTCAAGACCAGTCAAAACTATCTAATCATTCGAGTAAGTATTCATGAACACTAGATCGAGAAGAACTAGTACGAGGGAAAAACTACAAACCGTACCAGCCATAACTTAGTGAATCCTAGAGATCTACCGCACTGAATTAAATCAAAGAAAATGCACCGGTAAGAATTGCCCTAGAATAGAAGAAGGGGATAGGCGCAACTCCAGATCCAGGCACCCTAACTTGCCAGCATGGATCAACTAGGACAAAGCGGGAGTGAAGATTTACCACACTGGCACGACCAACGACGACGATACTTCACCGGAGTTGCACGGCGGGGCACTTTGACGGTGTTGGTTTGAGCTCGGGCTCGGGAGGAGGTGAAAGAGGGTTTGAGGAGTAGAGAGGAATAAAACACAGGGAGGGGTATTTATACCCAGAGAGCAGAACCACCTCTTTTGAAATCTACGGCCTGCAGAAGCGGGACGCTCTACATTCAAAGGACGTTATCACAATCATGGAGATTGTGGGCTCGTGAGAACCGCTTCCTGGGAAAATATCGGAAACAGAGAGAGAGGTCGAAGGATTTGAAGAAGGTCAAGCACCAAAAAAGATTAAAGTTCGAAGTCCATTTCTTTCACGACCAAGCACGTTGGACCGAAATTTTCTTCAGATCAAATTGCATGTTCATGACGGAAATAATAGATTGGACGAGAAGGAATAGAGAGATTAAAGGGACCAAAGCAAAACACTTAGCCAAATGCAAGGAAACACAAAACCACAGAGCTATGAGTGATTTGATCTTCGGATGAAACACAAACACAAAAACACAAAAACAAAGAAAGTGAATGAGAACACAAACAACAAGCACCAACAATTGAGATCTCAGGGCTAAGAGTAAGCGAGAGGAATCCCTGAGATAATTCCTGCAAGAAGGGTTAGTTCTTTTTCGCAGCCCACACTTGTGTGGGCAACGAGGATCTCATTTGCTTAGTCTGAGCAGGAACACTTCTTCGGTATGAACGATTTCGGGCGAGGAGAGGGTGTTTTGCCGCCCACGGTTGGTGCCCACGGTGTATGAACGGGGCTGACAGGTAGGGTGGTTGTGTCATGTCTGAGGGAAGTTACACATCTGCCCCTATTTAAAATATTAGCCTACATCGATTTCGAACGAGGAGAGTTTGTTTTGCCGCCCACCGTGGCTGAATGGGGAAATGGAGGGAGAGACACATGTCTTTCGGACGAGCTTGAATCAAATGTGTTTTACCGCCCACGCTTGGCGCCCACCGTGTCTGAATGGGCTCAGAGGCCGTCGTGTCACGTCTGATTGAAGTTACTAGTCTACCCCTATCGACAGCGGTGTAAATCCTGTCGATAAGGATGTCAAGTGTCAGGGGTAGACAGTAATTTCCATCTCACAAACACTTGCTTCAGGCAGCCCACAAATGATAGTGGGTGTTTAGCCGCTTCGTTCAAAACTTGGGAGAATTAGCATTCACGTTTGCCCTGGGCCCTGGCAACTATATCCAAAACCATTTTTATTCGATTACAAATTTCCACAGATAATTCTACGTTTTGTTATTTATTTCTTCAAAACCACAACAAAGATTTATTCCACCTTTATATATGATTATGATTTAGAAATGTCGTGATCTTCGAATTCAGTAGGATGGATACACTTTGAGTCAAACAGTTATTTCATCCAATACAATATGTTCACACGAAAAACAGTTCACCTTATGTCAATCATACAAGTACTAAGGATTACCGTGCCTAAAAAATTCGGATCATTACAATACATGGACAACACAGGGGGTCTTACAACATAATCCATTCAGAGACATGACACAACATGCAAGTACAATAATCTAATGACAATTTCAACTGCTATCTAAAGAAGAGCTGGGATTACCCTGGGCTTCAGATAGCAGAAGCAGCAAGACCTCCTCCGTCTTCAAATGCAACATTCTTACTTCCTCCAAATTTTGGATTGCTTGCATAATGCGTGCAGCTAATTGCGTAATTTCTAGCTTCAAGATCGAGATTAGCTCATTCATGGCAGCCACACCATCTCTTTCTGCCTCTAGTAGAGCCTCAAGAACTATAATATCTGTGCTGAGACTGCTCTCTGGCGGTGTTGCCTCTAAACTGCTACCATCTGGTAACATGGATGGCGCACTGCTTCCACAAATAGATTTTGGGGTTGTATATTGTGTCCTAGTGTGAACGGCATCCTGAAAGGTTTCCGCTGGACATAAGTAAGAGATAGTTATCGCATGATCCAGGCAGTAAGCTTACATGGTAAACGACATACGAATTATTGCCGAGCATGGCAAGCTATACTTAAATGGTTCGAAGCAGCATCAGCCGAAAAGAAATTAAAATGGTAAGATGAAAACTTGAAAGGCAGTGTACCACCGCTATCTTTAAATTGCCAAGGCATCTAAGAAGTTGAAATAATCTGAGAAAACACTTAACAGTGTGGCCTCATATAAACTACGAAGACAGTCTTGTGATGAAGTTCAGAGGAAAAGTTAAGGACTCAAATGAACTAGGCATGCATTTCTTTACAATAGTACATCAAACACTGCTGACATATTGGCCAACTCAGGTATAGCATAACATGTAACAAACAAGCATTCGAATCAAGCAATACAGCAAAGCAGACAACTGAACTATTTGTTATTCTGTATGATTATAGGTTGAGGGCACAAGCCAAGAAAGCAGCCCACACGCACTACATTTCACATGTACTAAAACACACTAGCTTACCATATGTTGCTATGAAGCCTCGCTGTTGTTGCAATGTTCTTTGAAGATGTCGTCAGCATCCCGTGGTTGCAAATCTACTTGTTGTAGTTTATTCTGCACCCTCTATTTAGGTAAAATTAATTTTAATTGCATGCACTGGTTCGAATTGATCATCAATGGTTCATCTAAACTAATGAAAGAAGGGTGTGTGCATACACGAGAATATATCTGCTTCCCTCTATTTTTATGCTTGTTCGAGGTGCCAGCCCGAAAAGAACAAATATTTTTCTTGATGGGGTTGGCAGCTCCATAATTAATAGAAGCATCAAATTATTCATGCAACTTGGGAAGATCAAGAACAGACAAAAAAGTAATGAACAGAGGCTCGTAGTTGTGATGTAATAGCTAGCATCAGAAAATGTAGGGTAAAACAAACAAAAACCAGCGGAACCACATGCTAGTTTGCTGATGTGTAATTAAGCATAGAGAACATGAAGTAGTCTGATGGAACCAACAGGTGGCATCAGAACAACACCATTATCATAAATATAGCATGCAAGAAGTAAAATAGTAGGCAGTGATATCTAGGAAGTAAAGTAATACTTAGGACAAAACTAAAGCATATTAACTATATGTGCACTGGTATGTAATTTAGCACATGTAACATGTTCACTGCCAGAAGTATGGCCCAACAGGTGCAAGCAGAATAACGCGTCTCATGAAAAACTGAATGATGCCCTGAAGAAATTCAAAGTTGCGGTGCTTATGCTAAGAAAGTGAACGTAGGCGCCGGCCGTTGGATAATAGTACCTGATTCTCGGCGGCGTATGGGTATCGTTTGCATACTTGATAGCTAAGGATCGTCGATGGTGCTCATGTTGTGGTTGAGTTTGGGCTGGCTGTCGCCATCACTGAAGCAGCTCCGGTGCTACGGTTGCGGCGCCTGTCGACATACAAGAAAGCTCATCTGTGGTAAGTGAACAGTTGCACGGTAAAGAGAAAAACTGAAGGAGTACAGATCAAAATAACCTGATGAGGCTGCGGCATTGGTAAAGCAGGGCCGGTGGAGTTGAATATGGCGTCCGTGGAGCGGGTCCGGTGCAGTGGACGAAGGCTTCGGCGGGTGCGTTGTACAGTGCTTTCGTTGAGGTGGATCTGTTGCGGCGGACGAGGGCTTGTATCAAGGCCAATGAAGGGATGGACGAAGGAGCAGTGAAGGGCCTACACTGTGGTCGACGAGGTCACCGGTTAAGCAAATCCGGTGTGGTGGACCATGATGGCGGTTAAGGAGATCTAGAGCGGTGTACAAGCCAGTCGCTGAAGCGGCTCCGGTGAAGCGGTTAGTTGGAAGTTAGGGGTTCCAAGGTGCGGAAGGTAGATCCGTCAGGGTGTGAGGTCCCCCGCTACAGCGGAGGACTAGATTTGGCGGCTTGCTGTTGTTGAGTGGGGGGTCGAGGAGGGGAAGGGTAGGGGCTCTGCGGAAGAATGTTGGGGGCAAAGAGGGGAAAACAATGGAGTTACCAAAGCAGCCCTTTTCCATTCATGTGGCAGGGGCAAAACAGGAATATCACAAGGCTAAACTTTCGGGCGCGAGATATTTCGGTGTGAGTGGGAAGTTTGAATGCTTTTGGCGCCTAAAATTATATTCTGCTCTTGTACGGTCGACTATGATATTATGGCCGAGAATTTGTTTGTTTTGCACGCAAAAAAAGTGCAAGTTTTGAAAATCAATGTCTCCAACTCAAAACTTACATTGTCCATTCAATTCAAATATGGATCATTGAGCTACTACAAGCAAATACCATCATATGGTCCAATTCAAATGAAATTCCAAATGTGTTTATCCTAAATATGATGACAAAAGCAAAAATGTGTATGTGTATGAATAAAGTGGATGATTATAAAGTTTGAACATGCCCGTATGTGTATATCTCTAGGTTTGATATATGAATTTGAAATCACGAAATCCCGGCTTAAAAATGTACCTCCGCTTAAATGAGTTACAAAAATCTAATGATGGAGTCGAATTCTAAAATTCCAATCTTGGGTTTGTAATTCTGGTACATCAAAGTATATCACGCATGTTTAAAAGTATTGTTATCTCATAGTCCAAACTGTGAAACAAATTGATCAACCTTGAGTGCACACACTATTGACCATGTATATCTCAATTACGCTAAAGTTCCTAAAATATGGACACCTCACTCTTTATCTGAAGCCAACCCCCC
>LR738714.1:435025873-435049743 GCA_902687465.1 Secale cereale
CTTGCCCCCTCCCTTTCTCTCTCTCTTTGTCGCTAGCTCTGTCTCTCTCTCGCTCTCACACCCCTCTCCCACACACAATCAATGTCTCTTCCAAATAGTCTGCTCCCCCCGCCCGCACCCATGCTATCCCGCTACACATGCCACACCATTCCTCCTTCCCTTATACTAGGTTTACATCATTAGTGGTCTTTCTACTCCACATACACACACTCCCTCTCACACACAAACGCGCGCACAAACACACACAGACACGCACAAACACCCATTAATCTGGATCCTCATCTCTCCCCATGTCTGCATGTGTATCTCGCACACTGACTCTCTAATTATGTATATGTGTCTCCACGTTACACAACACAAAGCCCCATGTACATGTCTCTCTCTATCGTCGACACACATAGACACAAAGAATCTGTTATCATTGCCTCAATCTCTACACATATCACACATGCACATTGTCTCTCTCACACACAAACACGCTCAACAAGGGTTTCCCCGTGAATAACTTATCGTCCATTCATTAACAGTCATGGTAGTACGGCGAACACGAGACGTGAAAAAGAATAAATCTACACGTGCTTAGACCACCTAGTATGACTACTAGGACTAGAGCAAGCCAAAAAGCGCGCCGCCGTCACCCCCTCCTTATCGGCGACGAGAAAACCTTTGTTTTACACAGTCGAGAAGTCATTGTGCTAAGGCCTCCCATGCTGAGGCGTTGAATAGAATGTAGATGCTAGTTTACGGAAACAAGTATCGATAATACATTTGTATCTCCATACTTATATTTCTTCTCTTGTAAAAAAACCGAGTTGGTGATGATGGTACGCGTGCCATCTTGCAATATAGACCGTCCGATCTATATCTGATAATGGAAATTAAACTAAAAGATACCCGCACCCCTCTCCACATTTGCAGACAAGGCATTCCCTCGTTCATCCTTATCTCCAACAACCTCATTGTTGAGCAATTAAGAACGGAAGCCTCTGGAACAAACTGGCCTGGTGGCCGCTGCCGGCATCGTCAATCCCCATGCCTCCGCTCAGTTCGACCACCAATCACCACCACGCCCCACTCCTCTTCACCTTATCTCCTAGTTCTCGAGATATCATTAGTTTTTACACATGGGATTACTCCCGCATGGGTCAATCACAACCAGTGTTTTTATAAAAAAAATGCATCTTGATGTTCCGTGCAATGCACGTATCTTGCTAGTACTCCTACAGAAGACTAAGTTGGTGATGATGGTGTGTCTGCCATCCGTCGTTTGTGACCATTAGATCTACATCTAACGACTGTGATGTAAGTTGTTGCCTTTTCTCACAAACATCCCACTTGTCTACCAATTTTCAGAAAAAACCCATAATTAGTATCTTAAAACCAACCACATCTCTCCCTGACCTCACCAAAACAGCCCAAGGAATATATTCTAATTGAAACATAATATATCTCTAGTGATATATGTATACCAAAATTAGAGTGTTTTGTATCAAGTTTGTGAATAAGTATTATTCTGATTATGATTCATTGCAACGCACATGAACATTGCTAGTATTTCCAACCATGCGAAAAAAAATCCCTAGTATTCCATAGTTTCGAGTTTTCCATCAAGATATTAGTCACTCATGGTTGATATTTACTTTCAATCATGTACACATATGCACTATGTAACTAGCCTTGCTTATTGGGTTCCAAAGCTTAACTTTCACTCCTACTTACAATATGTAGAGTATTTAACAAAAAACTACCACTTTCAACCAGCCCTAGGAAGAATCTATTGTACAAAAAATAGCAAAAACATACCCAAAATTTCTTAATCCACGCCAAAAACTACTACCTACCGATTAGGTTAGTTTAAACCCATTTATGACAGGGTTGGCCCACACGTCCGTGCTGACGAGGGAGCTTACACTAACACATTTTGTTTGACCGTTAACACGAGGGACCCACATCTAACCTTCTATCCTGTTATTCCCCCTCAAATCATTATTTTTCTTGAACATTACTTCAAACAGTACTGATGTGTGTTCGTCGGTGGCGCCGGTGATGAGCGAGTTGGCTGCCGCTCCGCCGGACGGGCCGGACACCGCACAGGCCTCCGCACGGGTTGGCTGGCTGGCACGAGCGAGCAAGCCGCCGTGCTGGCCTTCGCTCGAGCCAGATGGCTGGCCTTAGCGCGGCGCGCGCGAGCAAGCCGCCGCGCTGCCGTGCCAATCTAGCTAGCAAACCTTGCAGACAAGCAGCTGGACGGAGCTATCTTGGCTAGCTAGCGGCAGCGAGTGCCGGGCGGAGCTGGCATCCGTGCTGCCGCAAGATGGGCTACGCACCGCCGGCGGTTTTGACCTCGCCTTCTGCCGGCGGCGGTAGCTGCGTCCCATCGCCGAGGATGACTAGGTGGACGGGCCGGAGGTAGGAGGTCACTCGGGGATTTTTAAGCAGACTGACATGTAGGTCCCACAAGTCATAACGCCCACTCGAATAGAAGGCGTTGACTTAATGGGCGACGTGGGCCCTGTTTGTTACTCTAAGTCAGAGGTTAGATTCTAACCCTGAACTAACTCTAACCAAAGTGGTGTCTGGATGGCAGGGTTAGATTGACAACAAATGTATCCAAACAGGCCCATGGGTTGAAACGTACCTATAACAACACTTCGTAGAGTAGTCGTTTCTTGGTAGGGCTGGTTGGTAAGAGCATGTACAATGGTTGATAAGGTAGTCTTATCTTAAGTCTGCCACGTATGACAGTGGTAGTAGTTTCTTGGCATTATTAGTGGGTTTTTTGCATTATTAGGGGTTTCTTGTAAGGAACAATGTACTACTAGCGACAAAAGGCGATTCTAGGTTGCGTTGTACTCCAACGAGTACTACTAGTGGTCGCGGGAGTGTATACCTCATTTTGTGGGTTTGATCCCGGCCGAACGCACGACGACCTTTTTTTTAAATAGTAACTTTGCCGCAAGCCAATATTTTACACGGGTAGTTTGAGTTTTGAAGTAAACGGATGTGCGACACCACAATCTGGGTGCACTAGATAGCCTAGCCACGTGAATGGGTTTTCCTTCCCAGTATCTCGTGGATCGCATGCTCGCCCTAGCCGCACCTCGCTTGCAGTTTCCTCATCAGCTAGTAGCATATTTAAACTAGCGCCTCCCAATTAAGCCCGAGGCCAGAAAAGCCTGGCGGGGCATTGGGAACTGTGCAATATGGCTCTGTATGTAAAGTGCTCTACTACTACTCTGCAGCTTGTGGCGTTGCACGCATGGACTTCACTCCATTATCGGCTCTACTATAAAAGAAATTCCTCTTGACGTGTTTTTTTTGAAACGGAGGCAAAAGCTTTGCCTCATCTCATTCATAAAGAAGGAATTACTAACAAAGTTCGACGAGATCCATTACACCTCCACAAATGGAAGTGAAAAGCCTAGTCTCGTTGTATCAAATAGCTCAAATGTTCTGCCCCCGCAGTAACCGTCGCTAATAAACAGGCTGCTAGTGTGTGTGTGAGAGGAGCGGCTGAGGCCCTCAACTATGTGTTCGGTGCCAGAAATCTAAGAAGTTTTCCACATACACTTCGATGCTAAATGAAAAATATTTAGCACCGGCACCACAACGTGAAGGATTTGGCATACATCCACCTCTGGCCCACCTAGCTATAAACTAGTAATATATCAGCTCAAATCAGTGTCTCGCTAGTGGTGCTAGTGGTCCTTTGCATGCAAAAGTACAGTGGCTGCTTTGTTTATTGCCTCAACGAAATATGGCGTCGGAGCAAGTAGAAGCATCGATGCCCTGAAATTTTTGATATGACATCGGCTAGGCAATGTAGGACACCGGTGCCAAATGTTTAAAAAGTGAATTTGGCACCGGTTTTGGCCTACATAGTGGAGGGCCTGAGTAGGCCAGCTACATGAGAGGAGCGGCTGAATAGAGCACCGAGAATACCCACTAGGCCACTACGCAGGTGTACTTTCCCTGCATTGATAGTACAACGATGGTTCTTGAGAATAATAGTACCCTCCACTTCCAACTGTAGCTCATTGGCCCTGAGATTCAAGAGTTCAAAATTGTTGCACTATATTGTACACTACATAGCACTAGTAGTACGCTCGCACTACTAGTTGAGAAAGTAGTACTAGTACTATTGTCAGCGTCCTGGGAACCAAGGTACCCAGACTTGCCTGCTTGCGGTCCGCGACACGCTCCTACTACGGCCTGGTATGGCCCAGCTGATCGACCAGCTGCTCAAGACCCTCGCGAGGGGGCTAGGCCTTGCGAGGAGAACGACACCAAGACCCCCTCCGGAGCAGCCTCAGCTAGGCTGCTCTGGAGGGCCGGAGAATCCAAGGCCATGCCTGCCTCAGGAGGACGCAGTGACGCAAGCAGTGATGCACCGCGCCAGTGGGTGCCAGTGCGTGCCAGCGCCGTAGTTGCTGTTTTGGTGCAAAGGAGACAACGCAGGCGCAAGGTCCCGAGGGACGAGACAAAGGTTTCCCCTTCGGTGCAACAAGACCGAAGACCGCAAGGACGACAGGGAGGATGTCACCTCCGAGCCCACCACCACGTCATCGCCTTATCCCTTTGCAGACGAGGACAACTTTTATCAGGATAGGAACGTCCTTGTGTTCCCGCTCAAAATGGCCGTTGTGGGATCCCTTCCCGCATAAACATTTTGGGGGAAGAGGACCCTGGCCGCCTATATAAGTAGCTAGGACTCCCACTGCGTAGGGGCATTCTAATCGGAGGGGGATCAACCTCATCTTGAACACCCCACCTTCACACAAAGGAGCAAGAACACTTGCCTCCTGACCCTCTTGAGCTCTCCTCCTGAGATCAAGAACCACTGTACTTGTTCATACTCAAGCCCTCCTGAGGCTAATCCACCAAAGCAGGACGTAGGGTTTACACCGCAAGGTGTCTTGAACCTGGGTAAACTTGTGTGTGCTTTACTTATGACCCACAAGTGTAGGGGATCTATCGTAGTCCTTTCGATAAGTAAGAGTGTCGAACCCAACGAGGAGCAGAAGGAATTGATAGGTAGTTTTCAGTAAGGTATTTTCTGCAAGCACTGAAATTATAGGTAACATATAGTTTTGTGATAAGATAATTGGTAGCAAGTGACAAACGGTAAAGTAAATAGGTGCAGCAAGGTGGCCCAATCCTTTTTGTAGCAAAGGACAAGCCTGGACAAACTCTTATGCAAGGTAAAGCACTCCCAAGGACATATGGGAATTATCGTCGTGCTAGTTTTCATCACGATCATCTGATTCACGTTCGGTACTTTGATAATTTGGTATGTGAGTGGACCGTGCTTGGGTGCTGCCCTTACTTGGACAAGCCTCCCACTTATGATTAACCTCTAATGCAAGCATCCGCAACTACAAAAGAAGTATTAAGGTAAACCTAACCATAGCCTGAAACATATGGATCCAAATTAGCCCCTTACGAAGCAACGCGTAAACTAGGGTTTAAGCTTCTGTCACTCTAGCAACCCATCATCTACTTATTACTTCCCAATGCCTTCCTCTAGGCCCAAATAATGATGAAGTGTCATGTAGTCGATGTTCACATGACACCACTAGAGGAGAGACAACATACATCTCATCAAAATATCGAACGAAGACCAAATTCACATGACTACTAATAGCAAGACTTCTCCCATGTCCTCAGGAACAAAAGTAATTACTCACAAGACATAATATTGTTCATGATCAGAGGGGTATTAATATGCATAATGGATCTGAACATATGATCTTCCACCAAATAAACCAACTAGCATCAACTACAAGGAGTAATTAACACTACTAGCAACCCACAGGTACCAATCTGAGGTTTGGGTACAAAGATTGGATGCAAGAGATGAACAAGGGTTTGAGAGGAGATGGTGCTGGTGAAGATGTTGATGAAGATAGCTCTCCCCAATATGGGAGAGTTGTTGGTGATTACGGCGGTGACGATTTCCCCCTCCCGAAGGGAAGTATCCCCGGCAGAACAGCTTTGCCGGAGCCCTAGATTGGTTTCCGCCTTGGTTCCGCCTCGAGATGGCGGCGTCGGGTCCCGAAAGCCTCCTCCTGATTTTTTCCAGGTCAAAACGCTTCATATAGGAGAAGATGGGCACATGGGGCCCACCGACGGGCCCTCGAGGCTGGGGGGCGCGCCCCCACCCTCGAGGCCAGCCAGTGGTCCCTCTTGTGGGTTTATTCCGCCAGATATTTTTTATATTTTCCAAAAAAATGTTCCGTGGAGTTTCGGGGCTTTTGGAGTTGTGCAGAATAGGTTTCCAGAGTTTGCTCCTTTTCCAGCCCAGAATTCAAGCTGCCGGCATTCCCCCTTCTTTATATAAACCTTGCAAAATAAGAGGGAAAAGGCATAAGTATTGTGACAAAACATGTATGAACAGCCCATAATGCAATAAATATGAACTTATAGGCATGACGCAAAATGGACGTATCAACTCCCCCAAGCTTAGACCTCGCTTGTCCTCAAGCGAAAGCCGATATCGAAAAATATGTCCACATGTTTAGAGATAGAGGTGTCGATTAAAATAGAATACGTACATGAGGGCATCATGATCATTCTTATAACAGCAACTTATATTAATATTGTCATATGATTCTTAAGCCAAAGTAACAATTCATCCACAATATCAAGTATGCATCATAAACTTCATTGGAAACTAACAAACTTTGGTCTTGGTCACTGAAGCAATTGCAATTTATCATAACATCGGAAAGAGTCCATATAAAAGCTTTTCAGCAAGCCTACATACTCAACTATCATATAGTCTTTCACAATTGCTCACACTCATGCAATACTTATGTTTATGGAATTTTAATCGGACACAGAGACAGATAGGGGCTTATGGTGTTGCCACCCAACCTTTTACCTCAAGGGTAATGTCAATAGTAATAGATCATGAAAACTTACATCCAAGTGGGTATATATGTCAGGATCTTTCCAACACAGTGTGCTTGCCAAAGGATAAAATGAAAAAGGAAAGGTGGATCTCACCTTGACACTTATAAGACAAGAATAAAAGATAGGCCATTCGCAGAGGGAAGCAGAGGTTGTCATGTATTTTTATGGTTGGATGCACAAAGTCTTAGCATAGAAGAACTTCGCTTTATATTGCCACTTGTGATAAGGACCTTTATTATGCAGTCCGTCGCTTTTATTACTTCCATATCACAAGCTCGTATAAAGCTAATTTCTCCCACACTAATAAATCAGACATATTTAGCGGGTTTGCAACATGACAACTTACTTGGAAGGATCTTTCTCAATCCATAGGTAGGTATGGTGGACTCTCAAGGCAAACTGGGTTTAAGGATATATGGAAGCACAAGTAGTATTTCTACTTAGTGCAAGGATTTTTGGCTAGCATGAGGGGGAAAGGCAAGCTCAACATGTTGGAAGATCCGTGACAATATACTTTATTTCAGATATAAGAAGACATAACCCATTATGTTGTCTTCCTTGTCCAACATCAACTCTTTAGCATGTCGTACTTTAATGAGTGCTCACAATCATAAAAGATGTCCAAGATAGTATATTTGTTTGTGAAGCCTCTCTTCTTTTATTACTTCCTATTAATTGCAATGATGACCAAAACTATGTTTGTCACCTCCCAACAACTTTTATTTATCATACTCTTGTACGTGAAGTCATTACTTCCCATAAGATCGATATGATCTCTTTGATACTCTTTTTGTTTTCTTTCTTTTTATCATGACCCAAGTGAGGGAATCAAGCCCTTGACTCAACACTAATCTTTATTATATAGCTCACGGACTCGATTACAAAGGATAAAGCTCACAAAGCAAAAGCTCACAACTACATCATGCTAACTTTATTCTAATAGATCAAGATACTACCAAAAGGATCGAACTAAGTAAAACAGTAAAGATAGGAGTGATGGTGATACTATACCGGGGTCGCTCCCCCAAGCTTGGCAGTTGCCAAGGGGAGTGACCATACCCATGGGATTATGTCTCCTTCTTCGGGGTTGGTGATGATGACTTATTCCTCAGCTTACGCTTAAGGGCAGAATTTTGCTCCTTCAGATCATTGATCTCTTGCTCGAGGTTTAATATCTTCTTGCATAATGCCTGCTTGTTTTCCTGCAAGAGGTTAAAAGGGATAAATTCGATCTTAGGTTTCTTTACTCTGTCGGGGAGACTTGACTTTTTGAACTCCACATGTATGTCCCCCGGTTGAGGTAGTGGGACTTCGTCTTCATCCGAGCTAGTCCAATCCTTCCTCTTTGAGTCATGGTCCTCTTCGTCTTCTGTAGTCCAACCATAATGCTCCAAATCACCATAGACCTTAGGGTCAGCATGGGAATCAGCCACATAGCTTTCTCCTTCCGAATCCTGGGACGACATGTTGCTCTTATCTGCGATAGGAATAGCTCAAAACGAAAACAGAGGAATTCTGCGTGATACAGAGGTCAAAACCTTCGGGAGTATATATAATGAATTTTTCCCGCACGAAAGGATTAACCCACAAGAAAACGGAGTCCAGGGGACACACGGGGTGCCCTCGAGGCAGGGGGGCGCGCCCCCTACCCTCGAGGAGGCCCCGTGTCTCCTCCGGACTGCGGTTTATTTTTCTATTTTTCTAAATATTCCAAAACGGAGAAAAAATGCATTTAGAACTGTTTTGGAGTCGGTTTACTTACCGTATCACGTACCTCTTCCTTTTCGGAGGCTGAATCATTCTGGATAGTGTCCCTTATGTATTCCTCCGGGGTTATAGTTTCAATAATATTAGTTTCAACATTTATGGGGTTACCTGAGATATAATGTTTGATCCTTTGTCCATTGACCACCTTCGGATTTGTGCCCTCGAAGTTGTTGATTTTGATGGCACCGGAACGATAGACCTCCTCGATAACGTAAGGTCCTTCCCACTTGGAGAGAAGTTTTCCTGCAAAAAATCTTAAACAAGAATTAAATAGCAAAACATAATCACCTACGTTAAACTCACGCTTTTGTATTCTTTTGTCATGCCATGTTTTAACCTTTTCTTTAAATAACTTGGCATTCTCGTAGGCCTGGGTTCTCCATTCATCGAGACAGCTAATATCAAATAGCCTCTTTTCACCGGCAAGTTTGAAATCATAATTGAGCTCTTTGATAGCCCAATATGCCTTATGTTCTAGCTTAAGAGGTAAGTGACAAGATTTTCCATATACCATCTTATATGGAGACATACCCATAGGATTTTTGTATGCAATTCTATAGGCCCATAATGCATCATCTAGTTTCTTGGACCAATTTTTTCTAGACCTATTAACTGTCTTTTGCAAGATTAATTTCAACTCCCTATTACTTAGTTCTACTTGACCACTAGTCTGTGGGTGATAAGGTGATGCAATTCTATGGTTGGCATCATACTTAGCAAGCATCCTACGGAAAGCACCATGAATAAAGTGTGAACCACCATAAGTCATTAGATATCTAGGGACTCCAAACCTTGGAAATATAACTTCTTTAAGCATCTTAATAGAGGTGTTATGATCAGCACTACTAGTTGGAATAGCTTCTACCCACTTAGTAACGTAATCAACAGCAACTAGGATATGTGTGTACCCATTAGAGGCAGGAAAAGGTCCCATATAATCAAAGCCCCAAACATCAAATGGTTCAATAACAAGTGAATAATTCATAGGCATTTCTTGACGTCTACTAATATTACCGATTCTTTGACATTCATCACATTATAAGACAAACTTGCGGGCATCCTTGAAGAGAGTAGGCCAATAAAAACCGGATTGCAATACCTTGTGTGCAGTTCTGTCTCCCGCATGGTGTCCTCGATAAGCTTCGGAGTGGCACTTGCGTAAGATATGTTCCTGTTCATGCTCGGGTACACAACATCTAATAATACCATCTACTCCTTCTTTATAAAGATGTGGGTCATCCCAGAAGTAATGTTTCAAATCATAAAAGAACTTTTTCTTTTGCTGGTATGTGAAGCTAGGAGGTATAAACTTAGCAACAATGTAATTAGCATAATCAGCATACCAAGGAGCTGTACAAGAAGTACTTATGACAGCTAGTTGTTCATCAGGGAAGCTATCATCAATAGGTTGTGGGTCATCAAGTATATTCTCTAACCTAGACAACTTATCTGCTACGGGGTTCTCAGCTCCCTTTCTATCAATAATATGCAAGTCAAATTCTTGCAGCAAGAGAACCCATCTAATAAGTCTAGGTTTAGCATCTTTCTTTTCCATAAGGTATACGAGAGCAGCATGATCAGTGTGAATAATTACTTTAGAATCAACGATATAGGGTCTAAACTTATCACAAGCAAATACAACTGCTAAAAATTCTTTCTCAGTGGTAGCATAATTTCATTGGGCACTATCTAGAGTTTTACTAGCATACTAGATAACATTCAATTTCTTATCAACTCTTTGCCCTAGAACAGCTCCTACAGCATAATCACTAGCATCGCACATAATCTCAATGGGTAAATTCCAGTCAGGAGGCTGGACAATAGGTGCAGAGATCAATGCTTTCTTAAGTATTTCAAATGCTTCTAGGCAATCATCATCAAAGACAAAAGGAATATCTTTCTATAAAAGATTAGTCAGAGGCCTGGAGATTTTAGAGAAGTACTTAATGAACCTCCTATAAAACCCGGCATGACCAAGGAAACTTCGTATACCTTTGATATCCTTAGGGCATGGCATCTTTTCAATAGCATCAACTTTAGTTTTGTCAACTTCAATACCTCTTTCAGAAATTTTATGTCCCAAGACAATGCCTTCATTAACCATAAAGTGGCACTTCTCCCAATTCAAGACAAGATTAGTTTCTTCACATCTCTGCAAAACTCGATCAAGGTTGCTTAAGCAATCATCAGAAGAAGTTCCGTAAATGGAGAAATCATCCATGAATACCTCAACAATCTTTTCACAAAAATCAGAGAATATAGCCATCATACATCTTTGAAAGGTAGCAGGTGCATTACATAAACCAAAAGGCATACGTCTATAGGCAAAGGTACTGAAAGGACAAGTAAAGGTGGTCTTTTCTTGATCCCCCTTTGACACATGTATTTGAGAGAAACCAGAATAACCATCTAGAAAGCAGAAATGAGTATGTTTGGATAACCTTTCTAGCATTTGATCAATAAATGGCAAGGGGTAATGATCTTTCTTAGTAGCTTTATTTAACATACGGAAATCAATTACCATCCTATAACGTGTAACTATTCTTTGCGGGATCAATTCATCTTTATCATTAGGTACAACAGTCATACCTCCTTTCTTAGGAACATAATGGACAGGACTTACCCATTGGCTATCAGCAATGGGATAGATAATACCTGCCTCTAGAAGCTTTAAAATTTCCTTCCTTGCCACTTCTTTCATCTTAGGATTTAACCGTTGCTGATGATCAATAACTGGTTTAGCAGTTTCTTCCAATTTTATCTTGTGTTGACATATAGTGGGACTAATGCCCTTAAAATCATACAGAGTATATCCAATAGTAGCTCGGTGCATCTTCAGAGTTTTCAATAATCTTTCTTCTTCATGCTCTGAAAGGTTAGCACTAATAATAACATGATATATCTTCTTTTCATCAAGATAAACATACTTAAGATTATCAAGCAAAGGTTTAAGTTCAAACATGGGATCACCCTTGGGTGGAGGAGGATCCCCTAGGATTTCAACAGGCAAGTTGTTTTTCAATACGGGTCCCTGTGTAAGGAATATTTCATCTATCTCCCTTCTCTCATTCATATGCATATCATTTTCATGGTCTAGCAAGTATTGTTCTAAAGGATCATTAGGTGGCATGGCAATAGAAGCAAGACCAATAAGTTCATCCTTACTGGGTGGTGCCTTCTCAAGGGGTTGTCTACGGAATTTAGCAAAGTTAAAATCATGAGACGTGTCCCCTAATCCGACAGTGACAATGTCTTTCACACAGTCTATCTTGGCATTAACAGTATTCAAGAAGGGTCTACCAAATATAATGGGACAGAAAGAATCTTGTGGGGAACTAAGAACAAGAAAATCAGCAGGGTATTTAATCTTCCCACACAAGACTTCAATATCTCTAACAATCCCAACTGGTGAAATAGTTTCTCTATTAGCAAGCTTAATAGTAACATCAATCCCTTCTAACTCAACAGGTGCAATATCATGCATGATTTCGTTATACAAATCAAAAGGGATAATGCTCACACTTGCACCTACGTCGCATAAACTATGATAGCAATGATCTCCTACCTTAACAGAGATGACAGGCAGGCCTACGATAGGTTTATGTTTATTCCTAGCATTGGGTTTGGCTATCCTAGCAGACTCTTCTTGGATATAAATAACATGTCCATCTAAATCTTCTACCAAGAGATCTTTAACCATGGCAACACTAGGTTCAACTTTAATTTTCTCAGAGGGTGTAGGTGTTCTAGTATTACTCTTATGGACTACAGTTGAAGCTTGAGCATGATCCTTTATCCTAACAGGGAAAGGTGGTTTCTCGATATAAGCGGTAGGAATAATGGGATCAACATTATAAGTGATAGTCTTTTCTTCAACTTTAATAGGTTCAACTACTTTTACTTCAATAAGGGGATGGTATTTAAACCACTTCTCCTTGGGGAGATCAACATGAGTAGCAAAAGATTCACAAAAAGAAGCTACTATCTCAGAGTCAAGTCCATATTTAGTGCTAAACTCACGGAAAACACCGGTATCCATAAAAGCTTTAACACAATCAAACTTAGGGGTCATACCTGACTCCTTACCTTCTTCGAGATCCCAATCTTCAGAGTTGGATTTAATTCTTTCCAATAAATCCCATTTGAAGTCAATAGTCTTCATCATAAAAGAGCCAGAACAAGAATTATCGAGCATGGTGCGATTATTGAGAGAAAGCCGAGCATAAATTTTTTGGATGATCATCTTTCTTGAAAGCTCATGATTGGGGCATGAATATAACATTGACTTAAGCCTCCCCCAAGCTTGAGTGATGCTTTCTCCTTCGCGAGGCCTGAAATTATAAATATAATTACGATCACGATGAACCTGGTGCATAGGGTAGAACTTCTGATGAAATTCCAACTTCAGACGATTATAGTTCCAAGATCCCATATCATCGCATAGCCTAAACCATGTCAATGCATCTCCCTTCAATGATAAAGGTAAGACCTTCTTCTTGATAACATCCTCGGGCATACCTGCAAGCTTAAACAATCCACAAACTTCATCCACGTAGATTAGATGTAAATCTGGGTGAAGTGTTCCATCTCCTTTATAAGGATTTTCAAGCAGTTTCTCTATCATACCTGAAGGAATCTCAAAGCAAACATTTTCCATAGGTGCAGGAGGTTGAGGAGCAACTCTTTGCTCTTCTGCTCGGGGTGAAGATACCCCTAACAAGCCCCTCAAAGGATTTTGAGCCATAGTAACAAGTGACAATAAATTTCAGCACACTATATAAATTTTTCCTTACCAAATTCCACATACCAAAGGCGCTTCACTCCCCGGCAACGGCGCCAGAAAAGAGTCTTGATGACCCACAAGTGTAGGGGATCTATCGTAGTCCTTTCAATAAGTAAGAGTGTCGAACCCAACGAGGAGCAGAAGGAAATGATAGGCAATTTTCAGTAAGGTATTTTCTGCAAGCACTGAAATTATAGGTAACACATAGTTTTGTGAGAAGATAATTGGTAGCAAGTGACAAACAGTAAAAGTAAATAGGTGCAGCAAGGTGGCCCAATCCTTTTTGTAGCAAAGGACAAGCCTGGACAAACTCTTATGCAAGGTAAAGCGCTCCCGAGGACATATGGGAATTATCGTCGAGCTAGTTTCCATCACGATCATCTGATTCGCGTTCGATACTTTGATAATTTGGTATGTGGGTGGACCGGTGCTTGGGTGCTTCCCTTACTTGGACAAGCCTCCCACTTATGATTAACCTCTAATGCAAGCATCCGCAACTACAAAAGAAGTATTAAGGTAAACCTAAACATAGCCTGAAACCTATGGATCCAAATCAGCCCCTTACGAAGCAACGCATAAACTAGGGTTTAAGCTTCTGTCACTCTAGCAACCCATCATCTACTTATTACTTCCCAATGCCTTCCTCTAGGCCCAAATAATGGTGAAGTGTCATGTAGTCGACGTTCACATGACACCACTAGAGGAGAGACAACATACATCTCATCAAAATATCGAACGAAGACCAAATTCACATGACTACTAATATCAAGATTTCTCCCATGTCCTCAGGAACAAAAGTAACTACTCACAAGACATAATACTATTCATGATCAGAGGAGTATTAATATGCATAATGGATCTGAACATATGATCTTCCACCAAATAAACCAACTAGCATCAACTACAAGGAGTAATCAACACTACTAGCAACCCACAGGTACCAATCTGAGGTTTGGGTACAAAGATTGGATACAAGAGATGAACTAGGGTTTGAGAGGAGATGGTGCTGGTGAAGATGTTGATGAAGATAGCTCTCCCCAAGATGGGAGAGTTGTTGGTGATGACGGTGGTGACGATTTCCCCCTCCTGGAGGGAAGTATCCCCGGCAGAACAGCTCTACCGGAGCCCTAGATAGGTTTCCGCCTCGGTTCCGCCTCGAGACGGCGGCGTCTGGTCCCGAAAGCCTCCTCCTGATTGTTTTCAGGTCAAAACGATTCATATAGGAGAAGATGGGCACCTGGGGCCCACCGGCTGGCCCTCGAGGTAGGGGGGCACGCCCTGGGAAGGGGGGCGCCCCACCCCCCACCCTCGAGGCCAGCCAGTGGCCCATCTCGTGGGTTTCTTCCGCCAGATATTTTTTATATTTTCCGAAAAATGTTGCGTGGAGTTTCGGGGCTTTTGGAGTTGTTCAGAATATGTTTCCAGAGTTTGCTCTCTTTCCAGCCCAGAATTCCAGCTACCGGCATTCCCCCTTCTCTATGTAAACCTTGCAAAATAAGAGGGAAAAGGCATGAGTATTGTGACAAAACATGTATGAACAACCCATAATGCAATAAATATCAACTTATAAGCATGATGCAAAATGGACGTATCAGTTGCTTGCTTGAATCTCACCATCGGGCGAGGGCGAGGCGCTAGCTAGACGTGAGTGGGGGAGATCTACGTTCATGCCCCTGTGTTCGAACTTCTTGGGTTTGCGGAGGCCGTAATCCGACATTTGGCGCGCCAGGTAGGGGGCGTGTCAAAATCTCGCCTCTCCGACGACCTTGTCAAGCTCCTATTCGTCGACCTTGCTTCACCGCCATGGTGGACACTCGCCGAGCACGTGCCGCCCGCCGCCCCGCCAACGTCGCTCAGATGGCGCCCGCGGGCAACGGTGCACCGCTCCGCCCCAACTCGCTGGTCGCCAACGCCACCACGGACCCGGCCGTCCACGATCAGCGGGACTCGTCGCTGCCACTGTCCATGCGACACGACGGCCAGACGGCAACACCATCACCCTCGCCGGCCGTGGCTTCGTCCTCGTTGATCCGCCGCGGGCCGGTCTACCAGCAGCTTGCGCTACTGATGGCACGGGAGCTCCTACGCTACCGTCCAGCAGACGACCTCTACGACAAGTGGCTCCACCGCATCACCAAGCTCGTCAACGCCACCGGGGAGGCACCTGCACCAACTCACTCCTCCCGCCCTCCATCACTCCTGGCGGGGAATGTGGACTACGGCGCCCCGGCTCCACCTCCACTGCACGGCGCCGGCCAAGGGCTCAGACGCAAGGCTCCACGGCGCGAACAGCCCCGCAGGGCCACTATGCGCGACGAGGAGAGCTACCAGGTGGTCCCGCATCCCTAGGCAGAAGCTTGCGGGATCCTCGTCCCGTAGCACCAGAACCGCGCACCACAGGAGGTGGTGGCGCCTGTACCCCAGGAACCAGCACCGCAGGTGCAGGGGGCACCTGCAATCATGAGCGTGGCTGGATGTCGTGCCCTAGCCCCAGAGCTGCGGCGCCTCGTCTGGCCCGGCAAGTTCAAACCGGATCTGCCTCCGTGCTATGACGGCACCGCCGACCCTGCAGAGTTCCTTCAGCTTTACGAGCTGAGCATCAAGGCGTCCAACGGCACCGAGTAGGTCATGGCGAACTAGTTCCCCATGGCCCTCAAGGACGGCGCTCGCTCCTGGCTCCAGAACCTCCCCACAGGATCCATCTCCTCCTGGGGGGAGCTTCTTGAGCATTTCGTCGCCAAATTCCAAGGTACCCGCAACCGAGCCTCGGCGACCGCGGACCTGCGCCGCGTGAAGCAGCAACCTGGGGAGACCCTGCAGAAGTATATCGAGCGTTTCAACACCGTGCGCCTCAGGATCCCCAGGGTCTCAAACGAGACCATCATCTCGGCGTTCTCCGATGGTGTCCGTGACATCAGGATGAAGGAGGAGCTCGCCATCTACGAGGACATGTGCACGGCCCTCGAGATGTTCAACCTCATGGCGAAGTGCGCCAGGGCAGAGGAAGGACGCATCTCTCTCCTGGAGCTGCCTGAAGCGGAGGCAGACGACAAGAAGGCCAAGGACAAGGAAGCAAATTATAAGGGACCCGTCATGCTGGCTGCGGAGCCAGAAGTGAAGCGTGGCTGCGGCTACAAAGAACCTCCTAGAGACAATCGTCCGTACTGCGTCTTCCATGATGTTCATAGCCACAACACCAACGACTGCCAAGAGCTTAGGGAGATGCGCGTCGGGGGGCGCCCTGAGCGCGACAACCGCGGCTACAGCCGTGGAGGGGGCCATGGTGGAGGACGCTGGGATGGCAAGAACTCGCGCCAAGGATGGCGTGACCAACCTCATGAAGACCGCTGGCAGGAGCAGCCTCGTGATGCCCCCTAGCGCGACCAGCCTCCTGAGGGTCGCCCTCAGGGCAACATGGGCCTGCCTCCACTGCCACCACCGCTAAGGAGGAACGACGACGACCGCCAGGGGGATGATGCAAGGGGCTTTCAGGAGCCATGTGCGGTCGCGTGCATCCTGGGAGGAGCCCACGCTTCGGCTTCCCACCGCATCTTCAAGCAGTTCGCTCGTGAGGTGAATGCGGCGCTTCCCAGGCCTGACGCCACGCGCAACCTCAGGTGGACCAAGCAAGTCATGGCCTTCGACCCCAAGGACCAGCTCAAGTGCACTGCAGCCCCAGGTACTCTCCCAATGCTCTACACCCCGACCATTAGCAACGTCCTCGTGACCAAGACCCTCATCGACGATGGAGCAGGGCTCAACGTCCTCTCCGTCTAGACCTTCGAGACGCTCCAGGTCCCCTATGATCAGCTCCACCCAACCAAGCCATTCTACAGAGTCACAGATGGCTCCACACTCCCGATGGGACAGCTCCGCCTCCCCGTCACCTTCGATGATCGCGACAACTATCACACCGAGCTCATCGACTTTGATGTCGCCAACATTTACCTCTGGTACAACGCCATCCTAGGGTGTCCGGCCCTCGCCAAGTTCATGGCGGTGACCCATCACGGCTACAATGTCCTCAAGATGCCCGGGAGTGGCGGGGTCATCACGGTCGCCTGCGACAAGAAGGAAGGAGTGCGTTCCCTAGAGCGCGCCTACCAGACTGCAGCGGTCGAGAGCTCCGACGAGGATGGAGCCGTCTTCGCCCTGCAGACCGCCCCCAAGAAGAAGAAGAACCTACCCGCAAACGGACCTTAGGACGCAGGCGATCCTGACGGCCCCGCCTCAGGACCCGTGCCTGCAGACGAGGCGCCCTCCACCCTCGCATAGGGAGGCGCGCCCGACGCCCCTCTTAGGACTGGCTCGGGGGCTCTCCTCTAGGGTGCCTCTGGTCTGACCGGCGTCACGAGGGAGGTGTTCGGGCACCACCTGCATGCATGTCTTGACGCGCGTTTTTGTGAGTCCAGTGTGATCCATACAACGCTGGGGGCTCAAGACTTTATCGACAAAGTTACCGAGGATATTCAGTACGCAAGGCTCATACGCGGTGGGCGCAACCGGACGACACCAAGCCCACCTACCCGCAACCCAAGCAACCAATTACGCGTCTGCGTTGACATCGCGGGCCTCAACCGAGCCGCTTCTCTGGAGCCCTTCAGGCCGATGGATGTCGGCTGGAGGAGGACTCTTCCCTGCAGTTACGTTCGCACGCTCTTCGGCTTCCGCAATGCAGCTCCCACGTTTTAGTACCTCATGCGACAGGCTATGGGGGCTCAGGAGGCTCAGTAGCAGGCGGTCCTGATGGAGCAGGAGCCGGACCCCTGTGACCACTGAGGGCCTCCGGTGCCCCTAGGCCTCAGGAGCCCGGCGATCCTCAGGAGCGACCCGCACGACTCGCATCTTCAGCTACCCCAAAACTTCTTCGACGACAAGTATCAGGTGATGTCTCAGGTATTCAATCGAGGGCGCCCCCCGGGCTGCATCATCCTCGAGCTGCTGGGGGCTCACCCCCACAGCTGTCTCTTTTGCGCATAAATCAAGGCTAGTTGTTTCTTCCTACTTGCATTATCTATATGCTTGACGTTCTCACCGCCACTAAGGTCATGAGCCATTGCCAGACCGCCTGCGATCGCCCCATGATTAAGGACTAGCACGGCGTCTGTGCTCAGGTCCGTCCCTGAAGCGTTGCTAAATCCAAGGGCTGAGCTCTGTCTCGCGAGCCATTCCCGTGACGTCACCTCCCGTGGTCCTTGGTGCCTTGTTCTCGCATGGGCTAATCGTGGATGTGTAAGTGGGGGCCCGTGGTAGGTGCCTCGCTCACGCGGGAACCACGCGCCGGTTATTTTTCTTTTGGACTGTTGCATGAGACGACTGGGCACGGCGTCTGTGCTCGGGTCCGTCCCTGCAGCATCGATAAATCCAGCGGCTGAGCTCTGTCTTACGGGCCGCTCCCGCTAATGTCACCTCCTGGGGTCGTTGGTGCTGCGGCCTTCTCATGTAATGCCCTCTAGAGATGCACTTGGTGCAGGTCGACACAATGCATCTCTTTTCACATTTTGCATAAGAAGACTCAGGCGCAACCCGCCTCAGGTTAGGGTATCGTGAGTGATGCGTAAGCTCAGGAGAGCTTCCTCAGAGTCGTTCAGCTCGTCCTTAGGAGGGCCCATATACACCTTGGCTGTCCTGCCGTGCAAGCCACGTGTCAGGACAACACTGTACACGCCCCGGAGTCTCTCCCGGAGGGAGGCTCCCTCCCACGGTCCAGTGGAAGTACCATGCTCCGCGCTGGCAGAGCCAACCGACTAGCGGTTTTGCCAATGAACCAGTGGAAGCACCAAGCTCCGCACTGGCTGCTACGACCGAGGCGCGGTTATGCCCACACTCCGCACAAGTGTGGTAGGTCTATGCTCCGCGCTAGTTATAAACAACTGAGGGCGGCCCCAGCGGTCGCACCAACCTCAGGGAGCTTTTCAGCTCACAACGCTCACAACTTCTCCTTGGATGGGTGTCGCAAGGGAGGCTAGGTACGGGGGCTATGCTCAGGTCACGCCTGGCAGACGCCACCCTAGCAGGTGCCCAGACACCTGGCTTTCTTGTGCCCCCATCCTAGGCGAAGGATCATAGCAAGGTATGGTGCTTGTTCTCCCTCATGAGAGCCATTCGTACGTCAAGGGGGATCCCTGGGCATCGCGAACCAGGGGCCTCACTAGTCACGTAGCCCCTCACTCCTTGAGCCTCATGCTCAATGGCGGTCGAGGTATGCGTGGGGCTGGGCCCTACCGACGCAGAACGCAAACGGGATCGCTTGAACGTCAAGGGGGACCCCTGGACATCACGACCCAGGGGCCTCAATAGCCATGTAGCCCCTCATTCCTTGAGTCTAGTTATTACGATAACCCCGGTCACCCGGAGGGATCAATGGCGATCGAGGTATGCGCGGTGTTGGGCCCTGCCGACGTAGAGCACGTAAGCAAACATGAAAGGAAGCAAGCACGGAAATCACCAAGTTCAAGACTAGTTATTACAGTAACATCAAGTTCACCAAATTCAAGCGAGTACTTATGCCTCCCCGAGGCACTTGCACTTTCTCATCTTGACAGGGGAACCCAGGACAGGACTTCTGAAGCAGCCACCTTCCCAAGACTATGGCTGATGCGCAAATACGTCTCCAGAAGTTCAGGGCCCCGACTGGCTCCTGAGCCCTTACCCCCTGGCCTTGCGCATGGCATCGTGACCCGACATACCAGCGATGGCCTAGGCACCTCAGGGGCGGGTCCCGAGAGCGCAGAGTTTCGCCCAGTGGGGAGCGCGGCAGGCGCAGCCCTGCAGCCATCGGCAGTTGGCAAGACAGGGCGCGATCAAGTGTCACTACCACCCGATCGCAAAGGATCACTAAGATAAGCGTTCAAACACCCACATTCGTTCGCATACCTACGCCTCCACCCTCCGTAATTGTGAATTCGCTGGAGCACGAAGGCCCTTCTCGCCGGCTCTCGCGGTCGCTACTGATTTGTACTACACAACCTTCTTCTTGTAGACATTGTTGGGCCTCTAAATGCACAGGTTTGTAGGACAATAGCAAATTTCCCTCAAGTGGATGACCTAAGGTTTATCAATCCGTGGGAGGTGTAGGATGAAGATGGTCTCTCTCAAACAACTCTGCAACCAAATAACAAAGAGTCTCTTGTGTCCCCAACACACCCAATACAATGGTAAATTGTATAGGTGCACTAGTTCGGCGAAGAGATGGTGATACAAGTGCACTATCGATGGTAGATATAGGTTTTTATAAACTGAAAATATAAAAACAACAAGGCAGCAAGTGGTAAACATGAGCATAAACGGTGTTGCAATGATCGGAGACAAGGCCTAGGGTTCATACTTTCACTAGTGCAAGTTCTCTCAACAAGGATAACATAATTGGATCATATTATTAGCCCTCAACATGCAACAAAGAGTCACTCCAAAGTAACTAATAGCGGAGAACAAACGAAGAGATTATGGTAGGGTACGAAACCACCTCAAAGTTATTCTTTCTGATCGATCTATTCAAGAGTCCGTAGGAACGTTCAATCTATCGTAGAGTTCGTACTAGAATAACACCTTAAGACACAAATCAATCAAAACCCTAATGTCACCTAGATACTCCATTGTCACCTCAAGTATCCGTGGACATGATTATATGATATACATCACACAATCTCAGAAACATCTATTCAACCAACACATAGAACTTCAAAGAGTGCCCCAAAGTTTCTACCGGAAAGTCAAGACGAAAACGTGTGCTAACCCGTATGCATAGATTCCCAAGGTCACGGAACCCGCAAGTTGATCACCAAAACATACATCAAGTAGATCACATGATATCCCATTGTCACCACAGATAAGCACGTGCAAGATATACATCAAGTGTTCTCAAATCCTTAAAGACTCGGTCCGATAAGATAACTTCAAAGGGAAAACTCAATCCATTACAACAGAGTAGAGGGGGAGAAGCATCATAAGATCCAACTAGAATAGCAAAGCTCGCGATACATCAAGATCATTACATCTCAAGAACACGAGAGAGAGAGAGAGAGAGAGAGAGATCAAACACATAGCTACTGATACATACCCTCAGCCCCGAGGGTGGACTACTCCCTCCTCATCATGGAGAGCGCCGGGATGATGAAGATAGCCACCGGAGAGGGATTCCCCCCTCCGCAGGGTGCCAGAACGGGTGTAGATTGGTTTTCGGTGGCACCAGAGGCTTTCGGCGGCGGGACTCCCGATCTAGGTTAATTTCTGAAGGTTTCAGTATTTATAGGATTTTTTGGCGTAGGGCACAAGTCAGGGGGCCCTCCGGGCTGTCCACGAGACAGGGGCACACGCCCTCCTGGAGTGGGCGCTCCCCCACCCTCGTGGGCAGCCCGTGGCTCTCCTGGCCCAACCCTTTTACTTCGGGGGCTTCTTTTGGTCCAGAAAAAATCATCAAAAATTGGCACGTCAATTGGGCTCTGTTTGGTATTCCTTTTCTGTAAAACTCAAAAACAAGGAAAAAACAGAAACTAGCACTGGGCTCTATGTTAATAGGTTAGTCCGAAAAATCATATGAATGTGTATATAAAAGCCCATAAAACATCCTGGATGGATAATATAATAGCATGGAACAATAAAAAATTGTAGATACGTTGGAGACGTATCAAGCATCCCCAAGCTTAATTCATGCTCGTTCTCGAGTAGGTAAATGATAAAAACAGAATTTTTGTTGTGGAATGCTAACCAACATAATTCTCAATGTAATTTTCTTTATTGTGGCATGCATGTTCAGATCCGAAAGATTCAAGATCAAAGTCTATATTGACATAAGAATAATAATACTTCAAGCATACTAACAAAGCAATCATGTCTTCTCAAAATACTATGGCTAAAGAAAGTTATCCCTACAAAATCATATAGTCTGGCTATGGTCGCTCTTCATGCACAACCCCAATTTCAGCCAATCACTTGTTTTCATACTTTATTCTTTCGAACCTTTCAACTTTCACACAATACATGAGCTTGAGCCATGGACATAACACTATGGGTGGAATAGAGAGGTGGTTGTGGAGAAGACAAAAAGGAGGGAGATAGTCTCACATCGACTAGGCGTATCAACTGTTGGAAATATGCCCTAGAGGCAATAATAAAATGGTTATTATTATATTTCCTTGTTCATGATAATTGTCTGTTATTCATGCTTAAATTGTATTGTACGAAAATAGCGATACATGTGTGAATACATAGACCACAACGTGTCCCTGGTAAGCCTCTACTTACTAGCTCGTTGATCAACAGATGGTCACGGTTTCCTGGCCATGGACATTGGATGTCATTGATAATGGGATCACATCATTAGGAGAATGATGTGATGGACAAGACCTAATCCTAAGCCTAGCACAAGATCGTGTAGTTCGTAATGCTAAAGCTTTTCCAATGTCAAGTATCTTTTCCTTAGACCATGAGGTTGTGCAACTCCCGGATACCGTGGGAATACAACGTAAATGGGTGTCTATAAAGGTATGCAACGGGTATCTCCGAAAGTATCTATTGAGTTGGCACGAACCGAGACTGGGATTTGTCACACCGTATGACGGAGAGGTATCTCTGGGCCCACTCGATAAGACATCATCATAATGAGCTCAATGTGACTAAGGAGTTGGTCACGAGGTGATCTATTACGGAACGAGTAAAGAGACTTGCCATGACGAGATTGAACAAGGTATCGGTATACCGACGATCGAATCTCGGGCAAGTACTATACCGATAGACAAAGGGAATTGCATACGTGATTGAGTGAATCCTTGACATCGTGGTTCATCCGATGAGATCATCGAGGAACACGTAGGAACCAACATGTGTATCTAGATCCCGTTGTTGGTTATTGACCGGAGAGTCGTCTCGGTCATGTCTACGTGTCTCCCGAACCCGTAGGGTCTACACACTTAAGGTTCGGTGACGCTAGGGTTGTAGAGATATATGCACATGGTAACCCGAATGTTGTTCGGAGTCCCGGATGAGATCCCGGACATCATGAGGAGTTCTGGAATGGTCCGGAGGTAAAGAATTATATATAGGAAGTCCAGTTTCGACCATCGGGAGAGTTCCGGGGGTCACCGGTAGTGTACCGGGACCACCGAAAGGGTCCTGGGGGTCCATCGGGTGGGCCCACTCATCTCGGAGGGCCCCATGGGCCTTAGGGGGAGGGGGGCCAGCCCATAGTGGGCTGGCGCACCCCCTTGGGCCTCCCCCTGCGCCTAGGGTTGGAAACCCTAGGGGTGGGGGGCGCCCCCTTGCCTTGGGGGGCAAGGCTCCCCCTCTGGCCGCCCCCCCTAGGAGATCCCATCTCCTAGGGCCGGCGCCCCCTGGCCCCTATATATAGTGGGGGGAGAGAGGGCAGCCGCACCTCAGCCCCTGGCGCCTCCCCCCCCCCCCCCTTCCC
>LR738714.1:435049849-435193046 GCA_902687465.1 Secale cereale
CCCCCCCCGTTACACCTCTCCCTCCTCCCGCAGGTCCTTGGCGAAGCCTTGCAGTTTTCCCGTTGCATCCACCACCACGCCATCGTGCTACTGCATCTCCATCAACCTCTCCTCCCCCCTTGCTGGATCAAGAAGGAGGAGACGTCGCTGCACCGTACGTGTTGAACGCGGAGGTGCCGTCCGTTCGGTGCTGGGATCATCGGTGATAGGGATCGCGACGAGTACGACTCCATTATCCACATTCTCTTGAACGCTTCCGCTCGTGATCTACAAAGGGTATGCAGATGCACTCTTTTATGCTCGTTGCTCGATGACTCCTTAGATTGATCTTGGTGAAGCGTAGGAATTTTTTTGAATTGTGCTACGTTCCCCAACATTGGTATCAGAGCTAGGTCTTTGCGTAGCATCTTGCACGAGTAGAACACAAACAAGTTGTGGGCGAAGATTTGTTCAATTCTCTTGCCGCTACTAGTCCAATCTTGATTCAGCGGCATCGTGGGATGAAGCATCCCAGACCGACCTTACACGTACGCTTACGTGAGACTGGTTCCACCGACTAACATGCACTAGTTGCATAAGGTGGCTGGCGGGTGTCTGTCTCTCGCACTTTAGTCGGATCGGATTCGATGAAAAGGGTCCTTATGAAGGGTAAATAGAAATTGACATATCACGTTGTGGTTTTGGTGTAGGTAAGAAACGTTCTTGCTAGAAACCTATAGCAGCCACGTAAAAACTTGCAACAACAATTAGAGGACGTTTAACTTGTTCCTGCAGCATCTGCTATGTGATGTGATATGGCCAAGAAGATGTGATGAATGATATATGTGATGTATGAGATTGATCATGTTCTTGTAATAGGAATCATGACTTGCATGTCGATGAGTATGACAACCGGGAGGAGCCATAGGAGCTGTCTTATTTATTGTATGACCTGCGTGTCACTGAATAACGCCATATAATTACTTTACTTTATTGCTAAACGTTAGCCATAGTAGTAGAAGTAATCTTTGGCGAGACGACTTCATGAAGACACGATGATGGAGATCATGGTGTCATGCCGGTGACAAAGATGATCATGGTGCCCCGAAGATGAAGATCAAAGGAGCAAAATGATATTGGCCATCATGTCACTTTATTTGATTGCATGTGATGTTTATCATGTTTATGCATCTTATTTGCTTAGAACGACGGTAGTAAATAAGATGATCTCTCACTAAAATTTCAAGAATTGTGTTTCCCCTAACTGTGCACCGTAGCTAAGGATCGTTGTTCCGAAGCACCACGTGATGATCGGGTGTGATAGGCTCTAACGTTCGCATACAATGGGTGTAAGCCAGATTTACACACGCAATACACTTAGGGTTCACTTGACGAGCCTAGCATGTACAGACATGGCCTCGGAACACGGAAGACCGAAAGGTCAAACATGAGTCGTATAGAAGATACGATCAACATGAAGATGTTCACCGTTGATGACTAGTCCGTCTCACGTGATGATCGGACACGGCTTAGTCGATTCGGATCATGTTTCACTTAGATGACTAGAGAGATGTCTATCTAAGTGGGAGTTCACTAAATTTGATTAGATGAACTTAATTGTCATGAACTTAGTCTAAAATCTTTACAATATATCTTCTAGATCCAATGGCCCACGCTCATGTCACCCTCAACTTCAACGCGTTCCTAGAGAAAACCAAGCTAAAAGACGATGGTAGCAACTATACGGATTGGGTCCGTAACATGAGGATCATCCTCATAGCTGCCAAGAAAACTTATGTCCTAGAAGCACCGCTAGGTGACGCTCCCGCCCCGGCAAACCAAGATGTTATGAACACTTGGCAGTCGCGTTGTGATGATTACTCCCTACTTCAGTGCGGCATGCTCTATAGCTTAGAATCGGGGCTCCAAAAGTGTTTTGAGCACCACAGAGCATATGAGATGTTCCAATTGCTGAAAATGGTTTTCCAAGCTCATGCCCGAGTTGAGAGATATGATGTCTCCAACGCATTCTACAGTTGTAAGATGGAGAAGAATAGTTCTGTCAGCGAGCACATACTCAAGTTGTCTGGGTTGCACAATCGCTTGTCTCAGTTGGGAATGAATCTCCCAGACAAAGCGGTGGTTGACAGAATCCTTCAGTCGCTCCCACCTAGGTACAAGAGCTTCGTGTTAAAGTTCAATATGCAAGGGATGGAGAAGTCCATTCCCGAGGTGTATTCAATGTTGAAATCAGCGGAGGTGGAGATCAAGAAAGAGCATCAAGTGTTGATGATGAATAAAACCACTAAGTTCAAGAAAGGCAAGGGTAAGAAGAACTTCAAGAAGGACGGCAAAGGAGTTGCCGCGCCTAGTAAGCCAGTTGCCGGGAAGAAGCCAAAGTATGGACCCAAGCCTGAGACTAAGTGCTTTTATTGCAAGGGAACGGGTCACTGGAAGCGGAACTGCCCCAAATACTTAGCAGATAAGAAGGCCGGCAACTTCAAAGGTATATATGATATACATGTTATTGATGTGTAGCTTACCAGCGCTCGTAGTAGCTCCTGGGTATTTGATACCGGTGCAGTTGCTCACATTTGTAACTCAAAGCAGAAGCTGCGGAATAATCGGAGACTCGCGAAGGACGAGGTGACGATGCGCGTCGAGAATGGTTCCAAGGTCGATGTGATCGCCGTCGGCACGCTACCTCTACATCTACCCTCGGAATTAGTTTTAAACCTTAATAATTGTTATTTAGTACCAGCTTTGAGCATGAACATTGTATCTGGATCTCGTTTGATGTGAGATGGCTACTCATTTAAATCCGAGAATAATGGTTGTTCTATTTATATGAGAGATATGTTTTATGGTCATGCCCCGCTGGTCAATGGTTTATTTTTTGATGAATCTCGAATGTGATGTTACACATATTCATAGTGTGAATGCCAAAAGATGTAAAGTTGATAATGATAGTCCCACATACTTGTGGCATTGCCGCCTTGGTCATATTGGTGTCAAACAGATGAAGAAGCTCCATGCAGATGGACTTCTAGAGTCTCTTGATTATGAATCATTTGACACGTGCGAACCATGCCTCTTGGGCAAGATGACCAAGATTCCGTTCTCTGGAACAATGGAGCGAGCGACCAACTTATTGGAAATCATACATACTGATGTGTGCGGTCCAATGAGCGTTGAAGCTCGCGGAGGCTATCGTTATGTTCTCACCCTCACAGATGACTTCAGTAGATATGTGTATGTCTACTTAATGAAACACAAGTCTGAAACATTTGAAAAGTTCAAGGAATTTCATAATGAGGTTGAAAATCAACGCGACAGAAAAATAAAGTTCTTACGATCGGATCGTGGGGGTGAATATTTAAGTCACAAATTTAGCACGCACCTAAGGAACTGTGGAATTGTTTCACAATTGACACCGCCCGGAACACCTCAGCGTAATGGTGTGTCCGAACGTCGAAGTCGTACTCTGTTGGACATGGTGCGATCTATGATGTCTCTCACCTACTTACCGCTATCTTTTCGGGGTTATGCTTTAGAGACTACCGCAATCACTTTAAATAGGGCGCCGTCAAAATCCGTTGAGACGACACCGTATGAACTTTGTTTTGGCAAGAAACCTAAGCTGTCGTTTCTGAAAGTTTGGGGTTGCGATGCTTATGTCAAGAAACTTCAACCTGAAAAGCTCGAACCCAAATCGGAAAAATGCGTCTTCATAGGATACCCAAAGGAAACGCTTGGGTACACCTTCTACCTCAGATCCGAAGGCAAGGTATTCGTTGCCAAGAATGGATCCTTTCTGAAGAAAGAGTTTCTCTCAAAAGAAGTGAGTGGGAGGAAAGTAGAACTTGATGAGGTGACAGTCACCCCTCCCGAACCGGAAAGTAGCGCAGCGCGGGAAATTGTTCTTGAGGTGCTTGCACCGACTAGGGAGGAAGTTAATGATGATGATCATGAAGATTCAGATCAAGTTACTACTGAACTTCGAAGGTCCATAAGGACACGTTCCGCACCAGAGTGGTACGGCAACCCTGTCATGGAAATCATGTTGTTAGACAAGGGTGAACCTTCGAACTATGAATAAGCGATGGCAGGCCCAGATTCCAACAAATGGCTTGAAGCCATGAAATCCGAGATAGGATCCATGTATGAAAACAAAGTGTGGACTTTGGTGGACTTGCCCGATGATCGGCACGCGATAGAAAATAAATGGATATTTAAGAAGAAGACTGACGCGGATGGTAATGTGACCATCTATAAGGCTCGGCTTGTCGCTAAAGGTTATCGACAAGTTCAAGGGATTGACTACGACGAGACTTTCTCTCCCGTAGCGATGCTGAAGTCCGTCCAAATCATGTTAGAAATTGCCGCATTCTATGATCATGAGATATGGAAAATGGACGTCAAAACGGCATTCCTTACTGGCTTCCTCAAGGAAGAGTTGTATATGATGCAGCCGGAAGGTTTTGTCGATCTTGGAAATGCTAACATGGTATGCAAGCATCTCGGAGTTGTAATATTCGCTTTAATGATGTGATCAAAGCGTTTGGGTTTATACAGACATGGGGAGAAGCCTGTATCTACAAGAAAGTGAGTGGGAGCTCTGTAGCATTCATCATATTATATGTGGATGACATACTGCTGATGGGAAATAATATAGAATTCTTGGAGAGCATAGAGGCCTACTTGAATAAGAGTTTTTCAATGAAGGACCTTGGAGAAGCTGATTATATATTAGGCATCAAGATCTATAGAGATAGATCGAGACGCCTCATTGGTCTTTCACAAAGCAAATACCTTGATAAGATATTGAAGAAGTTCAATATGGATCAGTCCAAGAAAGGGTTCTTGCCTGCATTGCAAGGTATGAGATTGAGCACGGCTCAATCCCCGACCACGGCAGAAGATAGAGAAAAGATGAGTGTCATCCCCTATGCCTCGGCCATAGGTTCTATTATGTATGCCATGCTGTGTACCAGACCTGATGTGAACCTTGCCATAAGTTTGGTAGGGAGGTACCAAAGTGATCCCGGTATGGAACGCTGGACAACGGTCAAGAACATCCCGAAGTACCTGAAAAGGATTAAGGATATGTTTCTCGCTTATGGAGGTGACGAAGAGCTCGTCGTAAAGGGTTACGTCGATGCTAGCTTCGACACAGATCTGGATGACTCCAAGTCTCAAACCGGATACGTGTATATTTTGAATGGTGGAGCAGTCATCTGGTGCAGTTACAAGCAGAGCATCGTGGCGCATTCTACATGTGAAGTGGAGTACATAGCTGCTTGCGAAGCAGCGCGGGAAGGAGTCTGGATGAAGGAGTTCATCACCAACCTAGGAGTCATTCCAAGCGCGTCAAGCCCGATGACTCTCTTCTGTGACAACACTGGAGCCATTGCAATTGCCAAAGAGCCTAGGTTTCACAAGAAGACCAAGCACATCAAGCGCCGTTTTAACTCCATCCGGAATTATGTTCAAGATGGAGACATAAATATTTGTAAAGTGCATACGGATCTGAATGTCGCAGATCCATTGACAAAACCTCTTCCACGGGCAAAACATGATCAACACCAGAACTCTATGGGTGTTCGATTCATCACAATGTAACTAGATTATTGACTCTAGTGCAAGTGGGAGACTGTTGGAAATATGCCCTAGAGGCAATAATAAAATGGTTATTATTATATTTCCTTGTTCATGATAATTGTCTGTTATTCATGCTTAAATTGTATTGTACGGAAACAACGATACATGTGTGAATACATAGACCACAACGTGTCCCTGTTAAGCATCTAGTTACTAGCTCGTTGATCGACAGATGGTCACTGTTTCCTGGCCATGGACATTGGATGTCATTGATAACGGGATCACATCATTAGGAGAATGATCTGATGGACAAGACCTAATCCTAAGCCTAGCACAAGATCGTGTAGTTCGTAATGCTAAAGCTTTTCCAATGTCAAGTATCTTTTCCTTAGACCATGAGGCTGTGCAACTCCCGGATACCATAGGAATACTTTGGGTGTGCCAGACGTCACAACGTAACTGGGTGTCTATAAAGGTATGCAACGGGTATCTCCGAAAGTATCTGTTGAGTTGGCACGAACCGAGACTGGGATTTGTCACACCGTATGACGGAGAGGTATCTCTGGGCCCACTCGGTAAGACATCATCATAATGAGCTCAATGTGACTAAGGAGTTGGTCACGGGGTGATGTATTACGGAACGAGTAAAAAGACTTTCCATGACGAGATTGAACAAGGTATCGGTATACCGACGATCGAATCTCGGGCAAGTACTATACCGATAGACAAAGGGAATTCCATCCGGGATTGAGTGAATCATTGACATCGTGGTTCATCCAATGAGATCATCGAGGAACAAGTAGGAACCAACATGGGTATCCAGATCCCACTGTTGTTTATTAACCGGAGAGTCGTCTCGGTCATGTCTACGTGTCTCCCGAACCCGTAGGGTCTACACACTTAAGGTTCGGTGACACTAGGGTTGTAGAGATATATGCACACGGTAACCCGAATGTTTTTCGGAGTCCTGGATGAGATCCCGGACATCACGAGGAGTTCCGGAATGGTCCGGTGTTAAAGAATTATATATAGGAAGTCCAGTTTCGGCCATCATGAAAGTTCCGGGGGTCACCGGTAGTGTACCGGGACCACCGGAAGGGTCCCGGGGGTCCACTGGGTGGGGCCACTCATCCCGGAGGGCCCCATGGGTTGTAGGGGGAGGGGGACCAGCCCATATTGGGCTTTGCACCCCCTTCGGCCTCCCCATGCACCTAGGGTTGGAAACCCTAGGGGTGGGGGGCGCCCCCCTTGCCTTGGGGGGCAAGGCTCCCCCTCTGGCCGCCGCGCCCCTAGGAGATCCCATCTCCTAGGGCCGGCGCCCCCTGGCCCCTATATATAGTGGGGGGAGAGAGGGCAGCCGCACCTCAGCCCCTGGCGCCTCCCCCCGCCCCCCGTTACACCTCTCCCTCCTCCCGCAGGTCCTTGGCGAAACCCTGCAGTTTTCCCGTTGCATCCACCACCACGCCGTCGTGCTGGTGGATCTCCATCAACCTCTCCTCCCCCCTTGCTGGATCAAGAAGGAGGAGACGTCGTTGCACCGTGCGTGTGTTGAATGCGGAGGTGTTGTCCGTTCGGCGCTGGGATCACCAGTGATAGGGATCACGACGAGTACGACTCCATTATCCACGTTCTCTTGAACGCTTCCGCTCGCGATCTACAAAGGGTATGTAGATGCACTCTTTTATGCTCGTTGCTAGATGACTCCTTAGATTGATCTTGGTGAAGCGTATGAATTTTTTGAATTCTGCTACGTTCTCCAACATCAACAGGCTATGGAGATACCCATCAATAGATATCAATATGAGTGAGTAGGGATTGCCATGCAACGGATGCACTAGAGCTAAAAATGTATGAAAGCTCAACAAAAGAAACTAAGTGGGTGTGCATCCAACTTGCTTGCTCACGAAGACCTAGGGCATTTGAGGAAGCCCGTCGTTGGAATATACAAGCCAAGTTCTATAATGAAAATTCCCACTAGTATATGAAAGTGACTGAATATGAGACTCTCTATCATGAAGAACATGGTGCTACTTTGAAGCACAAGTGTGGAAAAATATAGTAGCAATTGTCCCTTTTTCTTTTCTTTTTTTTTCCTTTTTTGGGCCTTTCTTTTTCTCTTTGGCCTTTTTTGGAGGGGCTTTCTTTATTTAGCCTTTCCTCACATGGGACAATGCTCTAATAATGATGATCATCACACTTTCATTGAATTACAACTCGATATTACAACTCGATACTTTAACAAGTATGAATCTATATGAATGCCTCCGGCGGTGTACCGGGATGGGCAATGAATCAAGAGCGACATGTATGAAAAATTATGCATCGTGGCCTAGCCACAAATACGATGTCAACTACATGATCATGCATGGAAATATGACAATATGATGCGTGTCGTATGAACAGAACTGTGGAAAGTTGCATGGCAATATATCTCGGAATGGCTATGGAAATGCCATGATAGGTAGGTATGGTGGTTGTTTTGAGGAATATATATGGTGTCTCTTTTGAGGAAGGATATATAGTGGGTGTATGGTACCGGCGAAAGTTGCGCGGTACAAGAGAGGCTAGCAATGGTGGAAGGGTGAGAGTGCGTATAATCCATTGACTCAACATTAGTCATAAAGAACTCATATACTTATTGCAAAAATCTACGGGTCATCAAAACAAAGCTATGAACGCATGCTCCTAGGGGGGGGGTTGGTAGGAGTTAACCATTGCGCGCCCCCGACCTCCACACAAAGGTTGACACTTTACAAATACCTCATGCTCTAACTTCGTCACATAGCGGTTCACCATATGTGCATGCTACGAGAATCACTAACCTTAACACAAGTATTTCTCAATTTCATAATAACTCCACTAGCATGACTCTAATATCACTATCCTCATATCTCAAAACAATTATCAAGCATCCAACTTCTCATCATATTCAATGCAATTAGTGTGAAAGTTTTTACTACATTCATCTTGGATGCCTATCATGTGAAGGCTAGTTTTATAGCCAAAGCACATTACCATGCTGTTTTAATAGACTCTCAAAATGATATAAGTGAAGCATGAGAGTTCATCTATTTCTTTAAAATAAAACCACCACCGTGCTCTAAAAGATATAAGTGAAGCACTAGAGCAAATGACAAACTACTCCGAAAGATATAAGTGAAGATCAATGAGTAATTGAATAATTATGTAACTATGTGAAGACTCTCTAACATTTAAGAACTTCAGATCTTGGGATATTATTCAAACAGCAAGCAAAACAAAATAAACTAAATTGACGCTCCAAGCAAAACACATATCATGTGGTGAATAAAAATATAGCTCCGAGTATAGTTACCGATAGATGAAGACAAAAGAGGGGATGCCTTCCCGGGGCATCCCCAAGCTTAGGATTTTGATTATCTTGAATTTACTTGGGGTGCCATGGGCATACCCAAGCTTAGGCCTTTTCTACTCCTTGTTCCATAGTACATCAAAGCAATACTCAAAACTTGAAAACTTCACAACACAAAACGTAGACAAAAATTCTCGTGAGCTCCGTTAGTATAAGAAAGCAAACCACTACTAAAAGTTGCAGCAATGAATTCATTCTTTGTTTATATTGGTGTTAAACCTACGGTATTCCAACTTCTCTATGGTTCATACTTGCCAATACTACTCATAGATGCATTGAAATAAGCAAACAACACACGAAAAACAGAATGTGTCAAAAACAGAATAGTCTGTAGTAATCTGCAGGTTTCGCCTACTTGTGGAACTCCAAAAGATTCAAACTAAATTGGTAAATTTGCGGAATTTGTCTACCAATCATCTGCGAAAATAGTCAACTAAAAAGCACGCACCAGTAAAATCTGAAGACTACTTTAGCGAGCGCTAACGATTCTATTTTTCACAGCAAGATCACATAGACTTCACACAAGTCTTCCCAAAGGTTCTTCTCCCTTCATTCCAAATTACTCGTCGTGGTTTTAGTTCAAATTTGAACTAAAACAACGACGAGTAATTTGGAACGGCGGGAGTACTTGGCACAAACACTAAACAAAACATGAAACCACATCTAATCAGAGGCTAGATGCAATATTTATTCCCTAACAGCAGCAAAAACAAAGAAACTAATATAAAGTTGGGTTACCTCCCAACAAGCGCTATCGTTTAACGCCCCTAGCTAGGCATGATGATGCTCACATAAAAGATAAGGATTGAAACATAACAGGAGCATCATGAAGAATATAAATAGCACATTTAAGTCTAACCCACTTCCTATGCATAGGGATTTTGTGAGCAAACAACTTATGGTAACGATAATGAACTAGCATAGGAAGGGAAAACAAGCATAACTTCAAGATTTTAAGCACATAGAGAGGAAACTTGATATTATTGCAATATGTAGAAGCATATGATCCTCTCTCATAATAATTTTCAGTAGCATCATGAAGGAATTCAACAATATAACCAGCACATAAAGCATTCTTTTCATGATCTACTTGCATAAAAATTTTACTACTCCCATCATAAGCAAAATTCTTCTCATTCATAGTAGTGGGAGCAAACTCAGCAAAATAACTATCATGTGAAGCATAATCCAATTGAAAACTAAAATCATGATGACAAGTTTCATGGTTATCATTATTCTTAATAGCATACAAGTCATCACAATAATCATCATAGATAGCAACTTTGTTCTCATAATCAATTGTAACCTCATCCATGATAGTGGAATCATTACTAAATAAAGTCATGACCTCTCCAAATCCACTTTCATCAATATAATCATCATAAATAGGAGGCATGCTATCATCAAAATAAGTTTTCTCATCAAAATTTGGGGGACTAAAAATATCATCTTCATCAAACATAGCTTCCCCAAGCTTGTGGCTTTGCATATCATTAGCATCAAGGGTATTCAAAGAATTAATACTAACAACATTGCAAGCATGCTCATCATGCACATATTTTATGCCAAGCATTCTATGTAATTCTTATTCTAGTACTTTAGCACAATTTTCCTTCCCATCATTTTCACGAAAGATATTAAAAATATGAAGCATATGAGGTAACCTTAATTCCATTTTTTGTAGTTTTCTTTTATAAACTAAACTAGTGATAAAACAAGAAACTAAAGATATACCTTCAAGCACTCGCCTCCCCGGCAACGGCGCCAGAAGAGAGATTGATGTCTACTACACAACCTTCTTCTTGTAGACGTTGTTGGGCCTCCAAGTGCAGAGGTTTGTAGGACAGTAGAAAATTTCCTTCAAGTGGATGACCTAAGGTTTATCAATCCGTGGGAGGTGTAGGATGAAGATGGTCTCACTCAAACAACCCTACAACCAAATAACAAAGAGTCTCTTGTGTCCCCAACACACCCAATACAATGGTAAATTGTGTAGGTGCACCAGTTCGGTGAAAAGATGGTGACACAAGTGCAATGTGGATGGTAGATATAGGTTTTTGTAAACTGAAAATATAAAAACAGCAAGGTAGCAAGTGGTAAATGTGAGCATAAACGGTGTTGCAATGATAGGAGACAAGGCCTAGGGTTCATACTTTCACTAGTGCAAGTTCTCTCAACAAGGATAACATAATTGGGTCATATTATTAGCCCTTAACATGCAACAAAGAGTCACTCCAAAGTAACTAATAGCGGAGAACAAATGAAGAGATTATGGTAGGTACGAAACCACCTCAAAGTTATTCTTTCTGGTCGATCTATTCAAGAGTCCGTAGGAACGTTCAATCTATCATAGAGTTTGTACTAGAATAACACCTTAAGACACAAATCAATCAAAACCCTAATGTCACCTAGATACTCCATTGTCACCTCAAGTATCCGTGGGCATGATTATATGATATGCATCACACAATCTCAGAAACATCTATTCAACCAACACATAGAACTTCAAAGAGTGCCCCAAAGTTTCTACCGGAAAGTCAAGACGAAAACATGTGCCAACCCCTATGCATAGATTCCCAAGGTCACGGAACCCGCAAGTTGATCACCAAAACATACATCAAGTAGATCACATGATATCCCATTGTCACCACAGATAAGCACGTGCAAGACATACATCAAGTGTTTTCAAATCCTTAAAGACTCAGTCTGATAAGATAACTTCAAAGGGAAAACTCAATCCATTATAAGAGAGTAGAGGGGGAGAAGCATCATAAGATCCAACTAGAATAGCAAAGCTCGCAATACATCAAGATCGTGACATCTCAAGAACACAAGAGAGAGAGAGAGAGAGAGAGAGAGAGATCAAACACATAGCAACTGATACATACCCTCATCCCCGAGGGTGGACTACTCCCTCCTCGTCATGGAGAGCGCCGAGATGATGAAGATAGCCACCGGAGAGGGATTCCCCCCTCCGGCAGGGTGCCAGAACGGGTGTAGATTGGTTTTCGGTGGCACCAGAGGCTTTCGGCGGCGGAACTCCCGATCTAGGTTAATTTCCGAAGGTTTCAGTATTTATCGGATTTTTTGGCGTAGGGCACAAGTCAGGGGGCCCTCCGGGCTGTCCACAAGACAGGGGCACATGCCCTCCTGGAGTTGGCGCACCCCCCCAGCCTCGTGGGCAGCCCGTGCCTCTCCTGGCCCAACCCTTTTACTTCGCGGGCTTCTTTTGGTCCAGAAAAAATCATCAAAAATTGGCACGTCAATTGGACTTCGTTTGGTATTCCTTTTCTGTAAAACTCAAAAACAAGGAAAAAACAGAAACTGGCACGGGGCTTTAGGTTAATAGGTTAGTCCCAAAAATCATATGAAAGTGTATATAAAAGCCCATAAAACATCCTAGAAGGATAATATAATAGCATGGAACAATCAGAAATTATAGATACATTTGAGACGTATCAGCTACCTGCACGCCAAGGGGGGCCTCTCGAGCATCGCACCTCAGGGGCTGTTACCGAACCTTGGGCCGCTCACCTCCTGGCCTTGACCACGGCATCGCGACCTGGCATACCAGCGACGGCTGAAGCCTGCCTGGGGACTGGGTCTCGCAGGCGTAGGGCCCTAAGCTACCGCGGGGGCGGAAGAAAGGGAAAATCTTGCTCTAGTGAAGGATCTCATGAGAAACATAAGTTCATGACATTGGATAACAGTAAAAGTGTCGCAAAAGATTTACATGCCCTCATGGGGTCATCCATGGTTGCCTCGCAGGGACCAAGCAAAAGAAGGCCGCTCCTGGAGAGACAGGGCACGGGCTCCTTCAGCGGTGACAGCTGCTGGAGGACGTTGCTCCCCTCCGGCGGTGGGAGCGGCGACTCAGCGGCTTGTAGCTCTCGTCATAGCTTGAGGCCATCTCAGGAGAAGCATAGCTGCTGCTGGAGGAGTCGGAGGCAAAGTCGACAGCGAACGCTTCGCCCCGAGCCTCGTCGCCTTGGCAGCATGGGAGATGGTCGCCGGTGGGCCCATCCTCCACGCTGCACGCCATCCATCGGCCGCCCTCCCCGAAGACCTTGAAGGTCAGCATGGCCAGCCCGTCCAGTGTGAAATGAAGAATGTGCCTCCCGGCGGGGGCGCAGGCGCGGCGCACCATGCCCCAACCCAGGTCATGTAGACCTTGCCGGAGGAGTTCACCTCCACGTCGATGTATGAAGGAGGGAGATGTCATCCTTCGTGCCGCAGCTGCATCGTTACCTGTCCGCGAGCTGGGAGCACCTCCTTCCAGAATGGTGGAAAGAGGATCCAAGAATGCGGAGGGGCTCCCGCCCACACGACAAACTCGCAGACGTTGTCCACAGTATGGGACGGCGACGGGAGGCGTGAAATCACTCGCCTCTCTGGGCGGCAGACCGCACCGCCCCCGTCGTTGCCGCCCCCGCGTCGCATTCCAGTCGCCGGAGCACCCAAGCGAGGCGGGAATCCTGGTGGCGCCCGCGTGCACCACGTACGGGCGTCCGCCAGCCTCAGGGGCACCCTTGGGGAGTCGCGTTGCCTCTTCTTTGGTGGCAGCTGCTCGGTCTCCACCATCGGGGCCTTCCCTTTCTGCGCGGCCAAGAACCTACGTATCGGCGCCATGGACAAACCCTCGATGAAGAAAGAGGAGCTAGGGTTTGATCTGCAACAGTCAAGTGAAGGGCGTGGCGCTTCACCCCTGTTTATAGGCTGAGAAGATCAATCGCCGGCCACTCGTGCACGGCCATAATGACCCCGCCATCCATGCCAGGGAGTTGTCAAGTCACACGATCACCGAAGCTGCCTCGGGAACCGGAGACGCCACGTCCCATCCAACCGTGATGCGCCGGCCTGGCCTTTAGTATTTTGGGGCCCGCGGTGCTTCGTCCTCGACTAAGGATTCGCACCGAAGCCAACTTCGCGCGTGCCTTGGGCCCGAGGGCTACTATCGGCGTCCTGGGAACCAGGGTACCCAGACTTGCCTGCCTGCGGGCTACGACGCGCTCCTACTACAGCCTGGTACGGCCCAGCTGATCGACCAGCTGTTCAAGACCCTCGCGAGGGGGCTAGGCCTCGCGAGGAGAACGACACCAAGACCCCCTTAGGAGTGGCCTCGGCTAGGCTGCTCCGGTGGGGCGGAGAATCCAAGGCCAAGCCTGACTCAGGAGGACGCAGTGACACCAGTAGTGACGCACCGCGCCAGCACGTGCCAGCGGTGCAGTTGTCGTTTTGGTGCAAAGGAGACAGCGTAGGCGTAGGTTCCTGAGGGGCGAGACAAAGGTTTCCCATTCGGTGCAACAAGAACGAAGACCGCAAGGACGACAGGGAGGATGTCACCTCTGAGCCCAGCACCGCGTCACCGCCTGATCCCTTTGCATATGAAGACCGCTTTTGTCAGGATAGGAACGTCCTTGTGTTCCCGCTCAAAATGGTCGTTGTGGGATCCCTTCCCGCCTAAACATTTCGGGGGAAGAGGACCCTGGCCGCCTATATAAGTAGCTAGGATTCCCACTGTGCAGGGGCATTCTAATTGGAGGGGGATCAACCTCATCTCGAACACCCCACCTTCACACCAAGGAGCAAGAACACTTGCCTCCTGACCCTCTTGAGCTCTCCTCCTGAGCTCAAGAACCACTGTACTTGTTCATACTCAAGCCCTCCTGAGGCTAATCCACCAAAGAAGGACATAGGGTTTTACACCGCAAGGTGGCCTGAACCTGGGTAAACTTGTGTGTGCTTTATTGTTGCTTGCTTGAATCTCACCACCGGACGAGGGTGAGGCGCTAGGTAGACTTGAGTGGGGGAGATCTTCGTTCACGCCCCTGTGTTCGAACTTCTTGGGTTTGCGGAGCCCGTAATCTGACAACTGCTATAGTACGAGTACGTACTCCTCCGTCACATAATGTAAGAAGTTTATTGACACTAGTTGGCGTGTACAAAAAATAGCAAAAACATACTCAAAATTTCTTAATCCACGCCAAAAACTACTAGCTAGTGCCAAAAATTTCTTACTAGTGCTATTATTTACAGTATAAAGCAATCCCATAATGTCCCATAATTCTAGTACTAGCAGCAAATAATAGCCCCGCCCCTTCGCTACTATGGGAAGGGACAAGGCCATGTGGTTACTACGCTCTTATCTCCTCCTCGCCAGTTCACCTCCCCCCCAAAGAGAAGGCAGTTCGTCCCTGCTCCCATGGATTCGCCGGGCGGTTCTCCTCCTCGTCGGGGCTGGGGGACCTTGGACGACGATCCTCTCGGAGAAATTGCACGCTGATCTGACGTCCTCACTGTCGCAAGACTCGGTGCTTCCTGCACCAACTTTTTCAAGATGGTGCTTAAAATGGCTTGGGAAAAGGCCATGCTTGTTGGTCTTCCATGCGTCCTTGAGGTGTAGGTTTTTCTATGGGACAATCCTTCGACCAGTCCACCGCTCCCTGTCCATGGTTGCACGTTGCCCGCTAGAGTTGCCGACGTTGAGAGGTAGTTGGATTTTGTCCGATGAGCAGGTCAGTAATGGAGTTTGATCATGTAGTACTTAGTTATTCCATTTCCATCCCGTAATTTCTCCGCTGCCCACCGTCTTATATATAGGTCTGGGTCGGTGCCAACGAAGATTGGCTTGCATACCTCCGGCCGGATACCACCATCATTTTGCACAACATCCACAGTAGTGTGGCCGTTCCGGTAGACCCCTTCTCCACCATTGGGATCGGCCTTTCGGACTGGCTGGGCTTGAATACGTATGATGATGCCTACATGAGATTGAAGAAGATAGCAATTGCGGACCCACCGACAAAGTGATGTAGCTACGACGGTGATAACCCTCAATCATAAGGGATCGAGATAGTCTTCGCGGGTAAGAATAACCAAATTTATTGATTCGACACACGGGGAGCCAAAGAGTATTTATAAGCTTTGACAGTTGAGTTGTCAATTCAACCGCACCTGAAATATACTTACTTGCAACAAAAGATAAGTGGTAACAGTGATATGATAGTGATGATAGTAATAGTAAAAGTAAACAGCAAAAGTAAATAGCAACAGTAGATAGCAAAGTAAATAGCAAAAGTAGCGACTAGTGAAAAGCAGGGTTTAAAACACTGTAGGCTAGGGAGATGGATGGTTGGGCGCTGCATGGATGAGATAGATTTAACTTGGGGCACGGCACACGGAAAAGTAATGATCATCTAGGCAAATATCAAACATTAGGCATGTATCTCGTAGGTAGTTGTACGTGCTTGCAATAAGAACTTGCACAACATCTTTTGTCCTACCATCCCGCTACGAACGGGGCCAAAAGGAACTTATGGATATTAAGGTGCTCCTGTCAAAGAGCACCGGAACAAAGCAATGAACTCAATGGATACATGTAATCCTCAAACTACGGACCATCCCCTTTGGTGTCCCAAGCTGTCACTTTTGGGATCGCCGGTTCCGGACCGTAACAGGTGCAAACAACTCATAGATAGGATCACGAACACAAATATATTCATGCAAACACATATGGTTCAGATCTGAAATCATGGCACTTGGGCCCTAAGTGTCAAGCATTAAGAGTAATAAGTTGAAGCAAAGATGATAAACACCATAGTAGATGATAGGCAACATGCCCCCAACAATCTGATAAACTATTACATGATCTAACTCATCCAATCCCTGCCATCCCCTTCGCCTACAGCGGGGGAATTACTCACACATGGAGGGAGAAGTCATGGAGGGATGATGGAGAGGTGATGATGATGACGATGGTGACGATCTCCCCTCTCCGGAGGCTAATTCAGCCTCCAGATTAGCCCTCCCGAGGAAGAACAGAGGGTGGTGGCGCCTCCGCGACGGAAAACTGCGAAAGAACTTCTGATCTGGGGTTTCTGCGTCGGGAGTAAAAATACGGGGTAAAGTAGGGCACCAGGGGGTGTGGGACCCACCCAGGCGGCCTCCCAGCGCAGCCCAGGGGGGGCGCGCCCACAGGGCGCCTGGGCACCCCCTGGCCCCCCTCTGGCCCCACTTCTAGCTCCCGGTTCCTTCGGGTGCGTGGATTTTCTGTGATTTTTCATGGATTTTTCTGAGATACCTAAAAATCCGTTTTCCTGCACACAAATAAACCATACAAGCAGCTCTGCTGAAAACAGCGTCAGTCCGGGTTAGTTTAGTCCAAATCATGCAAGAATGAGGCCAAAACAATATCAAAAGTGTTTGGAAAAGTAGATACGTTTGAGACGTATCAACTCCCCCAAGCTTAGCATATTGCTTGTCCTCAAGCAATTCAGTTCAACGAATTGGACGCGACAAAGAAAACTTTGACAAACTCTTTTGCTTCATTAGATGTATATAAGCATGTACTACGAAAAGAGTTTAGCAAGAAAACTTTGACAAACTCTTTTGCTTCATTAGATCCTTCTTTCAAGTGACCAGTCACAAATACTTAAAAAGTACATAATATATTACTGAAAATCAAGACAATATTACATTGCACATAGCTTGAGCATATTAGGGTGATCTCTCGCTAGCCTCAATGAGTGAAGCAAAACATAAATGCAGAGACTCCTCCAGAGTTTTAAAGAAGATTAGAACTGAGAATTTCAGAATAAATCATATCACAAGTATGCAGAAGACAATGTAATACTTTGGGACAATGCACATTACACTCAGAATGACAATTATGCTCTCCTATTCGGTGCTTTGAAGAAAGAAGGTGAGACTCTCGAACCGTGGCTTTTATTGGCAAGGTTGAAAACCCGTAGTCGGAAACAAAAACTAAACATGTACCAAAGCTCTTGGTTTTAAAAACAGAAGTAAACATGTTTTGAGAAGTGCATATTTCGTCAACGAATGCTAGCAGATAACTCAATCACTTTTTGAGTGGACAAGTCTCGAGGAACGGCTCCCGCATGAGGACGATCACATCCTCTTAATCTCCTTTGTTTATCACTGCCAAAGTTTTCTGATTTCTCATGAACAAAGCGTGAAGGAGGGTTTGTTTGTTATATTATCTTTTTGAGCCGGGCGCACTCAATGCCAGTTCCTTTTCGTATTAGGGGTTTGCACATTATACATGCAATCCAGGGGTGAAACTTGTCCAACTTAAAAAGATCATGAATTAACTACTATTTCCTCATGAGCTAAAACATAGGCACAAAAAGGAAATGCTTTTGATTAGTTTCGAGATGGTACATGAAAGTCTTCGTTAGGAATGGCAGGTAAATACCATGTATAGGAAGGTATAGTGGATTCATATGGCATAACTGGTTTTAAGGATTTCGGATGCACAAGCAGTCAGTCCGCTTAGTACAGGTGGAGGTTTAGCAAAAGACTGGGAAGCGACCAACTAGAGAGCAATAACGGTCATAATCATGCAGAGCGACAAAGCAACATTGAATCGGGCATGAAAGTGATATAACTATTCTAAAACTCAAAGATCATCAAGGCAAAGTAGACTTTTTTGTCTTAAACATGTGTAAGCATGTGCCAAGTCAATCCAAAAATTCTCTAAAGGGAAATACCACCTTAGTATACCAGACTATGAATAGTGCAATGTATGTAGATCATTTCAATAACACATTATATACTCTAGTTATTCGAGACTAGCCACAAGGAAAGCATGAACCACCGAAAGAGCATTGTAAACATAGCACTATGTCGCTACAAGCTGGTCTCTAGATCATAAGTACAGGCATATGTACAAAAGTAGAAACAATAAGAGTTCATACCGGTCTTCCCTGTTGCTTCCCTTCAGTCGATCTTTGTCATTACTGCTTATCACTTGCATGATCGAACGTAGGAAATATAATTAAATGCCATCACGGACTCGAGCTGATCTCTGAAAACAAAGCAAACTAAAGAGAGAAAGGAAATATTTTTGGGTTTTTCAAAGGTTGAATAAAAGCAAAAGGAAAAAGAAAATCTTTTTGTTGTTTTTGCAAAGAGAAATAAAGAAGAATGGGCAAAAACTTTGAAAAGATCAAAGTGAATAAAATGGATAATACAATGGAAAAGTGAGAAGGGCACGTACTCCCCCAAGCTTAGGCTTTTGGCCTAAGTTGGTAGCAGCTACTGCCCCCAGGAGCCTCCTGCTCCAGGGGTATGGTGGTGAGTCCACGGGTCGTAGAAGGATGCTCGCGCGTACACCGAACTCCTCGGAGTCTCCCACGAGGAAGGTTCCGAACGCCAAACAGAGGAAGACCCTTCACCAAACTCGATGGCGGTCTCTTCCTGAAAATGTGGTATCTCACCGTGCCTCTCCTCGTCGGGCACAACCCCCTCCATGGGGTTATGAAACTGATGCTGGACCATGAACTCATCGAACTGAACAACATCAAAGGACCATCCGTGATGAGGACATGACTACCTTGGATACGACCAAAAATATTGCATACATGTATATTTGTGAGGTGATTTCTAATGCAAACTATGCAACAATTTATTTATGTCATCCAGAACAAAAATACTTCACAGACTTTTGTGCCATGTCTAATTCCAGGTGTATGGGACATTTGTACAATCCACATATGAAGATAAGGGAAAAAGAGAAGTTTAGGTGCTGTTTAAAAAGTTCTCTCACGTCACTTTTTGGCCAAGAGAAGATAGAGTCCAAGTCTCTCACGTTCTGCATCCAGATTCGGACTGCACAGACATACCTGACTCAAAACGGCAAGAACTCCTTCATACGGACTCCGAATTGACGAGGCGAGGGGCCCGATATTTCGATGAGATGATAACTATCGATTTGGTGGAGACGACTTTGACGATCCGACTACAAACGTGCACAACGTTGCGCCTTAGCAATCGCTAAACCAATCTCCAGGGGTTACTGACAATGCCAGAAGCACGATCAGCCTAACCACGAAGGTCTATTCCTGCATGCAATCGAAGAACAAGCAAGAATATGATGAAGCAATCTGAATATTGCAAATATAAATGATGTATTGATAAAGGTGGGGATCTGTAAGCGATCTTGGTCTGGTCGTTGGACACAAACGAAGTACACAAAGTTGCAATGGCTAACTTTTGACTAAACAAATCCCTAAGAAAAAGCTACTAGATGGATCTACTTATATAGGAGCAAGCGGTGGCGGCCAAGGAGGTGGAAGGACGTCCCAAGGCAGCCTAAAACTAACCCTAGGTCGTACAAGGCTCATGGGCCCAAGTGGAGGTGATGTAACACCTTTGGACTTGTAGTTTGACTCGGATTCTGCTGCAGCGTCAGATTGTTTCGTCGGTATCTCAACGCTCCGGACGAATTCGAAGGTGAATCCAATTGGGTTGGAAAGTGTATGAAATCTAGTTTCCAACAAAAAAAGAATCACCCAATTCGGAGTCCGTATGAAGGAGTTCTTGCCATTTTGAGTCAGGTATGTCTGTGCAGTCCGAATCTGGATGCAGAACGTGAGAGACTTGGACTCTATCTTCTCTTGGCCCAAAAGTGACGTGAGAGAACTTTCTAAACAGCACCTAAACTTCTCTTTTTTCCCTTATCTTCATATGTGGATTGTACAAATGTCCCATACACCTGGAATTAGACATGGCACAAAAGTCTGTGAAGTATTTTTGTTCTGGATGACATAAATAAATTGTTGCATAGTTTGCATTAGAAATCACCTCACAAATATACATGTATGCAATATTTTTGGTCGTATCCAAGGTAGTCATGTCCTCATCATCCTCCCTTTTTTGAAAATAAAGCCGTCCTCGGCGTTGCTTAATCTGAAATGTGGGTAAGAAAATAGACAAGGTGTACATGTTGTATATGTATATGTCATCCATTTTTACTTCCCTTAATTTTCGCACATATGACACATGTATAGATGAGTAACTTTCGTAGTTCATAAAATATAATGCCAAAATATTATCACAAGAAGTAGAAGGCATGAAAATATTGCAACTCAATTTGCACATATAAGTGAAGCTCTTAATCGTTACAAAAGATTGGCAATGCTCATCATTAAACCATCCCAACCTTGATGAACCATCACCAAGATTAGAGGTCATATCAAAATGATTAAACATTGGTACAACTATTTTCACACGTATTTGATCCAAATATGATTTATTCCCTGATTCAAATGGTTCTTTCGCATCAATAGTTAATTCAATTGGTTCACTCACAATTGTTTGATCGCATGGCAAAGTCAAATCACGAACATATTCCTCTAAAATAGTTGGTGTGATCAAAGTAGTGGATAGCTCATCGCATGGTTCATTTGAATTGACAAGGCATTCACCATACTCATGTGGAGGTGGAAGATCGGTACCTTTGTCATTACCTCTTATGATCAACTCAGATGATGTAGGCACTGTCGGAGGTGATGTGTCACATGGTGGAGGTGATGTAGTCCTCACAACAACGGATGTGTCTGTCATAGTACGCCTAGTAGTGGAAGGAACAACCGTATCATTTCTTGGAATGTGCACCTGGCGCTTATTCTCATTACGGACAATACGTCGTTTTATTTCCTGTTCAGCACTACAAGCAAGACGAAACAAATGGTCCATAGGATAACACTCTTCATGAATTAGTAACTCCTGAATATCACGATTTAATCCTGCCCAAAATCTATCCATAAAATCGTCTTCACTTTCTTGTAAAGAGGAATGCAACAAGGTAGTTTGTAAATCATCATAATATTTCGTTACGGTGTCACTACCTTGTTTTAAATGTTGCAACTTTGTAAGCATGTCACGAGTATAATAAGCAGGGACGAATGTATGTCGCATGGAAACTTTCAAATCAATCCAAGTAGTAGGTATATAATTAGGGTGTAACCGACAATATTCACTCCACCAAACTAAAGCATAACCAGTGAAAGAACCAACCGCAACCTTAATTTTTTTACGTTCATCAAAACTATGGGAAGCAAATATATTATTGATGTTGAACTCCCATTCAATATATAAATCAGATTTAAAACGACCATGAAAAGGTGGCATGGAAATAAGAACCTGTTTGTGCGCATTCTGATGTCTTTGTACCTCTTGTGATGGTGGTTGTATTTTCTGAGGTGATGACACGTCTCCCACGATCGATGAAGCCCAACTAACTCTTGAACCTGCCATGATTAGTAGAAACAAGAAACAAAATCCAAACATAATGTTCCTATGAACTACTAGGATGTGGTGGTAAAGCGCTCACAGTAAAGCAAATATCAATATCTTACAAGTTCTTACCATGCAGCAGGTGGTGATAGGCAACCAGCGGTGTCAAATAACTCCAAAGATTGAGTAAAGCGATTGCCAGGTGAACGTACGTAAACACGGTGTAGAAATATGTGGAGCTGGGTTGGCTTTTTATATGGTAGCAAAAGATTAGCAATAATCAATTCAGAGATGCAATGTTGAATAAACGCTCAACGACGGTACTGTGCTGGTCCTAGGCTAGACCGGACTAGAGACGCGAGCCTACAACACTAATGATGTCACGGTGTAGCACAACTAGCATCAATAAAGGATACGAAGTAGCTCTGAACAGCAAGATATAAGTGAAGATCACAACGGCAGTAAAGATAATGATGAAAACAACTGCCAAGCAGAATATACAACAACACTCTCTCCAACTTTCTTTTCCTTCTTTTTCTTTTTTCTTTTTTTTCTCACACTCTTTTTTCTTTTTCTTTCTCTCCTCTTTTTTTTTACTTTTTTTTCTCTGTCTTTTTTTTCTTTCTCCCTCTTTCCAAGACAAACTAGATAAGATGCAGATTGGATCAAGCAAAGATGCAAACGACTTCAACTATGATTGCGACAATGAACGATGGGTTGCACGAGGTGGAAATTGATGGATGAGGTGGTGGACAGTGGAAGGGATAACGATGCAGCGGCGACGTCACTAATGTGAACAGAACTCGAAACTCTAACGAACTAGACACTAAGACCAGCAACTCGACACGCCGATGCAACCGATAATTCAATAATGCAAACAATGAAAAGAAAATTGCAAAGGCTCAGACTGGCTAGGACAAAGGATGAATAGATCTAACTTTTTTTTGTGGCTTTTCCTTGAACAATAGGTAAGAAAATAAATCTTATCTAGGAATAACTGGAAATTCTCACCGAGCAACCTGAAAACTGATACCACTTGATAGAGGCGAGGGGCCCGATCTTTCGATGAGATGATAACTATCGATTTGGTGGAGACGACTTTGACGATCCGACTACAAACATGCACAACGTTGCGCCTTAGCAATCGCTAAACCAATCTCCAGGGGTTACTGACAATGCCAGAAGCACGATCAGCCTGACCACGAAGGTCTATTCCTGCAATCCATTCCTGCGAGAAAAATCAAACAAAAGAGGTGTAGGTAGATGGATCTCGCGTTCCGCGGCAGTTCCGAAACGCAAGATATAGATAAGATTATTAAGTTCAGAACCCATGGTAACAAACTTATGCCTTTTCATAGCAGCAAGATCAAAGCTTAAATAAGTAAAAGGAGTATCATCAGGGTGTGGGGCGCCTCCAAGATGCTCTAAGATAAGTGTGGCGTAAACGCCACCATATAAGTCCCCCTTGTTACCGTTCATAGCAAGGCGTCGAGCAATTAAGGTACCCAGATTATAATCAGACCTCCCTGAGAGGGCTGCTGCCAGGATAGCAATATCCGGAGCAGGAATGCTGCTCGTGTTGTCACAAGCTAACACCCCTCTGGCAATATAATATGCAAAATACCTGAGGTGAGGAAATAAGATGCTGGAGATCTTCGACCGATGAATATCCCTCGTACCCATGCTGCAGAGGGAGTTGATGGCGGTTTTCAGCTCGGAGGGCTGAGTGGCCATCCTAGCCGTCCTCCCAACGTTCGGCACACCTATTATTTCACAAAAATTTCCCAAAGTCATGGTGATAAGATCATTATAAATTTTAAACTCAATAGCACCTGAATCAGGATTATATCTAAAACTGTTAATGAAACTGGAGGTGAGTTTTTGATACTGAGTAACACGGCTCGTGACGAGTCGTGTCAAACCTGCATTAGCACAAAGATTATAAAACTCATCCTTGATTCCCGCAGCTTCCATGAATTCATCACATGGAAACGTCATCGCACGTGCTGGACTTGTGTCTTCCAACAACTCCAGGGGCACATGATCTTCATTATAGCTCACCCTAGCAGTCGATGGTGAAGCTGCGGCTCTAGTAACTCGATCGGAGTGTGCGGGCCTCCTCTTCTCAAGCCACCCTTTTGCCCTTCCTAACAAACTCATTTCTGAAAAAAAAATACAATTTACAAAAACGAGGATTAAAACAAAGTGAGCTAAGGCAAACTACTCAACTCACTTGCCCAAGGCATAAACTTGCATCAAAACTTGGAAAATAACTTTCTACACATGCATGCAAGCTCATCTCTGCAGCACCAAAAACTACTAAATACTCACAAATGAGGCCACCAATCAAAAATCTAATTGGAGGGGTGGAGGAGTCACATACCAGGGAGTATTTGCTCAAAATCTCAGCTCAAATGATGGGCTGTAGAGAGAGATCGAAGAATCGCCTCCAAGAACAGCAAGAACACAAGAACAAAAGCAGAACTCGTGTTTTTGGAGAAAGAGAGAGAGGGATGAAGAAGACATACCTGGAGGGGGGTCCCGTGGGCCCCAGGCGCCCTATGGGCGCGGCCAGGGGCTGGGCCGCGCCAACTGGCCGCCTGGGCCACTGGTGGCCCCCCTGGCTGGCCCCAGGACTTTCTGGGTCTCTCCCGTCGTGGAAATTTTTATTATAATTTTTCTGGAATTTTTCTGAAAACTTCACTGTTGAAAGTTTTTCGAAGTTCAAAAAGCTGCGAAACTCTCTGAAAACTTGAAGCAGTTAGTAGTATTGTGAAGCTTCAAAAACATAAATACTTGGTACAGCAAGTAGGACAAAACTAAAAACAAGTGAAAATATAACAAGCTCAACTTTTTATCCATATAAAACATGTTTACTAGTAAGGTTGATCAAGTCTTACCAACAAACAGGCGATATATAGAGCAAAAAGTCTCACCTCCTACGAAGTAGTTACTAAACCTTTACATTGATGGACATTGTCCCCACCATGATAGTTTTATATTTGTGAGGCACATGTAGTGGACAGTCCCATTCTCCAATCTTCACGGTCTCGATATTCTCTATAGAGTTGAGGGCATGCCTCCTGTCGGTCTTCTTCGGAAAATATACCATTTGTTCTTTATCATTCACATGGAAGGTGACCTTCCCTTTATTGCAATCAATGATAGCACCTGCGGTGTTAAGGAAAGGTCTACCAAGAATAATGGACATGCTCCCATCCTCGGGCATGTCAAGCACAACAAAATCAGTAAGAATTAAACAATTAGCAACTTCTACGGGAACATCCTCACAAATACCTATCGGAACAGTGGTTGACTTGTCAGCCATCTGAAGGGATATATCTGTAGGAATTAGTTTCTCTAAACAAAGCCTCTCGTAAAGAGAGAGAGGCATAACACTCACTCCTGCTCCAAGATCACATAAAGCAGTTTTGACATAATTATTCTTTATGGAGCAAGGAATGGTGGGTATACCTGGATCACCGAGCTTCTCAGGAATCTTGCGACTGAAAGAGTAGTTAGCAAGCATAGTAGATATTGCATCATTAGGAACTTTTCTTTTATTAGTGACAATATCTTTCATATATTTTGAATAAGGAAGTAACTTAATAGCATCAGTCAAAGGGATTTGAACAAAAAGAGGTTTAATCCACTCACAAAACTTATTATAATGCTCTTCTTCTTTAGATTTGATGGACTTACCTGGAAAGGGCATGGGTTTCTGTATCCATGGTTCTCTTTCCTTCCCATGTTTTCTTGCGATGAAGTCTTCTTTAGTGTACCTCTTACGTTTGTCAGGTGCTTCTTCTTCTCGAACTTCAGGCGGATCATTCTTCTCATTATTATTACCTTCAGGTTCAGCACCGTCTTCAGTCTCAGCATTGGAGATAGATACACTGTTGGGATCAATAGCTGGTTCTTCATCTGCAATAGGATCATTAGAATTGTCAGTCTCCTTATGTTTCTTCTTTTTCTTTGGAGAGCCAACAATTTCTTCTTCCTGCATTTGAGAATCCTGCTTGATTCTCTTCGGATGCCCCTCTGGATAAAGAGGATCTTGAGTGCTAGTTCCTCCTCGGGTCTTAATCCCGAAAGCCTGCAAATTATCTTGTTTGGCATTGTTAGCAAGCAAATCTCTTTGCAAATTAGAAATTTGATCAAGCTGAGTTTGAACCATATGAAAATGATTCACAAGACATTGAACATCATTAACTGTTCTATCTAAAACATCAAGCAGTGTTTTGATAGCAAGGGAATTATCATGCAATTGACTTTCTATCCTCTCATTAAAATGATTTTGTTTCATAATAAAATTATCAAACTCATCTAAACATTGATCAGGAGGCTTACCATGAGGGATGTCACTTGCGTTGAAATCTAAAAGAGAGTGTACCTCTACCATAGGAGGGTGAGTAGTAGGCTCACACAGCTTCTCAATAGGGGGTAGATTCTTCACGTCTTCAGCTTTAATACCTTTCTCTTTAATAGACTTCTTTGCTTCTCGCATATCCTCGGGGCTCAGAACAAACATGCCCCTCTTCTTTGTTGGTGGAGGTGGTTCAGGGACGGACCAATCTTCATGGTTTTTGGGAATTCTGCCCATTAGATCTTCCGCATCGTCCGGTGTTCTTTTCCTGAAAACACAACCAGCACAACTGTCCAAATAGGACCTGGATTCATCAGTTAGACCAGCATAGAATATATCGATTAATTCATTCTTAGGGATTTCATGTCCTGGTCTAGCCCGAATCAGACCGCAGTACCTCCCCCAAGCTTTAGGGAGGGACTCATCCTGCAACTGTTTAAAGTTATAAATTATTTGTAAAGCAGCATGTTGCATGTGAGCAGGAAAGTACTTATCAACAAAAGAGTGAGCTAAGTCCTGAGGACTCTTAATGGAACCGCATGGGAGTGAATCATACCATGCTTTAGCACCCTCCTTCAAGGAGAAAGAAAGAAGCTTGGTCACATAAAAGTATCGTATCTTCTCATCTGTGGTAAACAGGCTACCCAACTCACCAAGTTTAGTCAGGTGTGCAATAGCATCATCATTTTCTCTGCCATAAAAGGGGTCAGCTTCAACCATAGGTATAAGTGAAAGATCAACAGAGAAATCATAATCAGGATCATCAATGCATATAGGGGATGTAGCAAATTCAGGATTAGGAACGGTTTTGTTCTTCAGAGAGTGTTTTTCAAACAGTTTCTTAATAGCTTCAGGGTCAGAGCCAGAAATCTCTGTCAGTTCCCTGCATAATTCTTCATCTAGTATATAGTAATCATCATCAAGGAGCCTCTCTTTGAGTTTACCCAAATCAGGATAATCATAAGTTTCACCAATAGGGTAGCGAGTAACAGGAAGTTCAATTCCAGACTTTTTAGCAGCAGCAGCAATTTGTTTCTCAAGAGCATAACCAAGCGAATTAATATCATCATCAAAAGTAGTAGAAGCATCATCAAGAGTATCAGACATAGTAACAGATTCAGTAGGAGCGTCATGTGGTGGTGGTGAGGCAAACTTACTCATAACGGAAGGTGAATCAATTGTAGCACTAGTGCTTAGAGCAGTACCTCTTCTTGTAGTGGATAGTAAGATCGGAACCTTGGGGTCTCCTTTCTTACCCATAGTAGATAAAGTGCAGCAGGTAGGATACCTCAAGTAGACTTGTAAATATTGCTATGCTCCCCGGCAACGGCGCCAGAAAACGGTGCTTGATAACCCTCAACCGTAAGGGATCGAGATAGTCTTCGCGGGTAAGAATAACCCAATTTATTGATTCGACACACGGGGAGCCAAAGAGTATTTATAAGCTTTGACAGTTGAGTTGTCAATTCAACCGCACCTGAAATATACTTACTTGCAACAAAAGATAAGTGGTAACAGTGATATGATAGTGATGATAGTAATAGTAAAAGTAAACAGCAAAAGTAAATAGCAACAGTAGATAGCAAAGTAAATAGCAAAAGTAGCGACTAGTGACAAGCAGGGTTTAAAACACTGTAGGCTAGGGAGATGGATGGTTGGGCGCTGCATGGATGAGATAGATTTAACTTGGGGCAGGGCACACGGAAAAGTAATGATCATCTAGGCAAATATCAAACATTAGGCATGTATCCCGTAGGTAGTTGTACGTGCTTGCAATAAGAACTTGCACAACATCTTTTGTCCTACCATCCCGCTACGAACGGGGCCAAAAGGAACTTATGGATATTAAGGTGCTCCTGTCAAAGAGCACCGGAACAAAGCAATGAACTCAATGGATACATGTAATCCTCAAACTACGGACCATCCCCTTTGGTGTCCCAAGCTGTCACTTTTGGGATCGCCGGTTCCGGACCGTAACAGGTGCAAACAACTCATAGATAGGATCACAAACACAAATATATTCATGCAAACACATATGGTTCAGATCTGAAATCATGGCACTCGGGCCCTAAGTGTCAAGCATTAAGAGTAATAAGTTGAAGCAAAGATGATAAACACCATAGTAGATGATAGGCAACATGCCCCCAACAATCTGATAAACTATTACATGATCTAACTCATCCAATCCCTACCATCCCCTTCGCCTACAGCGGGGGAATTACTCACACATGGAGGGAGAAGTCATGGAGGGATGATGGAGTGGTGATGATGATGACGATGGCGACGATCTCCCCTCTCCGGAGGCCTATTCAGCCTCCAGATTAGCCCTCCCGAGGAAGAACAGAGGGTGGCGGCGGCTCCGTGACGGAAAACTGCGGAAGAACTTCTGATCTGGGGTTTCTGCGTCGGGAGTAAAAATACGGGGTAAAGTAGGGCACCAGGGGGTGCGGGACCAACCCAGGCGGCCTCCCGGCGCGCCCTAGGGGGGGCGCGCCCACAGGGCGCCTGGGCACCCCCTGGCCCCCCTCTGGCCCCACTTCTGGCTCCCGGTTCCTTCAGGTGCGTGGATTTTCTGTGATTTTTCGTGGATTTTTCTGAGATACCTAAAAATCCGTTTTCCTGCACACAAATAAACCATACAGGCTGCTCTGCTGAAAACAGCGTCAGTCCGGGTTAGTTTAGTCCAAATCATGCAAGAATGAGGCCAAAACAATATCAAAAGTGTTTGAAAAAGTATATACGTTTGAGACGTATCAGACTGTTACTATCTCATCGTGGTGTTCGACATAAGGATTGCCATCAATGCCAGAGGCACTAACGGCAGAGGCTGGCGCATGTTGGCGGCGGCAGATTTGTACCCCTACACGTTCGAAGCCACCGTGCGCCATCTAGGCCGCATCTTCGCGGTGACAAGCCACGGGGCTTGTTTCATCTGGGTGCCATCCTACGGTACGGGAGATTACAAACGGAATGCACAAACCATCATTTGCATCCCTAATGGCACTCCACTATTTTGCAGGGACCAGTCATCCCGCGATCAAAATAAGATAGCCGATCCTCGATGTGCATTTGCATCCGTGATTCGGTCTAACCTGGAACCTTGTAGCTGACTATGGCATATTGGGATCAACTATCTTAGCAGTCCTTACCCATGGTACCACTGATGTGCAACCTGGTCACAGAATCTACCACGATCGGACCTGTCAGCGTCCTGGGAACCAAGGTACCCAGACATGCCTGCCTGCAGCCCGCGACACGCTCCTACTACGACCTGGTACGGCCCAGCTGATCGACCAGCTGCTCAAGACGCTCGCGGGGGGGCTAAGCCTCGCGAGGAGAACGACACCAAGACCCTCTCAGGAGCGGCCTAAGCTAGGCTGCTCCGGAGGGGCGGAGAACTCAAGGCCAAGCCAGTGGGTGCCAGTGTGTGCTAGCGGCGCAGTTGCCGTTTTGGTGCAAAGGAGACAACGCAGGCGTAGGTTCCCGAGGGGCGAGACAAAGGTTAAACCTTCGGTGTAACAAGACCGAAGACCGCAAGGACGACATGGAGGATGTCACCACCGAGCCCACCACCGCGTCATCGTCTAATCTCTTTGCAGGCGAAGACCGCTTTAGTCAGGATAGGAATGTCCTTGTGTTCCCGCTCAAAATGGCCGTTGTGGGATCCCTTCCCGCCTAAACATTTCGGGGGAAGAGGACCCTGGCCGCCTATAAAAGTAGCTAGGATTTCCACTATGGAGGATCTGATTGACCTCATCTTGAACACCCCACCTTCGCTTCAAGGAGCAAGAACACTTGCCTCCTGACCCTCTTGAGCTCTCCTCCTGAGCTCAAGAACCACTGTACTTGTTCATACTCAAGCCCTCCTGAGGCTAATCCACTCAAGCAGGGCGTAGGGTTTTACACCGCAAGGTGGCCTGAACCTGAGTAAACTCGTGTGTGCTTTTACTTGTTGCTTGCTTGAATCTCACCACCGGGCGAGGGCGTGGCGCTAGGTAGACGTGAGCGGGAGAGATCTGTGTTCACGCCCCTGTGTTCGAACTTCTTTGGGTTTGCGGAGCCCGTAATCCGACATTTGGCACGCCAGGTAGGGGGTGTGTCGAAATCTCGCCTCTCCGACGACCTCGTCCCGCTTTCGTTTGTCGACCTCACTTCACCGCCATGGTGGACACATGCCGAACGCACGCCGCCCGCCGCGCCGCCAACATCGCTCAGACGGCGCGTGCGGGCAATGGTGCACCGCTCCGCCCCAACTCGCCGCTCGCCAACGATGCCACCGACCCGGTCGTCCACGAGCAGCAGGACTCGTCGCTGCCGCTGTCCGTGCGGCGCGATGGCCGCACGACAACACCATCACCCTTGCCGGCCACGGCGTCGTCCTCGCTAATCCGCCGCGGGCCAGTCTACCAACAACCTGCGCTATTGATGGTGCGGGAGCTCCTACGCTACCGTCCAGCGGACGACCTCTACGACGAGTGGCTCCACCGCATCACTGAGCTCGTCAACGCCGCCGGGGAGGTACCTGCACCGACTAACTCCTCTCGTCCTCCGTCGCTCATGGCAGGGAACGTGGACCACGGTGTCCCGGCTCCACCTGCACTGCATAGTGCTGGCCAGGGGCTCAGACACGAGGCTCCATAGCGCGAGCAACCCCGTAGGGCCCCTGCGCATGACGAGGAGAGCTGTCAGGTGGTCCTGCGTCCCCGGGCAGGAGCTCATGGGCTCCCTGTTCCGTAGCACCAGAACCACGCACCACATGAGGTGGTGGCGCCTGTACCCCAGGAACCAGCACCGCAGGCGCAGGGGGCGCCTGCAATCATGAGCATGGCTAGATGTTACGCCCTAACTCCAGAGTTGCGGCGCCTCATCTGGCCCGGCAAGTTCAAGTCGGATCTGCCTCCGTTCTACGATGGCACCGCCGACCCCGCAGAGTTCCTCCAGCTCTACGAGCTGAGCATCGAGGCATCCAACGGCACCGAGAAGGTCATGGCGAACTGGTTCCCCATGGCCCTCAAGGATGGCGCTCGCTCCTGGCTTCTGAGCCTCCCTGCAGGATCCATATCCTCCTGGGGAGCTTCGTGAGCGTTTCGTCGCCAACTTCCAAGGTACCCGCGACCGAGCCCGGCAGCCGTGGATCTGCGCCGCATCAAGCAGCAACCTGGGGAGACCCTGCAGAAGTACTTCCAGCATTTCAACACCGTGAGCCTCAAGATCCCCAGGGTCTCGGATGAGGCCATCATCTCGGCGTTCTCTGATGGTGTCCGTGACGTCAGGATGAAGGAGGATCTCACCATCCACGAGGACATGTGCATGGCCCTCGAGATGTTCAACTTCGCTGTGAAGTGCGCAAGGGCAAGGGAAGGTTGCCTCTCTCTCCTGGAGCCGCCTGAAGCGGAGGCTGACGACAAGAAGGCCAAGGCCAAGGAAGCAAAGCCCAAGGGACCCGCCGTGATGGCTGCGGAGCCAGAAGGGAAGCGTGATTGCGGCTACAACGACCCCCCCGAGAGACAACCGCCCGTACTGCGTCTTCCACGATGTTCACAGCCACAACATCAACGACCGCCAAGAACTCAGGGCGACGCGTGACGGGCGCGTCAGGCAGCGTCCTGACCGCGACAACCGCGGCTACGGCCGCGGAGGGGGCGTGGTGGAGGATGCTAGGACGGCAGGAACTCGCGCCAAGGATGGCGTGACCAACCTCGTGAAGACCGCTGGCAGGAGCAGCCTCGTGACGCCCCCTGGCGCGACCAGCCTCATGAGGGTTGCCCTCAGGGCAACGTGGGCATGCCTCCATTACCAGCACCGCCAAGAAGGAACGACGACGATCGCCACGGAGACGAAGCAGGGGGCTTTCAGGAGCCACGCGCGGTTGCATGCATCCTGGGAGGAGCCCACGCTCCGGCTTCCCACCGCATCTTCAAGCAGTTCGCTGATACGTCCCAAACGTATCCATAATTTTTGCTTGTGCCATGCTTGTTTTGCATCATTGTCTCATGTTTCTATCAAAGTTTTATATCTTTTTAAGCATTTATTGGACTAACATACTAATGGTTGCAAAAGTGCACAATGTTCTTGTTTTACACTTTATTGTGTAGGAATTACTTGGAAATTGACAAAAACGCAAAAGGAGTCGTATTGGAGTAGGACTCTGACTTTCCTGAAATCTGTCTGAGAACGTTTTTAGAAGATGGTCACGTTCCGGCCCGAAGACGACGTCAAACGGAAAAAGCCTAGTTGCAAACGTTGTGGGAAATTTCGAGAGGATGCCTCTGGATATAAAATTCATCCAGATCGGAGTCCGGACGGCCGAGAAAAGCCCGTTTTACTGAAGCCCAAAATCTGATGACGGGAATCCGAGAGTCTATATAAAGAGAGGAAACCTAGGTCACCAAGGGCCACGAATTTTCCTCTTCCCAGGCCGCCGTCTTGGAGGGGAGGACCAGCACCATTGCAGCACCATCCACAAGGAAGAAGGGGTGCCAAGGAGTCGCTGCCCCCCCTAAGGCCGCCGCCGCCCCGGAGGGCTGCCGCCGCCGCCACGGCTGCCGTCGGCCGCCTCCTCCTCTCCGGGCTGCACCTCTCCATCAACACCACCGTCAATCTCTTGCTCACCATGGCCATGTGTGAGTAGTCTTCTCCGGGGCTGAGGGCTTGTACGTGTAGCTATGTGGTCAATTCTCTCTCCCATGATGTGATCTTCGTTGTGATCATAGGCTATGTTAATCTAGGGTGATCCCATGATATTTCCCCTTCCTCTATGTATTGAATTGATGTACTCACTTGTCTTTATCTAGTATAATCCCCGAGACCAAGGTGATAGCGGTATATTGGACATGGATTAGAAGAATATTTTCATGAGTGATTTCCTCTTTTGTGTGTTGATTGAAGATTGAGAGTTTCTTGGTGCTTGTCTTTGACTATCCTTGAGATATGTTGTGGTGATTGTGGTACTCTCTTTGGATGGCCGCGGTGACATTGGGAAATCCATAGATTGAGAACTACGAACTTTGAGGTGTGCTTTTGTAGCCCTACATAATTCTCGTCCTCTCTTGACCACAAAGGAATGACCTCCGAGTGCGTCTCCATTGAATGTTTTATGAGAAATATCATGTGATTAGACTATGTAAATGTGGTTGGGAGTTGCCACTAGTGAAAGTATGAAGCCTAGGCCTTGTTTCCACCAATGCAATACCATTTGTGCTCACGTTTACCACATGTTTGCTTGCTGCCATTTTTATTTCAGATTTACAAATACATCTTTTGCCATCCATATCACTTGCCATTTAACATCACTTCGCCGAACGAGTGCACATATACATCTGACAAGTGTATTAGGTGTGTTGGGGACACAAGAGACTTCTTATATCTTGATTGCAGGGTTGCTTGAAAGGGGTACGTTCAACCTCCACTTCCCTGAGTTCGATAAACCTTGGGTTACTCACTTAAGGGAAATTTGCTGCTGTCCTACAAACCTCTGCTCTTGGAGGCCCAACACTGTCTACAGGAATAGAAGCGTGTAGTAGACATCAAGCTATTTCTGGCGCCGTTGCCGGGGAAGTGAGGTAAGTGAAGGTACCTTCTCTAGATCTTGCAATTAAATCTTTTTGTTTCTTGTTTTTATTTCACTAGTTTTGCTTAATGGAAAACAACAAAAATATGAGAGAGCCTTATAAGCTCTACCTTGAACTTGGACATGATGTGTTTGAAGAGAAAATTAAAAAACCTTTGAAACTTTATTATTTGCATAACAATCATGATGGTGGTAATGTTATTACTATGTTTTTTATATAATATCAATATTGCTAATGACATGGAAAGCTCAAAGCTTGGGGATGACACGTTTGATGAACATGATATTTTTAGTCCCCCTACTTTTGAAGAGAAAATTTACTTTGATGATACTTTGCTTCCTATATATGATGATTACAATGATAAATGTGAGCTTTTTAGTCCACCTACTATTGAGGATAAAATTTATTATGATTATGATAGGCCTCCTAAATATGATGATTACCATGATGGTTATGATTGCTTTACTCTCACTATTCCTAATAAGAAAGATTTTGCTTATATGAAGAGTAATGATACTTTTATGCTTTTTGATCATGGAAATAATGCCTTATGTGATAGTTATATTGTTGAGTTCATCCATGATGCCACTGAAATTTATAATGAGAGAGGGAGACATGGTTCTAAATATCTTAATAATAAGAAGTTTCCTCTCTTTATGGTGAATATTTTGAAGTTATGCTTGTTTTGCCTTCATATGCTAGTTGCTTTATCCTTCAATAATTTATTTTCTTACAAGATTCCCATGCATAGGAAGTATGTTAGCCTTAAATATGTTTTATATATGCTTCATGATGCTCTCTTATATGCTTCAATTATTATCTTTGTGAGAGTTGCTTAAGAAATCACTATGCCTAACTTAAAGGCATGAAACAAAAGTGCTTTTGGGAGACAACCCACCTTTATTTGCTTTCAGTTTTCTTTTGCTTTTTTGAGTCAGGGATGTTGTCGCTACTGTAATGACTCCTTTGTATCCTTTCTATTTCGTGTTTGTGCCAAGAGTAGCCTCTAATTGAGAGGTGATCAAAAAGTTTTATCTTGCTGTCAAAAACAGATTCGATGTGCTTCACCGTAAAAAATCTTTCTCTCAGCCAGAACATGATTTCGATCTGAAAATTTTTGTCAGTAAGCTGAGGCTAGTTGCCTACCTTTCATTAGTTTTAAGTTTTTTGATTAGAAGTCCAGAAGTGCCTCGAAAAAAATCATCTTTGCTGGCTGTTCAGATTTGACAGATTCTGCCTATATTTTGCATTGCCTATTTTACGAGCGTTAAGTTGGGTTTTCTAGTTATGGAGAGCCACAATTAAGGTTATGTAACAGTAGATAATGTCAAAAATAAGTTTGTAGGATTTGGCAAGTGAATCAAAGTGGTTGAATTTATTTAATGCACTAACCCTTCTAATGATTTTATGAGAAGTTATGTATGAAGGGATTTTTCAAGTGTGCGAGGGAAGATGATAAAAGAAGATTCAGGAGGGTCAAACGCTCAAGCTTGGGGATGCCCCCAAGGCACCACCAAGAAATATTCAAGAAGTCCCAAGCATCTAAGCTTGGGGATGCCCAAGGCATCCACTTCTTCATTAACAATCACCAGGTTCTCCTCGTGTCACTATATTTTTATTCCTTTGCCCATTATGTGTTATTCTTGGAGCGTCTTTTTGTTTTGTTTTCAGTTTTGTTTTGTTTTCTTTGCTGGTCTTAAATAAGTTGCATCTGATCATTCTTACTTGGGAGAGAGACACGCTCCGTTTTTTCATGAAACACTCATGTTCTTCACTTATATCTTTTTGAGTGTTTTAGCTACCTTGTTATATGCTTCTAGCTCTTGTTTTTATTTCATATCATGTTCAGAGATATTAGTTCTTTTATAGAAAGTACTCTATTGCTTCACTTATATCTTTTTGGAGAGTTGAATTGGTTTGAATTGCTAAATAATATGTTGGTAAAGTAAATGCCAAGTGTGGCCGTGGTGCAAAGAATAAAAAGCTTGATAGTCTTGAAGATCATTGAGTAACTTGATCCCTATCAATTGTTTTGAGAAATTAAGTAGTGATGTCTAAACATGGAGATCATTTAATAAAGTCTTATTAGTGAAGAAATACCTTTGAAGTTTGCAATTGTTTAGTTTTTCACCATGGGTAGTTTTAAAGTTCTTGTTTTCTCTTTAGAAGTAAGTTGGTTGACAAGGAAGACAGTGTAGAAGTCTTATAATTATGCTGAAAGGATGTTATAATTCTCTTGTACCGGCTAACATGTGCTTGCTAAAAACTTGTTAAACCAAAAACTCTGTACTGAGCGGGAATGCTGCTTGTGTATCCAAATTCCATAGCCAAAATTCTGCCATATGTGTCCACCATACCTACCTATGCATGGTATTAATAGCCATTCCAAGTAAATTGCTCATGTGCTACCTTTAAAACCTTCAAAATTTATCCTTATTTGTGTCTCTATTTTAGCTCATGAGGAAGTGGTAGATAGTTCATTATTACTTGTGTTGGACAGAATGACCCCTGACGTGCATGAATAATGTGCATGTCCTTAATTTTGCAAAAAGAGCTGGCAAAAGGGTATGCCCAGTCCACTTTACATGTCATCAATATCAATATCAAAAACCTCCTTCACACATCATACCTGAGAAATCAGACAAACTTTGGCTAGTGATAAACAAAGGAGAAAGGGGAGTGTTATCATTCCTCTATGGGAGCCGCTCTTAAGTTCTGTTTGGCATGAGTAGTAGTGCATTGTTTATTACCATTCATTGACATAAGCATACATCTCTCAAAATTGCTTTTATATCTCTATGTTTTCAAAAATAAAAAGCTCTAGCACATGAGTAATCCCTGCTTCCCTCTGCGAAGGGCCTATCTTTTACTTTTAAATGTTGAGTCAGTTTTCCTATATTCTAATCTTCTTCCTCCACCATAAGGAAGCATCTAGTGTTAACCCTGGGTTCAAGTTGATTATGTTCAAAATTTCTGCTTAGTTATATATAATCCTTGTGCATTGAACTTATCCATGAGATAAATATGTTGAAAAGTGGAAAGCATTGCTGAAACTTTATCTTCCTTTGTGTTGGCTAGAATGCTTTTGATGAGAGAACTCCTTTGGGGCTAACAGTTGTGCTAAACTTCATAGTTTCATGTCTTCAAAATTATTATTCATGAAAGGAATTTACTTAGATGATTTACTTGGTTATTCATTGTTTACTTGCTTCCAACTATAGACAATTGGTTTGGTTCACTTTATTTCAGTCCATATGCTTTACCTTATTACTTGATCAAGATTGTGTTAGTAGCATGTCACCTAAAAAATTATCTATGTTATCATTCTACCTACTCGAGGACGAGTAGGAATTAAGCTTGGGGATGTTGATACGTCACAAACGTATCCATAATTTTTGCTTGTGCCATGATTGTTTTGCATCATTGTCTCATGTTTCTATCAAAGTTTTATATCTTTTTAAGCATTTATTGGACTAACATACTAATGGTTGCAAAAGTGCACAATGTTCTTGTTTTACACTTTATTGTGTAGGAATTACATGGAAATTGACAAAAACGCAAAAGGAGTCGTATTGGAGTAGGACTCTGACTTTCCTGAAATCTGTCTGAGAACGTTTTTAGAAGATGGTCACGTTCCGGCCCGAAGATGACATCAAACGGAAAAAGCCTAGCTGCAAAAGTTGTGGGGAATTTAGAGAGGATGCTTCTGGATATAAAATTCGTCCATATCGGAGTCCGGACGGCCGAGAAAAGCCCGTTTTACTGAAGCCCAAAATCTGATGACGGGAATCTGAGAGTCTATATAAAGAGAGGAAACCTAAGTCACCAAGGGCCACGAATTTTCCTCCTCCCAGGCCACCGTCTTGGAGGGGAGGACCAGCACCATTGCAGCACCATCCACAAGGAAGAAGGGGGGCCAAGGAGCCGCTGCCCCCCCTAGGGCCGCCGCCGCCCCGAGCGCCGCCGCCGCCCCGGAGGGCTGTCGCCGCCGCCACGGCTGCCGCCGGCCGCCTCCTCCTCTCCGGGCTGCACCTCTCCATCAACACCACCGTCAATCTCTTGCTCACCATGGCCATGTGTGGGTAGTCTTCTCCGGGGCTGAGGGCTTGTACGTGTAGCTATGTGGTCAATTCTCTCTCCCATGATGTGATCTTCGTTGTGATCATAGGCTATGTTAATCTAGGGTGATCCCATGATATTTCCCCTTCCTCTATGTATTGAATTGATGTACTCACTTGTCTTTATCTAGTATAATCCCCGAGACCAAGGTGACAGCGGTATATTGGACATGGATTAGAAGAATATTTTCATGAGTGATTTCCTCTTTTGTGTGTTGATTGAAGATTGAGAGTTTCTTGGTGCTTGTCTTTGACTATCCTTGAGATATGTTGTGGTGATTGTGGTACTCTCTTTGGATGGCCGCGGTGACATTGGGAAATCCATAGATTGAGAACTACGAACTTTGAGGTGTGCTTTTGTAGCCCTACATAATTCTCGTCCTCTCTTGACCACAAAGGAATGACCTTCGAGTGCGTCTCCATTGCATGTTTTATGGGAAATATCATGTGATTAGACTATATAAATGTTGTTGGGAGTTTCCACTAGTGAAAGTATGAAGCCTAGGCCTTGTTTCCACCATTGCAATACCATTTGTGCTCACGTTTACCACATGTTTGCTTGCTGCCATTTTTATTTCAGATTTACAAATACATCTTTTGCCATCCATATCACTTGCCATTTAACATCTCTTCGCCGAACTAGTGCACCTATACATCTGACAAGTGTATTAGGTGTGTTGGGGACACAAGAGACTTCTTGTATCTTGATTGCAGGGTTGCTTGAAAGGGGTACGTTCAACCTCCACTTCCCTGAGTTCGATAAACCTTGGGTTACTCACTTAAGGGAAATTTGCTGCTGTCCTACAAACCTCTGCTCTTGGAGGCCCAACACTGTCTACAGGAATAGAAGCGTGTAGTAGACATCATTCGCTCGTGAGGTGAATGTGGTGCTCCCCAGGCCTGACGCCACGCGCAACCTCAGGCGGACCAAGCAGGTCATCGCCTTCGACCCCAAGGACCAGCTCAAGTGCACCGCAACCCCAGGCACTCTCCCGATGCTCTGCACTCCGACCATCAACAACGTCCTCGTGACCAAGACCCTTATCGACGGTGGATCAGGGATCAACGTCCTCTCCGTCCAGACCTTCGAGATGCTCCAAGTCCCCTACAATCAGCTGCACCCAACCTAGCCATTCTACGAAGTCACAGATGGCTCCACACTCTCGATGGGGCAGGTCCGCCTCCCTGTCACCTTCGGCGATCGCGACAACTATCACACCAAGCTCATCGACTTCGACGTCGCCAACATTCACCTCGCGTACAACACCATCCTAGGGTATCTGGCCCTCGCCAAGTTCATGGCGGCGACCCATCACGGCTACAACGTCCCCAAGATGCCCGGGAGTGGCGGGGTCATCATGATCGCCTGCGACGAGAAGGAAGCAATGCGTTCCCTAGAGCGCGCCTACCAGACTGCAGCGGTCGAGAGCTCCGACGGAGATGGAGCCGTCTTCGCCCTGCAGACCGCCCCCAAGAAGAAGAAGCACCTGCCCGCAAATGGACCTCAGGACGCAGGGGCTCCTGACAGCACCGCCTCGGGTCCCGCACCTACTGATGAGGCGCCCTCCACCTCGCATAGAGAGGCACGCCCGGCGCCCCTCTCAGGATGGGCTCGGGGGCTCTCCTCTGGAGTGCCTCTGGTCTGACCAGCCTAACGAGGGAGGTGTTCGGGCACCACCTGCAGGCGTGTCTCGACGCGCGTTTTTGTGAGCCCAGCGTGAGCCTAACAGCGCTGGGGGCTGAGGACTTCATCGACCAGGCTACCGAGGAATTTCAGTACGCAAGGCTCACATGCGGTGGGTGCAACCGCACGGCACCAAGCTCATCTACCCGCAACCCAAGCAACCAATTCCGCGTGTGCGTCGACATCGCAGGCCTCAACCGAGCTGCTTCTCTGGAGCCCTTCTGGCGGAAGGTTGTCGGCTGGAGGAGGACTCTCCCCTGCATTTACATTCGCACACTCTTCGGCTTCCGCAACGCAGCTGCCACGTTCCAGTACCTCACGTGGTAGGCTTTGGGGGCTTAGGAGGTTCAGTGGCAGGTGGTCCTGACGGAGCAGGAGCCGGACCCCCGTGACCACTGAGGGCCTCCGGAGCCCCTGGGCCTCAGGAGCCCGGCGATCCTCAGGAGCGACCCGCACGACTCGTGTCTTCAGCTACCCCAACTCTTCTTCGACGACAAGTATCAGGTGATGTCTCGGGTACTCAATCGAGGGCGCCCCCGGGCTGCATCATCCTCGAGCTGTCGGGGGCTCACCCCCACAGCAGTCCTCGAGCTGCTAGGGGCTCACCCCCACAGCTGTCTCTCTTGCGCATAAATCAAGGCTAGTTGTTTCTTCCTACTTGCATTATCTATATGCTTGGCGTCCTCACCGCCACTAAGGTCGTAAGCCCTTGCGAGCCCGCCCACGACTGCCCCATGATTAAGGACTGGTACGGCGTCTGTGCTCAGGTCCGTCCCTACAGCGTCGCTAAATCCAAGGGCTGAGCTCTGTCTCGCGAGCTATTCCCGTGTCGTCACCTCCCGTGGTCCTTGGTGCCTTGTTCTCGCATGGGCTAATCGTGGATGGGTAAGTGGGGGCCCGTGGCAGGTGCCTCGCTCACGCGGGAACCGCGCGCCGGTTGTTTTTCTTTTGGACTGTTGCATGAGAAGACTGGGCACGGCATCTGTGCTCGGGTCCGTCCCTGCAGCGTCGATAAATCCAATGGATGAGCTCTGTCTTACGGGCCGGTCCCCCTAACGTTACCGCCTGGGCTCGTTGGTGCTGCGGCCTTCTCATGCGATGCCCTCTAGAGATGCACTCGGCGCAGGTCGAGCCAACGCATTTCTTTTCACATTTTGTAGAAGACTCAGGCGCAACCCGCCTCAGGGTAGGGTCTCTTGGGTGATGCGTAAGCTCACGAGAACTTCCTCTGAGTCGTTCAGCCCGTCCTGAGGAGGGCCCATATACACCTTGGTTGTCCTGCCGTGCAAGCCACGTGTCAGGACGGGGCTGTACATGCCCCAGAGTCTCTCCCGGTGGGAGGCTCCGTCCCATGGTCCAGTGGAAGTACCATGCTCCGTGCTGGCAGAACCAACCGAGGAGCGGTTTTGCCCATGAACTAGTGGAAGCACCAAGCTCCGCACTGGCCGCTACGACTGAGGCGCGGTTATGCCCACACTCCGCGCAAGTGTGGTAGCTCTATGCTCTGCGCCAATGATAAACAACTGAGGGCGGCCCCCAGCGGTCACACCAACCTCAGGGAGCTTTTCAGCTCACGGCGTTCATAGCTTCTCCTTGGAAGGGTGTCGCGAGGGAGGCTAGGCATGTGGGCTATGCTCAGGTCACGCATGGCAGACGCCACCCTACCAGGTGCCCAGACACCTGGCTTTCTCGCGCCCCCATTCTAGGCGAAGGCTCGTGAGCAAGGTATGGTGCTCGTTCTCCCTCATGAGAGCCGTTCGCACGTCAAGGGGGACCCCTGGGCATCGCGACCCAGGGGCCTCACTAGCCACGTAGCCCTTCATTCCTTGAGCTTGCCCCGGTGACCCGGAGGGCTCAAATGCGATCAAGGTATGCATGGGGTTGGGCCCTGTCGACGCATTGCACCTAAGCAAACATGAAAGGAAGCAAGCACGGAAATCACCAAGTTCTAGCCTAGTTATTACAATAACATCAATTTATCCAAATTCAAGCGAGTCATTACGCCTCCCCGAGGCACTTGCATTTCTCTCATCTTGACAGGGATAGGTCAGGCATCGCCGAGCGCGCCATCACCAGCCTCTGCCTCCTTGGCCGCGACAGCAGCGACCCGGAGGAACGCCTCCACTAGCCCCTTGTCCTTCTCCTCCAGGGCCTTGGCAGCCGCGCCCTCTATGCTCGTGGTCACGGGCTCGGACAGGGAGGCCAGGTCAAGGGTGGGGTTGCGGAGACAGAGGTGGCCGCACACCTGCGTCACAGCCATGTTAAGGAGCGCGCGACTCTCGATGTCTGCTAACTGGCCGATCGTGGCCGCAACCTCACGCAGGGCCTTCACGAGCATGGCAAGGAGCCCGGCGCGGCCATCCTCCTGGGTGACCAGCGGCTCCTCGAACCCTTCCCCGTAGGCAATTTACAGCGCCATGCGGGCCTCGAGCTCGAAGGTGGCGAGGGCCTCGCGACCCACTGCTGCTGAGGCCGGAAGGGCATCTTCCTTGGCCCTCAGCTCGTAGTCGCTTGCAGTTTGGGTCACGTTGGCCTGCTCGGCCTCAGCCTTCAGCTTCTCCAGGCTCGCGTGATCAACGAGCTGCTCCTGCTGCAGCCGAGACGTCTCAGCCTTCTGGGCCTCGAGCTCCTTCTCCAACCTTTCGAGCTACAGGGCGCGCCTGGTGCCTTCCTCGTGAAGGGCCTTCAGCTCACTCTCCACCTTGTGGCAGCGCTTCTCGGAGGATGTTGCGTCAGCTCGCGCGGCATCGCGTGCCCGCGCGGCTGCCGCTGCCTCCTCCTGACCCTTGGCGGCGGCCGCTGAGGCCTAGCTCCAGGAGGCCCGTGCAGACTCATCTACCAGGAGCCACCCAGAGATCAGGCCCAGGCGTCCTTCCATCGCGCGGCCATCACCACCCAGAAGATCAGTGCGGAGCCGACCCAGCGCAGCGGAAGCGGCCCCCAAGTCCTCAGGGCTAGGTTGCACCGGCTGGCGGATGGGTGCCATCACAATCGCCTGCTCGACCAGAGGCTCGGGGGCTCTGGCTCCCCTCGCTGGAGCGGAGGGAGCAGGAGCCACCGCGGCCTCGCAAGCAGCGACGACGCCCTCAGGCGACACCGCCACCATGTGCTCAGCAGCCTGGCTGGCCGAGGCGCACAAGGCTGCGACACCCTTCTCTGTGGCGACAACAGCAGCAGGTGGAGCGGGGCACCACGACGTGGCCTCCCCCTTTGCCTTCTTCATCACGCCACCCAGGCTGCTGCGCCAGGAGAAATACGTCAGGAACACAGCGAACAAGGAATGACGAGAGACTACACACTTACTCATCGAAGGCGAGGCGCGCCCTCCTCTTCATCAGCAGGCCGGCCGCGGCCGCCGGTACCACGGGCGCGCCAGCAGTCCGGATGATGGCAAGGCGCGAGGCCACGGACTTGTGCGCGGCTGCGGCCACTGGCTTTATTGGCGCGGCGCTCCTCGGCGGGGTCGCCGCATCGCTCCCTCCGGAAACAGCGCGCCTGGATTGACGCGAGAGGTTGCCTGGGGCCGCCCAGCAGCGTCTGCGCCCAGCGCCACTTCCTCGGCAGACGCATCGGAGGCGTCCCCCTCGTCAACCCGGTCCCCGTCGCCCAGGATCTTCTCCGACTCCGCCTCCTCATCGCTCCCCTCCTCGACACCGGAGGACACGTCAACCATGGGCGGAGTAGGCACGGGCACCCCGAAGCCTGACACGGCCTTCAGCAGCTCGGCCTTGTCACGACGGCAGTACGACGGCAGATGGGCCCCCGAGAGGTCCTCTGGAACCATCCCTAGGAGAGCGTTCGAGACGAGGCCCAGCTCGACCTCGGCCAGCGTCCCCGAGCGCAGTCGAAGCCTATCATCTCCCATTAGCTCCCACATGGGGCGCGAGTGTGCCTGGAGTGGCGCCAGCCGCTACCTCAGGAACTCATTCACAATCTAGGCCCCTTCAAGCCTCGATTCCAGGGCGGCCTCGATCCTTCCAAGACAGGCTCGTCAAGGGGGTCGTTAAGCTTCGCGTAGCTCCTGCAGGCGCGTTTCTCCGGACAGGCGGTAGGCAGCGTCAGTAGCGGGTGAATACGATGGGCATCTAGATAGACCCACCTCTTCCGGTGGGTGTCTATCTTCTTCCCGATTGTCATCGGCCTATAGCCCTGGCGCTGGAAGACGAACGAGACGCAGCCCGAGCACGGACCCTCGTCATACTGCCGGATGGAGAAGAAGTGGCGGAAGAGGGCGACGGTTGGTTTCACCCCCACACATGCCTCGCAATAAAAGGCCAAGAGCGACAGGACGAAGATGGAGCGAGGCTGGATGTGGAGGGCGTGCACCTGGTAGTGATTCAGGATGGCATAGAAGAACTCCGAGAAGAGCGGCACGAGCCCGACGGAGATGTTGTGGAGGAAGAAGGGGTAAGGAGACTTCGGCAAGGTCCGCATCACGGTGGAGCCAACCCAAATCTTCGTCGTTCCATGCTCGTTATGGTTGCTCGACAAGAAAGACTCGACCTCCGCGTAGTCCCCCTCCTCGGTGATGGTGGACTCCTCGAGCGCCGCCTCGGGGGAGGAAGCAGATCCGGACGCCTACGCGGCACCCTTGCCTTTCTTCACCATTGTTGGAGGCGCTGGAGGATGCAGGTGATTTGGGAAGGCTGGGGGCAAAAGAGAAGGGGATCTGAGTAGGAAGGAAAGGAAGCAATAACCCCTCTGCAGCGAAGACAGTCCCTTTTTGTCAAGTCGCACGGTCACCAAGACTGCGTAGGGAGCGGAGTCGCCCACGTCCCGTCCAACCGTCACGCGCCAGCCTGGCCCGCAGTCTTTTGGGGCCCGCGGCGCTTCGTCCTCGACTAAGGCTTCGCCCCGAAGCCAACTCCGCGCGGGCCTTGGACCCGGGGGCTACTGTCGGTGTCCTGGGAACCAGGGTACTGCTACTTCTCGAGCTTTCGTTGTATTCCCTCGAAGAGGAAAGGGAGATGCAGCATAGTAGCGTAAGTATTTCCCTTAGTTTTTGAGAACCAAGGTATCAATCCAGTAGGAGACCACGCGCCAGTCCCTCACACCTGCACAAACAAATAAGAACTTTGCAGCCAACGCGATAAGGGGTTGTCAATCCCTTTACGGTCACTTACGAAAGCGAGATCTGATAGATGATAGTTTATATTTTTTGTATTTTCGGTTTATAAGAATAGCAAATAAAAGCGATAAAAGTAAAGTAGATGTAGATTGATATGTTGAGAATATACCCGGGGGCCATAGTGTTATCTAGTGGCTTCTCTCATGATAGCGATATTCTACGGCGGGTAAACAAATTACTATCGAGCAATTGATAGAAAAGCGAATAATTATGAGACTATCTAGGCATGATCATTGTATATAGGCATCACGTCCGAGACAAGTAGACCGACTCCTACCTGCATCTACTACTATTACTCCACACATCGACCGCTATCCAGCATGCATCTAGTGTATTGAGTTCATAAGAACAGAGTAACGCCTTACGCAAGATGACATGATGTAGAGGGATAAACTCAAGCAATATGATATAAACCCCATCATTTTATCCTCGATGGCAACAATACAATATTTGCCCTGGTGCCCCTACTATCACCGGGAAAGGACACCGCAAGATTGAACCCAAAGCCAAACACTTATCCCATTGCAAGAACTATAGATCTAGTAGGCCAAATCAAACCAATAATTCGAAGAGACTTGAAAGGATATTATGAGCACACATAAAAAGTTCAGAATAGAACCAAATATCTTTCATAGATAACCTTGATCATAAACTCACAATTCATCGGATCTCGACAAACACACCGCAAAAAGAGATTACATCGAATAGATCTCCTCGAAGACCGAGGAGAACTTTGTATTGAGATCCAGAGATAGAGAAGAATCCATCTAGATACTAACTAAGGACCCGAAGGTCTGTGGTAAACACTCACAACTCATGGTGATGGCGATGATGATGATGATGAAGAACTCCGTGATGGATCCCCTCTAGTGGAGCTCCGCAACAGGCTCCAAGATGGGATCTCATGGGAACAGAAGGTTACGGCGGTGGAATTAGGGTTTTCTTTCTGTTCTCGGAGGTGTGCCCAAGGGGTGGTTGATGCGGCCGGAGCGTCGGAGGACGACATGGACGAAATACTGGAAGTTGTCCTCTAGATCCTGCCCGACTCCATCTGCTCAGCTGTTAGTTCAGCAACTCGACGGTAACCACACCATGGTCTCCTTTATTCTAAGGTAACTGGCACTCCCTGATCTCTGAAAGTGGCGAAGTGTTGGGCCTGAACTGTGTAAACAGAACTATCTTTACTCGGATACAATACGTTGGTTAGCATAGAATAGTTCTTAGCTTCTAGTTTTATTTTGGAAAGGGTTCTCTAATTTCCTCTAGTGGCTAAGAATAGAGTGACATCTAGTTTAATTTATAGTCTTCAGTCAATAATAGTGGTATGACCTAGACGGCTCATGGTGAAAGGAACATATTTCAAATTACTGCCACACTTCATATACCAAACTATAATATGGGATTCAACTGAGCGAAATTACAAACCACATATTATTTATCTCCGATGCCTGGAACAACTTGTTGAATTAGTATGAAACATATAAGGGTATTTCTTATTGTTGAAGCTTGATGATGATAGCTGAATACCATGATCTCTGATCTAATGATAGTTGCTACTACTATGAATGTTCAGTTTTTACAAGTTAATAATTTTTCCGATGTATAGATAAATCAAACATAGTTTTGGATTCTACTCCTTTTTGTTACCTTTATCTCATGCATAAAATTATGACTGATCGGCACTCGTACTGTATTCTGTAGGTTATGATATTTCGGAAGATCGTATATCAGATATAGCTTGCATTGTAATAGTCTAACAGATAGTAAACTTACAAAAGATATAAGGGGGGCTGTTGAAATCATATACCTTTAGTTCATTCTACAGGTTATGTAATACAGTGCTTTCTTGTAACTAGTTCTGCTTATAGGAATGTTTGAGAACACCTGTGAATTAATTTTGTTCTTGTAACTCTAGTTTTCGCTGGATTAATTCCTATTAATTCTGTTCCTAGTAGTTGTACTGCATAAACTACAGTTTGGTAACAAATTCTGGGTTGTATGACAATGACGTATTGTAAAAACTGAAGTATTGATAGATAAACCACACTATTTTGGCATGTTTGTAGAAGATACGACGTATTTAAAATATAGAAGTATTTTACAGTATTTGACTAGCCGTTGTTGCAAACACACATGTTCATGAAGCTAGCTAACAACTAAGTTCTCGTTGCATGCAAACTGTAGTAGACTAGTTCACCATGGATTTCGCTAGTTATCTGTGTCCAGCTTTACATGCCAATTTTTAATCTTTTACTGGAATAGGAACCAGCCTCACTTTTTGATGTTCTGTTTTGAGTCAAATCATAGTTGGAGGATCCTAATGGAATGTCTCCAAACTGAAGGTACTAATAAACCAGCTGCATAATCAGATAAGAAAGAACAACGATCATGTGTCATGCGTGGATTCACTTTTTTGGCTGCCGAGTTTAAAAAAAAGAGGTCGGTGGTTCTTTTTTTTCAAACTGAGGAAATACCATGGTTTTGAAGATACTGTGTTGCTAATACCACCATTTTTGTATGTCAAATTCTTCATGTCATAAGGCATATCCTTCGGTTTTCTATATATGTTGCTTATAGACTTTCACTTTTAAACATGGCTTGACGATTAATTTATCTAGTTCTAGTATTGCATATATCTACTTTTTTTTATATATCCCTATGAATTCAAGTCTATATAAGTGCTAGTGGGTTTAAGAGAATTCCATTAATGATATAATAATATCAACTTATCAAGTGCTAGTGGGTTCAAGAGAATTCCTTTAATGCACATTTCTGACTTTTTAAGAAAATGTGTTATGTAAATACTATTGTCTCTACTACTACAATAACCAGTTTTTGAACTTGGGATTTATCCCTAGCTTTTAGTCTATAATGGCTAAAGGTATAAATGATGTGCCATATATAAAAGAGCCTAACCCTATACATGGGAAGTACTTAAATTGGTCGGAGGAAACCCTTGTCCTACTGTGAGAAAAGTAGTGAAATCTACTGAGGCCTGTGTGATTTTCCTCTGTTTTTTTGTTGATAATTGGGACATATTATATCATATGGTTAAAGGGGTTCCTGGCATTTTTTGTTTGACATGGCTACATTAAGAATTTTATATGCATAAGTTCTTTCAGGTCTGTTTAGAAGAGTAGTAAAAACAAAATGCCTATCCATTGATATTTGTCTAGAATGGTAGGCTCATGTACACAAAAAATTTGAGCAGTGATCCCTTGATCATATTGTAATTAGCAATATTTTGCTGACTTTGTCTAGAATACAATGGAGTCATACTCTTTAATTTGAAATGACCAGGTTGGACGACGATCAATACAAACGCATTTGGTAGGTTGTAACTATTTACTAGCTGCAAAATATGCATTCTTGATATGTGTGAAAAGTTAGATGTATCACTACTTTTCACATCCTCATTGCTAGAATGACATAAGCTCCTTCCAAGTTTATTTTCTCTAGAAATTTTAACGTTTCCTATTTTTGATTAGATTATACATTGTACATGCCTTTTACTATAGTATATAATGTATGCACCTATTACTAATTGTGGTGACCTGCAAAATGTTTTATTGGTATCTAAAATATCTTATAGAGGCACCCCTGGAATGTTTGCTGCTTTTTTTGGCTATTGTTTGTATAATTTCAATTGATTGCCAAAGTTCAAAATTTAACTAATTGATTGCTGCTCTTCGACTTGGTCTTAGCTTGCGAATCATGAAACCTTATATATTTTGAAGTTTTATTGGATCCTTGTAGCTCCCTACAAATGAATTGAACATGTTTTTACCTAGCATGCTCACTGGCCTAATTTGTTCAATTTGAATTTGCAGATGTTCCGCACCAGACACTAGTTGCAAAGAAGCAGAATGTTCAAGGAAGAAACTTGCTGCTTAAGCTGATGGCATGTTTGATTGCATGTGAAATTTCTAGTACATAGTAGTTAGTTCTAGCTGAACTGGTATTGTGTTAAGCTTGTATGATTGCTATCAAATGTTGTGTTCTGTTTTGTAATATTGCGGTAACATTAGGCTAGTTGTTAGTAATGTGATTTGGCCTCTATTGGAAATTCCAGATTTTTTTTGCATGTGAGTTGCGCTCACTACCATGAGAAAATGGCATGGTCGTGCAATGTGGATAGAATACAAATTCTTTTATACTGAATTATGGCCCAATAATAATTATGCTGGATCAAAAAAAATTGGTTCTATTTGGGCCTAAATGTTTTTTCTTGAAATCAATAAATGGCTGAAATTTATTGGGCTCGGCCCATTTAAACTATAATGTCGGCTCAGCCACGTCAGATCCTTCGTGTATTTCATGTCATCATTAGTGCCATATCATCCTTGATGCCATGTGTATTATGCCACATCAGCGCAACATGCCAGACCCTACGTGGTTGAGACCAGGAGTAATGACCAAAATTCTGGTCATTGCTTCTATGACAAAATCATTTTGGTCATGACAACTATGACAAAAAAATCAGAAAGGTCATGTTTGTTAATTCTTGACGGCCAACTGTTGACCATTGAAATTTGGTCATAAAAAGGTCATAAATTCAAAATACTGACGATTTTTTGACCAAACTAGTGGGTCATTATTGAGCGAATTTCTTGTAGTGTATTTTTCTGCAAAACCCTGAAATAGGCAAAAAAACAGCAATCTGGACTGGGCCTTTGGGTTAGTAGGTTAGTCCCAAAAATGATATAAAAGTGAATGATAAAGCCCATTGAACATCCAAGACTTCATAAATAATAGCATGGAACAATCAAAGATTATATGTACGTTGGAGATGTATCAGGTACCCAGACTTGCCTGCCTGCGGCCCGCGACGCGCCCCTACTACAGACTGGTATGGCCCAGCTAATCGACCAGCTGCTCAAGACTCTCATGAGGGGGCTAACCCTCGTGAGGAGAACGACACCAAGACCCTCTCAGGAGCGGCCTTGGCTAGGCTGCTCCAGAGGGGCGGAGAACTCAAGGCCAAGCCTGCCTCAGGAGGAGGCAATGACGTGAGCAGTGACGCACCGCGCCAGTGGGTGCCAGCGCGTGCAAGCGGCGCAGTTGCTGTTTTGGTGCAAAGGAGACAACGCAGGTGCATGTTCCCGAGGGGCGAGACAAAGGTTTCCCCATGGGTGCAACAAGACCGAAGACCGCAAGGACGACAGGGAGGATGTCACCACCGAGCCCACCACCGCGTCATCGTCTGTTCTCTTTGCAGGCGAAGACCGCTTTTGTCAAGATAGGAACGTCCTTGTGTTCCCGCTCAAAATGGCCGTTGTGGGATCCCTTCCCGCCTAAGCATTTCGGGGGGAGAAGACCCTGGCTGCCTATATAAGTAGCTAGGATTTCCATTGTGGAGGATCTGATTGACCTCATCTCGGACACCCCACCTTCGCTTCGAGGAGAAAGAACACTTGCCTCCTGACCCTCTTGAGCTCTCCTCCTAAGCTCAAGAACCACTGTACTTGTTCATACTCAAGCCCTCCTGAGGCTAATCCACTCAAGCAAGACGTAGGGTTTTACACCGAAAGGTGGCCTGAACCTGGGTAAACTCATGTGTGCTTTTACTTGTTGCTTGCTTGAATCTCACCACCGGGCGAGGGCGTGGCACTAGGTAGACGTGAGCGGGAGAGATCTTTGTTCACGCCCCTATGTTCGAACTTCTTTGGGTTTGTGGAACCCGTAATCCGACAGGACTGTCACCTTCTACCCAGGTATTCCATTTTTTAACCCTCTCGCCTTCTCTTTCATTGTTGTACTAGTACTCTACTTACGTACTAGTAGGAGTACTTTTTACCTTGGAGGACGCGTATAGCTAGCTAGGACCTTGAAGACTTGAACCCACTAGCTGCCACCATTTTTGTTTTTCCATGTCTTGCTATCTCATCCATGTAGCCAAGAGTGGCTATATATAATAAGCCGATTATTTTACTTCCTCTATACCGAAGTAGTACTATTTGTTGCACAGTACTACTGACCGCCATATTTGAGCACAACATTATTATGCATGGACCTTGACTATGTACGTCACCATGTGTCCAGATCTGAGATGTCGCGTGTACCAGATGAACGGCGCCGAGTTCGACCCCCGTGATGCTACGTGGGTGCCGAGGAACACTCTTGGAGAGTACTCGTTTTTCATTGGGGACATCTACCCCATTGTGAAGCGGATGCCACCTTCCGCGCAAGACACGGAAGGCCTGTCGTTCATGAAGCATGGTTGTGTCTTCATTGCGCACCGCCGGATGAACGACATGCCGGGACACACTATCCCTGATTTATGCCGCTTCAGCTTGGATGAGTCTCCATCGTGTGGACCCGGACTAGAAAGTTGCGACAACGATTCCCATTGCTCACCGCTATGGATCATGCCATCCATGAGGAACACCTGGGACTGGAACCTGGAGGAGGACATGTAGCCCATCTATAACGTGTAAGTGGAGTACGGTAAATTGTGAATGGTAGCGCTATGAATATATGTAGACTAGTCGTGCACAAATTTATCACATGAATTGGAGATGAACTTGTGTGGCATACTGGCATTTGTCCTCTAGAATTTATTACTAGTAAATGTGTTATGTGTACGTGCAACTCGTGTGGTTGTTGCACGGACTCCAACATGCTCTTTGAGGAAAAAAAATGTGGCACAACTTTGGATATACGTGACATGGCGGTATCATACAGTAGCATCGTTCCCTATAGTTGTACTCCGTGTAGTACGCTCCTACTAGGACGACAACTCCTATAAAACCTTGCGCTTGGCTCTTTGCCTCTTCGGGAGGTTCAACAGTTCGTACTTGTGTGAACCTTGCGCTTGGCTCTCTGCCTCTTCGAAAGGTCCAACAATGATGATACTACAATACACATTATGCTTCTGGCAATATGACACCGATTGAACTGCTGCACGTCCACCGCGAGGGCAAGGGCGAGGGAGAGGGAGAGGGCGCTGTAGTCAAAACCCTCTCCTCGTCCTACGAACCACCGCGCGTGTGGGCGAGGGAGAGGCGTAGTAAGGAAGCTTCTCCTCGTTCGGCGAGTTTACGAGACACATCAAAGCAGTACTAGTACTAGTCCATACTACATCCTTTCCGGTTAATATGACTTAATTTGAAATGAAAAAAATACACCGGCGGTCAACGCATCTAACAATACGCTCTTTACTGTCACTATATATAGTTTTGCGGTGATTATACAATCACTATCTCATCGTAGAGCACCGTATTGCACCCTACTGACCGGCCACATAGTCGACGTGGCACTTTGTTGACTGGTTAAATTGTCACCTGGTTTCTCTGTCCCACCTGTCAGTTGGCAGAGCAAAGAAATCAGCTAAAAATTAAAGAGTGTAGTACATCTACACTTCCAATGCATTTAGCCTTTAATATCAATCGATATTGATTGACTAATGGACCAACTTGTGCTCTAGGTATAGGCTACATGTCTATCCTTAATTACAGCATGCAACGACCTTCATTTAATCTTCTTCTCTCAATGGTCGCATGCACACATAAGTCTGCTACTTTTGGGCGTTAATTATGCCCTGGTCAATGTGTAAATCTCTAAATGTACAGTCTTTCACGGACGTAGGGAGTAGGTTGAGCACTTGAGCGTGAGCGTGTGTGTTGTGTCATGTGTTGTGTGCCGCACGGGTGCGTGAGTATTGCGTGCGTCCATGTGTACGTGTGAGTGTCACATGTTGCATGCATGCATGGGGCTTACTCTGTGACGCCCCCGATTTGACCGTACACTAATCATGCACGCAAATGTGTACGACCAAGATCAGGGACTCACTGGAAGATATCACAACACAACTCTAGAGACAAATAAAATAATACAAGCTTCATATTACAAGCCAGGGGCCTCGAGGGCTCGAATACATAAGCTCGAAAACACAAGAGTCAGCGGAAGCAATAATATCTGAGTACAGACATAAGTTAAGCAAGGTTGCCTTAAGAAGGCTAGCACAAAAGTAACAACGATCGAAGAGGCAAGGCCTCCTGCCTGGGACCTCCTAACTACTCCTCGAAGCCGAACTCCACGTAGAAACATCATCGGGATCCTCTGGCTCCTGGACTCCACCACCTGGTTGCATCATCCGAGAAGAAAGGAAGAAAGGGGGAGCAAAGCAACCGTGAGTACTCATCCAAAGTACTCGCAAGCAAGGATCTACACTACATATGCAATGGTATCTGTGTAAAGGGGTGATATATGTGGGTCAAACTGCAGAATGCCAGAATAAGAGGGGGATAGCTAATCCAATCGAAGACTATGCTTCTGGCAACGTCCATCTTGCAGCAGACGAAGAGAGTAGCTGGAAGTAACAAGCGTCAAAGCTTCTGGCAGCCTCCGTCTTGAGTAGCTGAAGAGTTCACCAAGTAACATCGTATAGCATAATCCTACCCGGCGATCCTTCCCTCGTCGCCCTGTGGGAAAGCGATCACCGGGTTGTATCTGGAACTTGTCTGGGTGTGTTTTATTAAGTATCCAGTTCTAGTTGTCATGAGGTCAGAGTACAACTCCGGGCCGTCCTTTTACCGGGGGACACGGCTATTCGAATAGATTAACTTCCCTGCAGGGGTGCACCACATAACCCAGCACGCTTGATCCCATTTGGCCGGACACACTTTCCAGGGTCATGCCGGGCCTCGGAAGATCAACACGTCGCAGCCCTACCTAAGCACAACAGAGAGGTCAACACGTCGGTCTAAACCCTAAGCGCACGGGGGTCTGGGCCCATCGCCCAATGCACACCTGCACGTTGTGAGGGGGCCGGTAAGCAGACCTAGCCTCTCCTAATACCAGAGTAGGCGTTCCGGTCCAATCCGGCGCGCGCCGCTAAGTCGCTGACGTCAAGAAGGCTTCGGCTGATACCACGACGTCGAGTGCCCATAACTGTTCCCACGCAGCTGGTTAGTGCGTATAGACCAAACGGCCAGACTCAGATCAAATACCAAGATCCCGTTAAACGTGTTATTATGAAAAAACCGCGGACAACGACCAGGGCCAGGCCCACCTGTCTCCTAGGTGGTCGCAACCCGCCCTGTCGCTCCGCCACAAAGAATCCATCAGGGGGCTGTCGGAACCCAGGCCCACCACTACCTGGGTGGAACCACCTGTCCCTTCAGCCCCTGATACGTCTTAAACGTATCTACTTTTCCAAACACTTTTGATATTGTTTTGACCTCATTCTTGCATGATTTGGACTAAACTAACCCGGACTGACGCTGTTTTCAGCAGAGCTGCCTGTATGGTTTATTTGTGTGCAGGAAAACGGATTTTTAAGCATCTCAGAAAAATCCACGAAAAATCCACACACCCGAGGAAACCAAATGCCAGAAGTGGGGCCAGAGGGGGGCCAGGGGGTGCCCAGGCGCCCTGTGGGCGCCCCCCCCCCTGGGCCGCGCCGGGGGGGCGCTTGGGTGGGGCCCACACCCCTTGGTGCCCTACTTTAGCCCGTATTTTTCCTCCCGACGGAGAAATCCCAAATCGGAAGTCCTTTCGCTGTTTTTCGTCACGGAGCCGCCGCCACCCTCTGTTCTTCTTCGGGAGGGCTAATCTGGAGGCTGATTTGGCCTCCGGAGAGGGGAGATCGTCGCCATCGTCATCATCATCACCACTCCATCATCCCTCCATGACTTCCCCCTTCATGTGTGAGTAATTCCCTTGCTGTAGGCGAAGGGGATGGTAGGGATTGGATGAGTTAGATCATGTAATAGTTCGCCAGATTGTTGGGGGCATATTGCCTATCATCTAGTATGGTGTTTATCATCTTTGCTACAACTTGTTATTCTTAATGCTTGACACTTAGGGCCCGAGTGCCATGATTTCAGATCTGAACCATATGTGTTTGCATGAATATATTTGTGTTCTTGATCCTATCTATGAGTTGTATGCACCTGTTACGGTTCGGAACCGGCGATTCCAAAAGTGACAGCTTGGGACACCAAAGGGGATGGTCCGTAGTTTGAGGATTACATGTATCCATTGAGTTCATTGCTTAGTTCCGGTGCTCTTTGACAGGAGCACCTTAATATCCATTAGTTCCTTTTGGCCCCGTTCATAGCGGGATGGTAGGACAAAAGATGTTGTGCAAGTTCTTATTGCAAGCACGTACAACTACCTACGGGATACATGCCTAATGTTTGATATTTGCCTAGATGATCATTACTTTTCCGTGTGCCGTGCCCCGAGTTAGAAACTATCTCATCCATGCAACACCCAACCATCCATCTCCCTAGCCTACAGTATTTTAAACCTTGCTTGTCACTAGTTGCTACTTTTGCCATTTTCTACTGCTATTTACTTTTGTTGTTTACTTTCACTATTACTATCATCACTATCATATCATTGTTACCACTTATCTTTTGTTGCAAGTTAGTATATTTCAGGTGCGGTTGAATTGACAACTCAACTGTTAAAGCTTATAAATACTCTTTGGCTCCCCGTGTGTCGAATCAATAAATTGGGTTATTCTTACCCGCGAAGACTATCTCGATCCCTTACGGTTGAGGGTTATCAAGTACCGTTTTCTGGCGCCGTTGCCGGGGAGCATAGCAATATTTACAAGTCTACTTGAGGTATCCTACCTGCTGCACTTTATTCACTATGGGTAAGAAAGGAGACCCCAAGGTTCTGATCTTACGATCCACTACAAGAAGAGGTACTGCTCTGAGCACTAGTGGTACACTTGATTCACCTTCTGTCATGAGTAAGTTCGCCTCACCACCACCACATGATGCTCCTACTGAATCTGTTACTATGTCTGATACACTTGATGATGCTTCTACTACTTTCGATGATGATATTAGTTCACTTGGTTATGCTCTTGAGAAACAAATTACTGTTGCTGCTGAAAAATATGGAATTGAACTTCCTGTTACTCGCTACCCTATTGGTGAGACTTATGATTTTCCCGAATTGAGTAAACTCCAGGAGAGGCTCCTTGATGATGATTACTATATACTTGATGAAGATTTATGCAGGGAACTGACAGAGTTTGCCGGCTCTGACCCTGAAACTATTAAGAAAATATTTGAAAAACACTCTTTGAAAAACAAAACTGTTCCTAATCCTGAGTTTGCTACATCTCCTATATGCATTGATGATCCTGATTTTGATTTCTCTGTTGATCTTTCACTTATACCTATGGTTGAAGCTGACCCCTTTTATGGCAGAGAAAATGATGATGCTATTGCACACCTAACTAAACTTGGTGAGCTAGGTAGCTTGTTTACCACAGATGAGAAGATACGCTACTTTTATGTGACCAAGCTTCTTCCTTTCTCGTTGAAGGAAGGTGCTAAAGCATGGTATGATTCACTCCCATGCGGTTCTATTAAGAGTCCTCAGGACTTAGCTCACTCTTTTGTTGATAAGTACTTTCCTGCTCATATGCAACATGCTGCTTTACAAAGAATTTATAACTTTAAACAGTTGCAGGATGAGTCCCTCCCTAAAGCTTGGGGGAGGTACTGCGGTTTGATTCAGGCTAGACCAGGACATGGAGTTCCTAAGAATGAATTAATTGATATATTCTATGCTGGTCTAACTGATGAATCTAGGTCCTATCTGGACAGCTGTGCTGGTTGTGTTTTCAGGAAAAGAACACCGGACGACGCGGAAGATTTAATGGGCAGGATTGCCAAGAACCATGAAGATTGCTCAGTTCCTGAACCACCTCCACCAACAAAGAAGAGGGGCATGTTTGTTCTAAGCCCCGAGGATATGCGAGAAGCAAAGAAGTCTATTAAAGAGAAAGGTATTAAAGCTGAAGATGTGAAGAATCTACCCCCTATTGAGAAGCTGTGTGAGCCTACCACTCACCCTCCTATGGTAGAGGTACACTCTCTTTTAGATTTCAACGCAAGTGACATCCCTCATGGTAAACCTCCTGATCAATGTTTAGATGAGTTTGATAATTTTATTATGAAACAGAATCATTTTAATGAGAGGATAGAAAGTCAGTTGCATGATAATTCCCTTGCTATCAAAAATTTGCTTGGTGTTTTAGATAGAACAGTTAATGATGTTCAATGTCTTGCGAAGCATTTTCATATGGTTCAAACTCAGCTTGATCAAATTTCTAATGTGCAAAGATATTTGCTTGCTAACAATGCCAAACAAGATAAACTGGAGGCTTTTGGGATTAAGACCCGAGGAGGAACTAGTACTCAAGATCCTCTTTATCCAGAGGGACATCCGAAGAGAATCGAGCAAGATTCTCAAATGCAGGAAGAAGAAATTGTTGTCTCTCCAAATAAGAAGAAGAAACATAAAGAGACTGACAATTCTAATGATCCCATTGCAGATGAAGAGCCAGCTATTGATCCCAATAGTGCATCTATTTCCGATGCTGAGACTGAAGACGGTGCTGAACCTGAAGGTAATGATAATGAGAAGAATGATCTGCCTGAAGTTCGAGGAGAAGAAGCACCTGACAAACGTAAGAGGTACACTAAAGAAGACTTCATCGCAAGAAAACATGGGAAGGAGAAAGAACCATGGGTACAGAAACCCATGCCCTTTCCAGGTAAGTCCATCAAATCTAAAGAAGAAGAGCGTTACAATAAGTTTTGTGAATGGATTAAACCTCTTTTTCTTCAAATTCCTTTGACTGATGCTATTAAGTTACTTCCTTATTCAAAATATATGAAAGATATTGTCACTAACAAAAGAAAGGTTCCTAATGATGCAATATCTACTATGCTTGCTAACTATTCTTTCAGCGGAAAGATTCCTGAGAAGCTCGGTGATCCAGGTATACCCACCATTCCTTGCTCCATAAAGAATAATTATGTCAAAACTGCTTTATGTGATCTTGGAGCGGGAGTGAGTGTTATGCCTCTCTCTCTTTACGAGAGGCTTTGTTTAGAGAAACTAATTCCTACAGATATCTCCCTTCAGATGGCTGACAAGTCAACCGCTGTTCCGATAGGTATTTGTGAGGATGTTCCAGTTGAAGTTGCTAATTGTTTAATTCTTACTGATTTTGTTGTGCTTTACATGCCCGAGGATGGGAGCATGTCCCTTATTCTTGGTAGACCTTTCCTTAACACCGCAGGTGCTATTATTGATTGCAACAAAGGGAAGGTTACCTTTCATGTGAATGATAAAGAACACACGGTATATTTTCCGAAGAAGACCGACAGGAGGCATGCCCTCAACTCTATAGAGAATATCGAGACCGTGAAAATTAGAGAATGGGACTGTCCACTACATGTACCTCACAAATACAAAACTATCGTGGTAGGGACAATGTCCATCAAGGTAAAAGTTCAGTGATTACTTTGTAGGAGGTGATACTTTTTGCTCTATATATTGCTTGTTTGTTGGTAAGACTTGATCAACCTTACTAGTAAACGTGTTTTATATGGATAAAAAGTTGAGCTTTCTATGTTTTCATTTGTTTTTAGTAATGTCCTACTTGCTGTACCAAGTATTTATGTTTTTGAAGCTTCACAATACTACTAACTACTGCAAGTTTTCAGAGAGTTTCGCAGCTTTGTGAACTTCGAAAAAAATTCAACAGTGAAGTTTTCAGAAAAATTCCAGAATAATTATATTAAAAATTTCCACAACGGGAGAGACCCGGAAAGTCTTGGGGCCAGCCAGGGGGGCCACCAGTGGCCCAGGCGGCCAGCTGGCGCGGCCCAGCCCCTGGCCGCGCCCACAGGGCGCCTGGGGCCCACGGGACCCCCCTCCAGGTACTTCTTCTTCCCCTCTCTCTCTTTTTCCAAAAACCCGAGTTCTGGTCTTGTTCTTGCTGTTCTTGCTGTTCTTGGGGGCGATTCTTCGATCTCTCTCTACAGCCCATCATCTGAGCTGAAATTTTGAGCAAATACTCCCTGGTATGTGACTCCTCCACCCCTCGAATTAGATTTTTGATTGGTGGCCTCATTTGTGAGTATTTAGTAGTTCTTGGTGCTGTAGAGATGAGCTTGCATGCATGTGTAGAAAGTTGTTTTCCAAGTTTTGATGCAAGTTTATGCCTTGGGCAAGTGAGTTGAGTAGTTTGCCTTAGCTCACTTTGTTTTAATCCTCGTTTTTGTAAATTGTAATTTTTTTTCAGAAATGAGTTTGTTAGGAAGGGCAAAAGGATGGCTTGAGAAGAGGAGGCCCGCACACTCCGATCGAGTCACTAGAGGCGCAGCTTCACCATCGACTGCTAGGGTGAGCTATAATGAAGATCATGTGCCCCTGGAGTTGTTGGAAGACACAAGTCCAGCACGTGCGATGACATTTCCATGTGATGAATTCATGGAAGCTGCGGGAATCAAGGATGAGTTTTATAATCTTTGTGCTAATGCAGGTTTGACACGGCTCGTCACCAGCCGTGTTACTCAGTATCAAAAACTCACCTCCATTTTCATTAACAGTTTTATTTATAATCCTGAATCAGGTGCTATTGAGTTTAAAATTTATAATGATCTTATCACCATGACTTTGGGAAATTTTTGTGAAGTAATAGGTGTGTCGAACGTTGGGAGGACGGCAAGGATGGCTACTCAGCCCTCCGAGCTGAAAACCGTCATCAACTCTCTCTGCAACATGGGTACGAGGGATATTCATCGGTCGAAGATCTGCAGCATCATGTTTCCTCACCTAAGGTATTTTGCATATTATATTGCTAGAGGGGTGTTAGCTCGCGACAACACGAGCAACATTTCTGCTCCGGATATTGCTATCCTGGCAGCAGCCCTCTCAGGGAGGTCTGATTATAATCTGGGTACCTTAATTGCTCGACGCCTTGCTATGAACGGTAACAAGGGGGACTTATATGGTGGCATTTATGCCACGCTTATCTTAGAGCATCTTGGAGGCACCCCACACCCTGATGATACTCCTTTTACTTATTTAAGCTTTGATCTTGCTGCTATGAAGAGGCATAAGTTTGTTACCATGGGTTCTGAACTTGATAACCTTGTTTATATCTTGCGTTTCAGAACTACCGCGGAACGCGAGATCCGTCTACCTGCACCTCTTTTGTTTGATTTTTCTCGCAGGAACGGATGGTCCTTTGATGTTGTCCAGTTCAATGAGTTCATGGTCCAGCATCAGTTCCATAACCCCATGGAGGGGGTTGTGCCCGACGAGGAGAGGCACGGTGAGATACCACATTTTCAGGATGAGACCGCCACCGAGTTTGGTGAAGGGTCTTCCTCTGTTTGGCGCTCGGAACCTTCCTCGTGGGACACTCCGAGGAGTTCGGTGTATGCGCCATCATCCTTCTACGACCCTTGGTCTCACCACCATACCCCTGGAGCAGGAGGCTCCTGGGGGCAGTAGCTGCTACCAACTTAGGCCAAAAGCCTAAGCTTGGGGGAGTACATGCCCTTCTCACTTTTCCATTGTATTATCCGTTTTATTCACTTTGATCTTTTCGAAGTTTTTACCCGTTCTTCTTTATTCCTCTATTCGCAAAAACAACAAAAAGATTTTCTCTTTCTTTTGCTTTGTTTTCAACTTTTGAAAAACCCAAAAAGATTTCCTTTCTCTCTTTAGTTTTGCTTTGTTTTCAGAGATCGGCTCGAGTACGTGATGGCATTTGATTACATTTCCTACGTTCGATCGTGCAAGTGACAAGCAGTAATGACGAAGATCGACTGAAAGGAAGCAACAAGGAAGACCGGTATGAACTCTTATTGTTTCTACTTTTGTACATATGCATGTACTTATGATCTAGAGACCAGCTTGTAGCGACATAGTGCTATGTTTACAATGCTATTCTAGTGGTTCATGCTTTCCTTGTGGCTAGTCTCGAATAACTAGAGTATATAATGTGTTATTGGAATGATCTACATGCATTGCACTGTTCATAGTCTGGTATACTAAGGTGGTATTTCCCTTTAGAGAATTTATGGATTGACTTGGCACATGCTTACACATGTTTAAGACTAAAAAAGTCTACTTTGCCTTGATGATATTTGAGTTTTAGAATAGTTATATCACTTTCATGCCCGATTCAATGTTGCTTTGTCGCTCTGCATGATTATGACCGTTATTGCTCTCTAGTTGGTCGCTTCCCAGTCTTTTGCTAAACCTCCACCCGTACTAAGTGGAATGACTGCTTGTGCATCCAAAACCTTTAAGCCTGTTATGCCATATGAGTCCACTATACCTTCCTATACATGGTATTTACCTGCCATTCCTAACGAAGACTTTCATGTACCATCTCGAAACTAATCAAAAGCATTTCTCTTTTTGTGCCTATGTTTTAGCTCATGAGGAAGTAGGAGTTAATTCATGATCTCTTTAAGTTGGACAAGTTTCACCCCTGGATTGCATGTATAATGTGCAAACCCCTAATATGAAAAGGAACTGGCATTGAGTACGCCCGGCTCAAAAAGATAATATAACAAACGAACCCTCCTTCACGCTTTGTTCATGAGAAATCAGAAAACTTTGGCAGTGATAAACAAAGGAGATTAAGAGGATGTGATCGTCCTCATGCGGGAGACGTTCCTCGAAACTTGTCTGGCTTAAAAAGTGATTGAGTTATCTGCTAGCATTCGTTGACGAATTATGCACCTCTCAAAAAAAATATTTACTTCTGTTTTTAAAACCAAGAGCTCTGGTACATGTTTAGTTTTTGTTTCCGATCACGGGTTTTCAACTTTGCCAATAAAAGCCACGGTTCGAGAGTCTCATCTTCTTTCTTCAAAGCACTGACTAGGAGAGCATAATTGTCATTCTGAGTGTAATGTGCATTGTCCCAAAGTATTACATTGTCTTCTGCATACTTGTGATATGATTTATTCTGAAACCCTTAGCTCTAGTCTCCTTTAAAACTCTGGAGGAGTCTCTGCATTTATGTTTTGCTTCACTCATGGAGGCTAGCGAGATACCACCTTAATATGCTCAAGCTATGTGCAATGTGATCTTGTCTTGATTTTCGGTAATATATTGTTTACTCTTAATTATTTGTGACTGGTCACTCGAAAGAAGGATTGCTCCTTGCATTGTTCACATAAGTACTGTTTTAATACTTGCTGAACTCTTTTCGTAGTACATGCTTATATACATATAATGAAGCAAAAGAGTTTGTCAAAGTTTTCTTTGTCGCGTCCAGTTCGTTGAACTGAATTGCTTGAGGACAAGCAATATGCTAAGCTTGGGGGAGTTGATACGTCTCAAACGTATCTACTTTTCCAAACACTTTTGATATTGTTTTGACCTCATTCTTGCATGATTTGGACTAAACTAACCCGGACTGACGCTGTTTTCAGCAGAGCTGCCTGTATGGTTTATTTGTGTGCAGGAAAACGGATTTTTAAGCATCTCAGAAAAATCCACGAAAAATCCACGCACCCGAGGAAACCAAATGCCAGAAGTGGGGCCAGAGGGGGGCCAGGGGGTGCCCAGGCGCCCTGTGGGCGCCCCCCCCTAGGCCGCGCCGGGGGGCCCCTGGGTGGGGCCCACACCCCCTGGTGCCCTACTTGAGCCCGTATTTTTCCTCCCGACGGAGAAATCCCAGATCGGAAGTCCTTTCGCTGTTTTTCGTCGCGGAGCCGCCGCCACCCTCTGTTCTTCTTCGGGAGGGCTAATCTGGAGGCTGATTTGGCCTCCGGAGAGGGGAGATCGTCGCCATCGTCATCATCATCACCACTCCATCATCCCTCCATGACTTCCCCCTTCATGTGTGAGTAATTCCCTTGCTGTAGGCGAAGGGGATGGTAGGGATTGGATGAGTTAGATCATGTAATAGTTCGTCAGATTGTTGGGGGCATGTTGCCTATCATCTAGTATGGTGTTTATCATCTTTGCTACAACTTGTTATTCTTAATGCTTGACACTTAGGGCCCGAGTGCCATGATTTCAGATCTGAACCATATGTGTTTGCATGAATATATTTGTGTTCTTGATCCTATCTATGAGTTGTATGCACCTGTTACGGTTCGGAACTGGCGATCACAAAAGTGACAGCTTGGGACACCAAAGGGGATGGTCTGTAGTTTGAGAAATACATGTATCCATTGAGTTCATTGCTTTGTTCTGGTGCTCTTTGACAGGAGCACCTTAATATCCATTAGTTCCTTTTGGCCCCGTTCGTAGCGGGATGGTAGGACAAAAGATGTTGTGCAAGTTCTTATTGCAAGCACGTACAACTACCTACGGGATACATGCCTAATGTTTGATATTTGCCTAGATGATCATTACTTTTCCGTGTGCCGTGCCCCGAGTTAGAAACTATCTCATCCATGCAACACCCAACCATCCATCTCCCTAGCCTACAGTATTTTAAACCTTGCTTGTCACTAGTTGCTACTTTTGCCATTTACTACTGCTATTTACTTTTGCTGTTTACTTTCACTATTACTATCATCACTATCATATCATTGTTACCACTTATCTTTTGTTGCAAGTTAGTATATTTCAGGTGCGGTTGAATTGACAACTCAACTGTTAAAGCTTATAAATACTCTTTGGCTCCACGTGTGTCGAATCAATAAATTGGGTTATTCTTACCCGCGAAGACTATCTCGATCCCTTACGGTTGAGGGTTATCATCCCCCATCTCCGAATCATCATCATGTGTATGTAAAGTATGTATATAGTATATACCCGTGATCACCACCCGAGTGATCACGGCCCGATAGAATAGCAGGGCAGACGGACAAGGGTGTAGGGCAACTGATGGAATACTAGCATTCTATACTAAGCATTTAGGATTGCAGGTAAAGTATCAACAGTGGTAGCAACAATGACAGGCTATGCAGCAGAATAGGATTATCGAAAGCAGTAACATGCTATACTACTCTAATGCAAGCAGTAGAGAGAAGAGTATGTGATATCTGGTGATCAAAGGGGGGGGGGCTTGCCTGGAAGCCCTGCAGAGGAAAGGAATCTTCGGAAGCGTAGCCGTAGTCGAACACCGAAGCACCAATGGTCTCGGGGTTTATCACAGTATCGGAGTCTACCGAAAATAACCAACGAAGGGTAAACAAATAAATAACAGAGCAAACAATAGCATCACAAAGCATAACATGGCAAAAAGCGGTGCTACGTGTGACCTAACGCGGTGCTCGGTGATACAGACTAAGAGGAATAACATCCGGGAAAGTATTCCCGGTGTTAGGCATTTTCGGGCAGATGAAACGGAGGGGAATGTTGCATGTTCGGTATGATAGAGATGTGTGGCGGACGAACGGACCGCGTATTCGGGTTCGTCTCGTCGTTCTGAGCAATTTACATGTATAAAACTTTTTCATCCGAGTTACGGTTTATTTCATATGATTTTTCAAAGTTTTACACAATTTTGCAATTTCTGGATTTATTATTATTTCGAAATTAAACAGTCATATACCTTTTATACACAGCTGTAACTAGCCCATGTGCATGACAGGTGGGGCCATGGGGGCTGAGTCAGCAGCTAGGTCAACAGTCAACAGTTGACTGTTGACTGGTCAAACTTACGAGTGGGGCCTAGGTGTCATAGACTCAGGTATACTAACAGTTTGTTAGTGTTAATTAACATATTTAATTGGGTTAGTTAATCAAGATTAATTAACTTAATTAACTCATTAATTAAATAAATAATTAATAATTTATTTATTTATTTATTTATTTTTATTATTTTTTTTTAATCCTTTTTTTCTGTTCTGGGGGGCGGGCCCCCCTTGTCATTGGCCCAGAAGGGCCAAGCGGGTTTGGGCGCTGGGTGTGGGCATCGGGCATCGGGCGCCTGCCCGGCCGTGGCCAGGCAAGGCCCCGGCGACGAGCGCCGCGGGCAGGGGAAAGCCCGAGCGGCGACCCAGCGCGCGGGGCGGCACGGCGTGGGCGTGGCCCCTAGGCCGAAGCGGCGATGAGGCCGGGGGCGGGGCACATGGCGGGGCGCCGGCAGCGCCCACCGTGGCGAGCCACGGCCCTAGGCGGTGGCGGGCCTAGCGCCGGCGGAGGACGACGCCGGAGGTGGATGGCGCCGGAGGAAGGGGGCGGCTCCGGCGGGGAGAATGGAGGGGGGCGTGGCGGCCAGGGGAGGGGCGGAGCAGGGGGCGCGTGGTGAGCGGCGGCCATGGCGAGTGCGGACGGGCGCCGGGGCCGAGGGAGGCCAGGTCCCGGCGGTGAGGGGCTGAGGGAAGTCGGGGCGCGTAGCTGCTGCGGCGGTGCGAGCGCGCATCCAGGAGGCGGCCGCGGGTGGCGAGCGTCGTGACGACCGGGGGAAGGCGGGGCGCGCGTGCGGCTGGCTACGGTCAGCGGACGCCGCAAGGCACGACGAGCGGAGGGGACCGGCGGCGGCCAGCGCGGGCACCCATCGGCGCGGCAGAGCAAGGCGAGCTGGGGCGCGTGTGCGCGGAGCCGGGCGGGGGAGACAGCCACGGGGCGTTCTATCCGCAGCGACGGCGGTTAGCGGGGTGAGGGGGAGAGGAGAAGGACGGGGGGGGGGGCTCACGGGGTTTTCGTAGGGCACGGGCAGTGAGGCGTCGGGGTGGTGGTCAAGGACGATGGCGACGTAGAGGAGGAAGACCGGCGGGGTTGCGGTGGCGACGGGCGACGGCGGAGAGGATGGCGGCGTCGGGCGCGTGGAGGTCGTGCCCCCGATCTCGATCCAGATCGGGGGGAGAGAGCGGACTGAGCGGGGGGAGTGGGGAATATGGGCTAGGGGTCGGTGGGAGTGGGTGGTTAAGGGAGACGGTTCGGGCCGGCCTGGACCGATGGGCTGGCCAGCTGGGCCGTTTGGCCAAGTAGGCCACGGGTCCTTTCCTTTCTCATTTAATTTTCTTTTCCTTTTCTCTATTCTTTCTGTTTTATTTTAGTTTAACAAAAATACAAAACTAGTTCCTAAATTATTTTTAATAAATATTCCACTGCCCCGTGTAGTTTTGGGCAATTAATAATTTAGCTTAATAATTTATTAATTGAAGAAGGCATTTATTTATTTGTTTCTACTACTGTTTTATTTACTTCAAAATATTAGAATACTTTATAGAAATATTGTTTCTTCACCAATATTTATTATGCACTATTTGACACATTTAGAACATTTTAGTTTTAATGTTTTGAAACTTTTACCGCTCGACTTTATTTTGAAGATGAATTTGAATCGGTTTCGGACTAATGCGAAATTAGCAACAGTAATCGAAGTGATTTGGCATCACTACCAGAGGGTTACTGTAGCTTGATTACCCGGGCATCACAATTCTCCTCCACTACAAGAAATCTCGTCCCGAGATTTAAGCGGTGGAGTAAGGGGGAGGGGAAGTGCTGGTAGCGAAAACCTAACGAGTCTTCTTGGTTTTGGCTGCCTTTTCGAAGAGGTTGATCTCTTTCGTTGATGTCTTCATTTCTCTGCTTCAAGTCATCGTGATCAAGACGTCATCCTTTCTTCGAGATCCCCATCGTCCTACGAAAACGAACAGGGGGAAAAAACTTTGGAGGAACGTATCTCCACGAAGTATGTGCATACGACGGCGAATTCAGAAAGTGGTACACGAAGTACCCTACGAGTAGTATTTCAGTGAATACATTGAGAACAATAAGCGAGGGTACCAAAGTTTCAATCGGGTAAGCAGTCATTCGATGCCTAACCAGAAGCTGGAATGGGGTCTTGATCAACGAGAATAATATGGTGTTTGATTCCAAGATGAATAATGGTATAGAATTTAGCTCACGAATCACATACGAAGCCAGGTGCAAAGGATACATTAGAATCCGGGTTGTAAAGAAGAGTCAGGTTTCGATCCAGTGGACCTGTGGGTTATGGGCCCACCATGTGGGTTGAAAGTAGGAAGGGTGGTGACATCTTGCACAGCCGCGACAGGGAGGCATGTGAGTGGATAGCTTGTCAGCTATGTCGGCAATAATGTCGGTACCAAGGACGGGGAACAAAGAGAACCATTTTTCTCGCTCGTTGAAACGAGGCGGACCAATAGGCAAAGTTCTCATCCATCGGTGGTTACCAGAATGTTATCAACGATAGAATCAATGTCTTACTGACAGAGTTGTACAACGAGGTGTTTACATAAGCAGAGAATTATTACTGCTTAGGTTATGTAGATCAACGAAAGGTTAAACAAACAAATGGAAAGGAAAATTGTGATTACACACAATTATTAGGAGTATATCCTTCCCATGGAGAAGAAGAACATGGCATATAGGGTAGGAGAGCAAGTACACAAACATTCAGATAAAGAGGCGAGGATTAATCAAGACATTACCATACAACGGTGTTCGGATAACTGACCAAGAAACATTTAGCATTGGGCTTCAAATGCTCTTGCTGAAAATCGGAGTACCGCAGGCATGCTTCGAGATAGCATTGGCATGGTCTTGAAGCAAAGGTCGGACTTAGATACACAAAGGATTCATCAGGAACAACTTATAGAATAAGTCTTATAATTTCCTCCTGGAAGAATGATTATCCTTGCGAACGAGAATTATAATGATTGGTCCTCCAGCCAGGGGTGCTAGGCATGACATCATATTACCGGGTCATCAAAGGACCAACATTATAACTACTGGAAAGTTGTCCCAACCATCATATCTGGCCGAGATTCAGATACGATTGGTGTCATGATACCCCAAACTCAGGATGTTCGAGAAGAAAAGGTGCAACACAAATCGACGAAATGACATTGCAAGATTCTCGGGAAATGAACTATGGGAGTGGGTTCCCGAAACAATAGTTCATCACTAAACCAAGGAGAGGATGAGGAGGTGGCTGATGGGCTCAACAACAATTCATCGAGAATTCCAAACGGAAGGATTTCCACAATAATGTGAATAAGAAGGTGACACATGTCAACTCAAATGATATAATGTTGTATGCTCGAGGAAAAACATACACCATTAACCATTAGTTGAAAGGTGTGCCCGAATATGACCTTAGGCAGAAAGATCAATGTAAGAGTGACGATTCAATAACCAACAGCCTAAGAACGAACTGTTGATCGTAAACTTCAAAGCAATTGGGTTGCTAGGAGTACATAACTCAAGCAGCATCGCTAGCATATTGGTATCCCGGCTAAAAACAACACGCGGACCAAGGAAGAATGGTGATGGTGAGTAGTATCATCATACCGAGAATTTCTAAGAGGTGGAGCAATCCCCACCACATTCTCGACATAGAAGACAGTAATACTTCAATGCAGAACACAACACTAGCTGGAGAGCAAGTTGTATTCACAATGTTGACAAGTTCACGATGAAAGGAAGTCAAGGGTGTTGCCGATGATAATAAAAATCATCGGGGGCAAGGAAGGTATTTCTCATCATGAACACAGTTGACATCTCGGAAGAAGTCAAAGTGCTGAAAGTGATCCGACACATTTCCCGGGAGGTTTCAAGAGGATGCAATCAAACAACAACTGCAACAAGCAAGGGAATGAAGAAGTGGCAAGTTATAGGATCAATATATAAGATGCAAGCTCGGAATCAAAGTTGCCTTACTGAACAAGCAACCAGATGCTGAAAGCTCGACGCAAGTTGTGCTCAATCTCTGAAGAATTTGTGCACCAAAGAAGGACGAGGTAGCACACTCAAAGATAGCTAGACAAGGGATGTACCCGATAGTCTAGGAATAAAACCAGATTGAGTTTAAAAATTTCCCAGTAACATCTACTAGGGGTGTTGAATTTTTAGAGCGGATTTGATTTACTAAACGGTGTCCTCGGTTGACGGAAACCTAGAACCCGTAGAGTGATTACGACAAGCAAAGGTATTACTTCATCAAAAGCTCAAAAGGTGTAGTGCAAAGGCATGATATCCTCGAGATATCAGAGGGTTAAACTCGAAGGTAGAACACGATAGAAGTTGAACTAGGTCATTGACCTATGACAGTAGATACTTCAACCTAGCCAAAATAGATGAGGAACTAGAATGAATTCCCATCAGATATATCAGATCAGGACAGCATGGTCGGAACCATAACTGTAAGTAATCAATTCAAGAATTTTGAAAGAATCGTATAGCTGGATAATCATTTTGCAAGAAGTTTCCGAGACGGTCTACATCATTTTCATGGGCATGAACACAAATTCAAGGTCGACTCCCACTTCTTCAATGCATATCATTTCATTCACCTCACGCTTTAATAAAACTGTAGTGTTGGAATTTTAACTGGTGGAACACCGGAAGAGTATGACTTATGAAAACTTTCGGGTTTTCACGGATTAGGGGAAGGCATAGGTTCCACCCATCGGGCATCTTAGTAACATATACCACAGGTTTCAAAAGTAAATATCACCAGCTCCAAGGGAGAGCATGGTTGTCAAAGAAGAGGATACAATTTACCGAAGGTATTATGCATCAGGGACAGAACTTCTCGAGGTTTTTTTTGTATACGATGGACACTGTCGGATAATATTTCAACAAAGGATCGAGCGATCCACAACGGAGCTGATGTGAGTATCGGTACTCACTTAGAGGAAGAAGAATGCAGCGGCATCAGATTCAAGAATCACCTGATTAGTATGAGGCTTAAATAGAAAGAAATTACGGTTTCCAAAACGAAGGATCAGAAGCAGATGCTCTGATCCAGGATGGATAAGTTGACAACACTTAGTTGTAAAATCAATAAAGGTTTGAATTACCGAGAACTAGCTCATGTCCGGAATGACGTCTGAGTCGGAAAGATAATTTTATAAAGGATAACCTGATGACTGCGTGCATACGCACACATTGAATCAACAGGCTCAAAATGGCTAAGACAAGGGATGTTAACGAAGACTACTAGTCATATGGAATTAACCATAATGCAAGCAGGCAAGAATTACAGGAGTAACATGCTGCAGAGGATTTGCGAAAGATCAAAAGGTATCCCGATGAACTTTGTGAGACACATGAACAATTGAGAAGAACGGGTCCTCGATAAATGTGAGGAAATAACCGTAAGGGTTTTCATGCGAAATAAAACTGCAAAACTGTAAATTCAAAGGATTCTCGGGACAACGGAGAATAGTTCGAGGCATCTTGTAATAACAAGAGCGACGAGGAATGATCATGAGAATGGCAAGTGCATGCAGATACCCATAGGGATATATCGGTGGCAGTGAATTGCAAAGGCGATGAGCATAAGGGTCTCGGGAAAATATCGAGGGATATCCTCAGAATCTTCTGGTGCAGCAGGCGATCATCTGTAATAAGGGGCTCTCCGGGTGAAAGTAGTTACGAGAGCCTAGAGTCAGAGTTAGTAAAATCGTTTAACCCGAATAGAAGAGATGTTAGAGTCCGAGAGTATAGGTTGAGAAATAAAAGATCCTAATACCACCCAATGGCGACGTGGGCCCGTAAGCCACACAGCCATGTTAGTAAAAGTTTTGCAATGACTAGACTCAACTTCGGCCAAGGAGTTGGAAGGGGGATTCCTACAGGCAGTCGGCTTTGATACCAACTTGTGACGCCCCCGATTTGACCGTACACTAATCATGCACGCAAATGTGTACGACCAAGATCAGGGACTCACTGGAAGATATCACAACACAACTCTAGACACAAATAAAATAATACAAGCTTCATATTACAAGCCAGGGGCCTCGAGGGCTCGAATACATAAGCTCGAAAACACAAGAGTCAGCGGAAGCAATAATATCTGAGTACAGACATAAGTTAAGCAAGGTTGCCTTAAGAAGGCTAGCACAAAAGTAACAACGATCGAAGAGGCAAGGCCTCCTGCCTGGGACCTCCTAACTACTCCTCGAAGCCGAACTCCACGTAGAAACATCATCGGGATCCTCTGGCTCCTGGACTCCACCACCTGGTTGCATCATCCGAGAAGAAAGGAAGAAAGGGGGAAAAGGGGGAGCAAAGCAACCGTGAGTACTCATCCAAAGTACTCGCAAGCAAGGATCTACACTACATATGCAATGGTATGTGTGTAAAGGGGTAATATATGTGGGTTAAACTGCAGAATGCCAGAATAAGAGGGGGATAGCTAATACAATCGAAGACTATGCTTCTGGCAACATCCATCTTGCAGCAGAAGAAGAGAGTAGCTGGAAGTAACAAGCGTCGAAGCTTCTGGCAGCCTCCGTCTTGAGTAGCTGAAGAGTTCACCAAGTAACATCGTATAGCATAATCCTACCCGGCGATCCTCCCCTCGTCGCCCTGTGGAAAAGCGATCACCGGGTTGTATCTGAAACTTGTCTGGGTGTGTTTTATTAAGTATCCAGTTCTAGTTGTCATGAGGTCAGAGTACAACTCCGGGCCGTCCTTTTACCGAGGGACACGGCTATTCGAATAGATTAACTTCCCTGCAGGGGTGCACCACATAACCCAGCATGCTTGATCCCATTTGGCCGGACACACTTTCCAGGGTCATGCCCGGCCTCGGAAGATCAACACGTCGGAGCCCTACCTAAGCACAACAGAGAGGTCAGCACGCCGGTCTAAACCCTAAGCGCACGGGGGTCTGCGCCCATCGCCCAATGCACACCTGCATGTTGCGAGGGCGGCCGGTAAGCAGACCTAGCCTCTCCTAATACCAGAGTAGGCGTTCCGGTCCAATCCGGCGCGCGCCGCTAAGTCGCTGACGTCAAGAAGGCTTCGGCTGATACCACGACGTCGAGTGCCCATAACTGTTCCCACGCAGCTGGTTAGTGCGTATAGACCAAATGGCCAGACTCAGATCAAATACCAAGATCCCGTTAAACGTGTTATTATGAAAAAACCGCGGACAACGACCAGGGCCAGGCCCACCTGTCTCCTAGGTGGTCGCAACCCGCCCTGTCGCTCCGCCACAAAGTATCCATCAGGGGGCTGTCGGGAACCCAGGCCCACCACTACCTGGGTGGAACCACCTGTCCCTTCAGCCCCCATCTCCGAATCATCATCATGTGTATGTAAAGTATGTATATAGTATATACCCATGATCAACACCCGAGTGATCACGGCCCGATAGAATAGCAGGGCAGGCGGACAAGGGTGTAGGGCCACTGATGGAATACTAGCATCCTATACTAAGCATTTAGGATTGCAGGTAAAGTATCAACAGTGGTAGCAACAATGACAGGCTATGCAGCAGAATAGGATTATCGAAAGCAGTAACATGCTATACTACTCTAATGCAAGCAGTAGAGAGAAGAGTAGGCGATATCTGGTGATCAAAGGGGGGGCTTGCCTGGAAGCCCTGCAGACGAAGGGAATCTTCGGAAGCGTAGCCGTAGTCGAACACCGAAGCACCAATGGTCTCGGGGTCTATCACAGTATCGGAGTCTACCGAAAATAAGCAACGAAGGGGAAACAAATAAATAACAAAGCAAACAATAGCATCACAACGCATAACATGGCAAAAAGCGGTGCTACGTGTGACCTAACGCGGTGCTCGGTGATACAGACGAAGAGGAATAACATCCGGGAAAGTATTCCCGGTCTTAGGCATTTTCGGGCAGATGAAACGGAGGGGAATGTTGTATGTTTGGTATGATAGAGATGTGTGGCGGACGAACGGACCGCGTATTCGGGTTCGTCTCGTCGTTCTGAGCAATTTACATGTATAAAACTTTTTCATCCGAGTTACGGTTTATTTTATATGATTTTTCAAAGTTTTACACAATTTTGCAATTTCTGGATTTATTATTATTTCGAAATTAAACAGTCATATACCTTTTATACACAGTTGTAACTAGCCCATGTGCATGACAGGTGGGGCCATGGGGTCTGAGTCAGCATCTAGGTCAACAGTCAACAGTTGACTGTTGACTGGTCAAACTTACGAGTGGGGCCTAGGTGTCATAGACTCAGGTATACTAACAGTTTGTTAGTGTTAATTAACATATTTAATTGGGTTAGTTAATCATGATTAATTAACTTAATTAACTCATTAATTAAATAATTAATTAATAATTTATTTATTTATTTATTTATTTTTATTATTGTTTTTTAATCCTTTTTTTCTGTTCTGGGGGGCGGGCCCCCCTTGTCATTGGCCCAGAAGGGCCAAGCGGGTTTGGGCGCTGGGTGCGGGCGTCGGGCGTCGGGCGCCTGCCAGGCAAGGCCCCGGCAACGAGCGCCACGGGCAGGGGAAAGCCCGAGCGGCGACCCAGCGCGCGGGGCGTCACGGCGTGGGCGTGGCCCCCAGGCCGAAGCGGCGACGAGGCCGGGGGCGGGGCACATGGTGGGGCACCGGCAGCGCCCACCGTGGCGAGCCACGGCCCTAGGCGGTGGCGGGCCTAGCGCCAGCGGAGGACGACGCTGGAGGGGGATGGCGCCGGAGGAAGGGGGCGGCTCCGGCGGGGAGAATGGAGGGGGCCGTGGCGGCCAGGGGAGGGGCGGAGCAGGGGGCGCGCGGTGAGCGACGGCCATGGCGAGTGCGGACGGGCGCCGGGGCCGAGGGAGGCCGGGTCCCAACGGTGAGGGGCTGAGGGAGGTCGGGGTGCGTAGCAGCTGCGGCGGTGCGAGAGCGCATCCAGGCGGCGGCCGCGGGTGGCGAGCGTCGTGACGAGCGGGGGAAGGCGAGGTGCGCGTGCGGCTGGCTACGGTCAGCGGACGCCGCAAGGCACGACGAGCGGAGGGGACCGGCGGCGGCCAGCGCGGGCGCCCATCGGCGCGGCAGAGCAAGGCGAGCTGGGGCGCGCGTGCGCGGAGCCGGGCGGGGGAGACAGCCACGGGGCGATGTATCCGCGGCGACGGCGGTTAGCGGGGTGAGGGGAAGAGGAGAAGGACGGGGGGGCTCACGGGGTTTTCGTAGGGCACGGGCAGTGAGGCGTCGGGGTGGTGGTCGAGGACGACGGCGACGTAGAGGAGGCAGACCGGCGGGGTTGCGGTGGCGACGGGCGACGGCGGAGAGGATGGCGGCGTCGGGCGCGTGGAGGTCGTGCCCCCGATCTCGATCCAGATCGGGGGGGAGAGAGCGGACTGAGCGGGGGGAGTGGGGAATATGGGCTAGGGGTCGGTGGGAGTGGGTGGTTAAGGGAGACGGTTCGGGCCGGCCTGGACCGATGGGCTGGCCAGCTGGGTCGTTTGGCCAAGTAGGCCAGGGGTCCTTTCCTTTCTCATTTAATTTTCTTTTCCTTTTCTCTATTCTTTCTGTTTTATTTTAGTTTAACATTATTTTAGTTTAACAAAAATACAAAACTAGTTCCTAATTTATTTTTAATAAATATTCCACTGCCCCGTGTAGTTTTGGGCAATTAATAATTTAGCTTAATAATTTACTAATTGAAGAAGGCATTTATTTATTTGTTTCTACTACTGTTTTATTTACTTCAAAATATTAGAATACTTGATAGAAATATTGTTTCTTCACCAATATTTATTATGCACTATTTGACACATTTAGAACATTTCAGTTTTAATGTTTTGAAACTTTTACCTCTCTTCTTTATTTTGAAGATGAATTTGAATCGGTTTCGGACTAACGCGAAATTAGCAACAGTAATCGAAGTGATTTGGCATCACTACCAGAGGGTTACTGTAGCTTGATTACCCGGGCATCACATACTCCCTCCCATTGACATGTTCATATTTCAAGCTTCCTCTGTTCCCTCCATATGGTGATACTCCCTCTGTTCCCAAATACGAAGTAAAATGCTCCCTCTGTTCCCAAATACGGAGTAAAATCCTCCCTATGTTCACAAATACGGAGTATTTGTCTTTCTAAAGATTTCAACAAGTGACTACGTACGGAGCAAAATAAGTGAAGTGAGCATAGAGGCATAGGGATAATGTAGAAAGGAAGTCTTCGCGATCCATTATTCCCCATCTCGGTCACAGAGAACTATTCAACTAGTCTACACAGGGAAGTGACAATACACGCTGTAGCAGATGCGGCACTTAATTAATAAGCTGAACCAGCATGTTGGTGTTACTAAATCAGCCTTACCCAGTACTGCCATCATGTTTGCCAGTAGAGCATGCTTCTGTCCTCCATTAACTGACATATGGGCCCTCTTGTGGTAGACACATATGTCATCAATGTAATTATTTACACTCTGAAGGACGATATATCCTGGTAGTAGTAGTAGAATTGAGATTTAATGCACTTTCTTCCCCGTCTTCCAATCTTCATCCGCCTCTCTTCCCCATCGTCGGCCGAACACCATTTCCCCCTCTCTCTGCTCGCCCGCCCGCGCTATCTTCCTTGGTAGCTCGCGCGTATCATATCCCCCCGCTCACTGCTCGGCCACACGAGGAGAAGCTTCTTCGCTCGCCTGCCCGAATCCACTTCCCCGCTGGCTCGCAGGCACCGAAAACCCCAATGGCAAAACCGACTAACACGCAGAGCCGCGATTGGAATTCCCTCCCTGATGTTCTCTTGGAGCAGATTTGTAATCGTATGGACCTACTCAGCACCGTCCGTCTGGCCGCATGCTCAGTGTCTTTGTACTGTCTACTCGTCTGCAACCGGCCGACTGTTTTCAAGACACCCTGCGTACTGATGCCCGATCCTCGCAGGTGGCCCAGACACCGACTTGATGATCCTACGAGGTTGTCGTGGTGCACCTTGACATGCTACCACTACACGTCCACCTGTCCTTCATGCGCGACCACTACTGGGCGGGCAAGAAGGCCAACTGGATCGTCGTCATCCACCAATCCGGTTGTCCATGGCGTCTCGTGGATATCTACACCCAGCAAGAGATCACCCTTCCATCTTTGGATACCGCCACCATCGAGCCTCGCGGCCCGCTGGACACTCCTGCCTACTACGCATGAGACACGTTGAGCTTTTGGCTCGACCTCTGTTTGCTGAAGGTTGTAATCTGCAAAGTGCCCACACCATTAGAAGACTACATGGATTACAAGCTCATTGTCGTGTTCAACATGGGAGTAGTCTATCTGGAATCCGGTCGCCATACATGGTTATGGCTCATCGTCGATCCTCTTTACCTAACACTTATGTCTGATGCTATAGTGCACGATGGCATCGTTTATGCGGTCGACGCACAGATTGGCTGCCTATACTGGTGGAATCTATCATCGCGTAATTGTTCTATCTCATCTCATCTTTACCTTAAGAATACCACTGCATGTTCATTGTTACAAATTTAGAATATATAGTATATCTATAACCACATCATTGCGATATGTTCCTCTCATTTCCTAGATTTTTATGACCACACATGTTGTTGTTAGAGTTGATATGAGAACAATTGATATCTAATGATTGTTAGAATAGATATTATGAGTATAACCTCATGATTTCTATATGTTACTCTCATTTCCAGGATTTTTATAACAACGCATGTTATTGCTTAGAGTTGATATGATAACTGTAGTAAGTGCTATGGTAGAATATGTGTAGGCACTGTCATATCTATTTGACTCTCATTGTTACATGATGTTTGAACCATGATATATTGCTAGAATATGAAAGCCATTGGCTTATTTACTTGGGGTATGATTATGACCACGGCATTGCAATTCTCTGTCTATGATATGTGTCACCATTATAATAATCTTAATTCCACACATACTCTGAACATGATTGTTTATTTTTGTCCTTTTGGTATCCAATTTGAATTGTTGCAGAAGACGCAAATGCGCTGGCCTTCATGATTCCAGGACCTGGAATCCAGCCGATGGGTGGTGGTTTATCGCTCGTTCAGCTGATGGTGGTCATTTGATGCTCATTTGCACGTACCAAATTGGCCAAACCATTTCATCAAACCGCATGCAGTACAATGCATGGGACATTCGTGACATTGACACTACTAGGAAAAGGGCTATAGATGGAATTGACACTAATGGCGCACCAGACTTGCGGTGCGCCATTAGTATCCAAATACTAATGGCGCACCGTTGACGTGGTGCGCCATTAGTAACAATTTTTTTTCATATTTTTCTCAAAACTACTAATGGCGCACCAGTAGGTAGTGCGCCATTAGTAGTTCAACTACTAATGGCGCACCACATCCACGGTGCGCCATTAGTAATTTTTTTTCAAATTTTGTTTTTATTTTGTTTTTAATTTTATTTTCAAAAAATACTAATGCCGCACCGTGGGAGTGGTGCGTCATTAGTAAGTTGAACTTACTAATGGCGCACCACTACCACGGTGCGCCATTAGTATTTTTTTTCTTCATATTTTGTTTTTATTTTTTTTATTTTATTTTCAAAAAATACTAATGGCGCACCGTGGGAGTGGTGCGCCATTAGTAGTTCAACTTACTAATGGCGCACCACTCCCACGGTGCGCCATTAGTATTTTTTTTCATATTTTGTTTTTAATTTTTTTATTTTATTTTTCAAAAAATACTAATGGCGCACCGTGGTGGCGGTGCGCCATTAGTAGTTCAACTACTAATGGCGCACCACCACCACGGTGCGCCATTAGTAACTTGGCCATTACTGCCCCCCCCCCCTGTGGACCGCCTTTTCAGTTAATAAATAAATAAAAGAAAATGATGTAAATGTCAAAAAAATAAAAGAAAATAAGTTTCCCATGTGATATGTGGTCTACTTGTTGGGAAAATTTACAAATATGAATTTTGACTTTATTTGCAAAATATCTCTGGAATTTAGTAAAACGGGTATAACTTTTGCATACGAACTCGGATTAAAAAGTTTTTTATATGAAAAATCATCTACTCGAAAAGTTACATCCAAATTTAACTGGGGGAACCCCGTTAAACATTTTCTTAATCCCCAAAAACCTAACAGAAAAAAAGTTACGGGGCTTTTAAGATCTACAGGCAAAAAAATTCAAAAAATTTCAAATTTACTAGTGGCGCACCGTTTGCTAGGTGCGCCACTAGTAACAGAAAAGAAAAGAAAAAAATTCGAAAAAAAAATTTATAATTTTTTTTCCAAAATATGATACGTAATGACCGGGAAGTTTGAAATATATTTTCAAAATTTCATCATACTCATGAACATTAACAAACTCGTAGACATCAAGAAGGGTTAATAGGATTGATATGATAGATATATCAACAAGTGCGTGTGAAGTGAGCTGGTGCTGGGGGTGGATAGAACTACGAAGTTAAGCGTGCTCGGGTTGGAGTAGTGTGAGGATGGGTGACCTTATGGGAAGTTTGACCACAGAGTGCAATTTGACTTGAGATTAAGCAAATTGACCCCAGATTAAGCCATAATGATATGAGATTAAGGAAAACAATAAAAAAAGAAAAAAAATTTGAAAAAAAAAATTATATAAAAAAAATTTGAAAAAAAAATACTAATGGCGCACTTCTACGTAGTGCGCCATTAGTATGCCAGATACTAATGGCGCACCAGTGGTGAGCCACTGGTGCGCCACTGGTGCGCCATTAGTATGCCAGATACTAATGGCGCACCAGAGGTGCGCCATTTGTATCCAACTACTAATGGCGCACCGGTAGTGCGCCATTAATGGGCAAAACCGGTGCGCCATTAACAGCCCTTTTTGTAGTAGTGTGATGGCTATGGCTGCTTCGTGTTCGAGAAAGATCCCAGCTTCGTTGGGCCAATCGTATTCAACTGGAGGCGGGTTTACAACCTCGGCAACCACTCCATGTTCCTCGGGCTCAATTATCCGATCATCCAACCAATCATCGATCATATCACCGGCGATGATTACCGTGCTATGGAACTTCCATTCGCCAGGGGGGCTGTGTTTACACATCATACCATGGGTTTCATGAATCACCATATCCAGAGATTCGTCGACACAACATGTTGTCAGATAACCCTTCAGTGTGTGAAAGGCATCAAGCTTCCATGCGATGGATGGCTTTTGCAAATCCGACATGCGGCGATGTGATTCATGCCAACAGCAAATATGCACAATTTGATTTGTACAGATATGTAGACTGATCCATATATTCTGCTGCTGTAGCACGATCCTCTTTTGTTGGATATTATGTATTGTTGTTAGTTTGAAGCACTCCTCTGGTTTGAAGGATAGATACCTTTCTGGGATCAAGTGCATCCTAACTCACCTGCGCAGGATGTACTGATAATGATGTTGGAGATGTTGTGCAGTATATATATATATATATATATATATATATATATATATATATATATATATATATATATATATATATATATATATATATATATATATATATATATATATATATATGGGTCTATTCTCATAACAACCCTTAAAACCTTATTCTCATAACAAAAACCTTATTCTCATAACACCCCCACTTAAATAGGTTTCTAGCGCGGAGCGCCCCGAGGACAGCACGGTTAAAAACTAGAGCAAAAAAGGTACCGAAAAAACAACACGTACAGTTTTTTCAAATATGAGGTTCTGTTGCAGTATCTGTGCAGTGTGCATAGCTTTCCAATGCAGTAAAACAAAGCAGTTCGGAAGTGTTATGAGAATATTATTCTCATAATTTATGAGAATAGACCGGCTGTATATATATGGTGGGTCTATTCTCATAACACCCCTTAAGACCTTGTTCTCATAACAAAGGCCTTATTCTCATAACACCCCCCCCCACTTAACACAGGTTTCTAGCGCGGCAACGCCCCTATGACAGCAAACCCCTCCCCATCCCGCCTTCTATCCAATCCCCACAACTTCCCCTACCCAGTCTGCCGCCGCACCACCTGCCTCCTCACCCGGTCGCCGCACCACCTGCCTTCCCACCCCGTCGCCAGCCAGGGCTCGCGCTGGCCCGCCGCCTCTCACCTCCAACCGCACCACCTTGCCGGCCGTCGCGCCCTGTCATCTTTCCTCTCGGCGCCTGAGTGCCCTCCTTCCTCCCCATGTCGGAACACCCATACCTCCTTCTCCCCGTGGCGCGCCGTCCCTCCACCCCGCGAGCCACCATCCCCCACCCCTCCCGGTACTACTTCCTAACACTGGCGAGCACAAGTTCTGTGCCTTCCCTCCCCTAACCTCCCTGCCCCGCTGTATCTCGGATCTGCCTCTGCCATGGAGATGACACGGTTCCCCTACCGACGAGATCTGGTGGTGGGCACCCTCCCCTGCTGGCCTCAAATCTGGCCGTGACCAGGGGTAGGGGCATGCTCCGCCCTGATGCCACCGCTTTCACTACCGGTCGCCGGACTGCCGGTCCTCCTCCACTTTCCCTTCTCCAATGACTGCCCCAAGCTGCTGTTGTTTCCTCCCGCCAGCATCGTCCAAATGTGCCCCGTGGTGAGATCCTCATGTCCCTCGTGCTTCATTGGACCTACAGTCCTCCACTACATGCGTCATGCACGGGCTGTCTCGGTGATGCTGGGACAAACTACAACCGGCCAAGAGCAATCCATAGCCCACCATGCTCTGTGACGCCACTACTGGACTCTGGTGGTCCTCTTCCTATGACTTTCACATTCTTCAGTGTTCGTTCACTGTTGTTCCCCACCTGATGTCGAGCAATGCTGGTTGCTTCTTCATTGCAGCTCAGTTGGGTCGTTGGTGCAGTACGCAGGCACCTGAGAGGACGGCGGGCGTGTAGTTTGGTTTCGGCCGTGCGTCGCTCCGGTATGGTTGCGCGCGTCATGCGTTTTACTCGGGTGTGCGCAAAAGGTTCTTCTAATCCATCGTTGTGCAGTTTCGACAGCGGTTAGTCAGCTCGTCCCATGCAGCTCAGTTTCTGCAGGCACGCGATGCGGTATTTCGCATGGTGCAGTTCGACAACGGTTCGACAACATGTCTTGTTTTGCAGCTGGTGCCATTGTGTGTGCATTTTAGTAGTTGGTCGCCCCGTATAGCTCAGTTAATGTGTTTGTATATTTATTTTACAGAGAAGGCTTTTTTGCAGATTTGGGATGTATAATTCATCTCGTGTGGTTGCAGTGCGCTTGTGCGTACGGTCCAGTGATATTTTCATATTTTTGTTCAAGTTTACCCCGACCATTAAATCAGTTTGTAATTTTGCCCGATGACTTGCGGTTCACTTGGTTATGCCAAAAAAAAGGTATGTGCTTGCTTGTAGGGTATGGTGCAGTTCATTTGTATTCGTCCATGTGTCAAAACTTTAAAAAAAATGCAGTTCAATTTTCCTTTAATGTGGTTCACTTGCCCTTGTCTTTTATGGTCTATTTTCATCCATAAAAAGGTTAGAAAAAAGGACCCAAAAAATCATGCAGTTTGCTTGCCCGTCGGATGCAGTGCGGTTTCCAATCTGAAGCAGTGCGGTCGGCCGTGTGATGCTGTTCATATTGTAATGCATGAAAATGTTATCAAAACGACACAAAAAGTAATGTGGTTTACTTCTCGACAATGATGCGGTTCACTTACGCCTGATGTGAAGTGTGGTCCACTTTCTCATGTGAGAAAATTTACGTTCATCAAAAATAAATCGAGGCTGGTTTGAATGTTTGATGCAGTGTGGTTTCCAGTCCGAAGGAGTGCGGTTTTCTGTGTGATGCAGTACATACGACGATTTTCATTTCGCGAAAAACAGAGTGCGCGTTTTTTGGTAAAATCAAAACTGTTCCTAAATCGTAAGGAACCAGAGAGAGTGTATTACATGAAAAAGTTACGCCTCATCGATATCTTCGGAACGGTGTATCACTTGAATCATTCCAACGAGCGGTTTAGAAAAAAATTCACGAAAACATGGCCGATGCCACTCATAGTCCGCTGCACGATTTTTAAAATTAACTTAAAATCGTAAGGAATCTCAAAAACATTTCAACATATGAAAGTTGTGCCTCGTCCATAGCTTTTCAACAATATATTACACACCTTGTTTCGACAAACGGTTAAAAAAACTAGAGCGAAAACAGTACCGAAAATTTGAAAAAATTCGAAAAACAGAATTCCGCGATTTAGTAAATTTGAAATTTATTTTAAACCGTAACGAATTAGACAAAAAAGTAAATATAAAAAAGATGCGCCTCGACGATATCTTCCCAACGGTGTATCATATTCTTCATTCCGACGAGCGGTTTAGAAAAAAACGCAAAAAACGCTTGTTGCCATTATTCGTCGGTCGCACCGTTTTCAAAACTGCTCTTAAACCGTGCGGAATCTCGAAAAGTGTTCAACATGGCGAAGTAGCGCATAATCCATACCTTTTCAACGGTATATTACACGCATTGTTCCTACAATCGGTTAAAAAACTAGAGCAAAAAAGTACCGAAAAAACAACACGTACAGTTTTTTCAACATGAAGTTCACTGGTCTGTGTGTTGCAGTACCTCTGTTACTAAGAGTGCAGTGCCCTCGTGTTATGCGTGCAGTGCGGAAGTGTTATGAGAATATTATTCTCATAATATTATGAGAATAGACCGGCTATATATATATATATATATATATATATATATCACTTAGGCTTCAAGTGCGTACTCGTTAGTTAAACCTATGGTTAAAATGTGACACTAAATACGACCAGTAAGTAGTACAGTAGCAGTACTGGAATACATCGGTCAAATTATTCATCATGTCCACACATTGAATTGACGTGACAACACGCTGCGCATGAGGTGACACAAGAATCCCGGCGGCGTGTTCGGGTATTCTGGACATCAGATTTGGAGTACCACTTATCTATCGAAATCTTTCATCATTCACTTAAAACGGTCGATTGATCATACATTGAGTACCATATAACTAGAATTAACCCATGCAAGTCGAAAAAGGATTGGCGGGTGCTGCTGGCTGGCGTCAAGTTCGATCCCACGGATCAGGAGCTGATCGAGCACCTTGAGACCAAAGTGAGTGCTCACAGCGCGAGATCTCGCCCTCTCAGTGATTTGTTCATACCAACCATCGACAACGAGCACGGCATATGCTACACCCATCCTGAGAAAGTTCCAGGTAAGACACCGATCGGCCGTCTACTTGCACAAACATATTCCTTTCTTTATAGCTCTATTTTTCTTTCTAGACGCATACCTGGTGAAGCAATTACAATTTGACATTTAATAAAAAGTGAAACAAGTGACTGCAACATGCCAAAAATGTTATGAAAATGCCAACAACGTAAACTAAAACATGTAATCGACAATACTGCAGGTATCACACTGAGTGCCCTAAGCAAGCATTTCTTCCAGCGCAATTCCAGGGCGTTCAAAAGGGGCACGTGGACACGTGGCAAGATACAGTCGGAGTGCGGCATGCACGCGCTGTGGCACAACACCGGCAATACCTTGCCGGTGATGGTCAAAGGCCGGCTAACGGGTAGCAAAAAGGTTCTGGTGCTGCACACCAACAAGAACTTCGACCAGCAGAGGACCAACTAGGTGATGCACTAGTACCATCTCGGGGACCTGTGGCAAGAGAAGGAGCGGGAGCTGGTCCTCTGCAAGATTTTCTACCAGACGAACACTAGGGCCGGGAGTAAAAAGATTATAAGTTTTTGGTATTGGTACTTGTACTACGTTGTCGTTCGCAAGTTGGTATTGTTGTTAACGATCTTTTGGTATGAACTTGGCATTTGCTTCCAACCATCATGCCAAGGGTCGACGTGTATATAAAGCTGAATCATTTGTTTCGAAACAAATTTTCAGGCACCAGATTTTTATTTGATGGGTAGCATAAGCACCTGCCGTTCGAATTCCTAGTTCTCCAATTTTTTTGAAACAAGTGCATGCTCTTATTATCACGATGAAAAAACAATATCCCTACTGCATCCCAGTTATCAGTCTGTACTTGCAGAATTCTCTCATTTATTGAGCATGTATATTGTTTTTTCAAGTCGAGCAAGTTTCAACTGGGCTGTAGACTGCCCAGGCTTGGTTTTTATTTTTAACATGCCTAGCCCATGACGACAACGGGGCACAAAAATCCAGCAGGTATCTATTGGCCTCTCGCCCACCAGCATTAGTTATATTTTGTCTTACAACATCCGCATGCACTTTTTTTACTGAATCAAACACACAACCCAATTCTATTTTCCACTTGAAACGCCTGTCCTACATCCGTTTTCTAATCTCTACCTATAGTTTTACTAGTTCATATACACGTATCATTATATAGAAAATACAAAAAATTCACTTTTCATATTTACATCCTTATTTTTGTTGTTGTTTTCCCTCCCAGCGCTGATTTTTTTTACCACTGGTTTTCCCTTAAACCAACTCAATTTTCCCACGTCTTATTTGCTTACAAAAACAAAATGATTTTTTTGGCAAATCAATAAGTTCTTAAAAAAATGTTTATCATTTCGGGATTACAAAAGTTCAGACTCCACCGAAATATGCAAAATAAGGTTGAACTTTTTGACCGTGGTAATGGGCAGAAAATGGGTTGTAATAAATTACTTAAGAATTAGCAAATGGGCTGCAGATTATAAAAAAATAGCAAATGGGCTCTATGTTGTCTGCCACAGATTTGGAGGCTGACTTGTGGGCTTACTAAGTTCATGCGTACGCAAGATTTATCAAAAAAGAAACTTAGTCAACAATCGACTCTACCAACGTCAGACCGTTAGATGTCAATCTAACAGCAATCGTGCTTCTTCAGTCTCTAATCTTCCTGCCCCAGCCGCTCAAACGAGCGCTGTCGGAACCGCCAGCTCCCGCCTCCCGTGGCCGGCTGTGCTGTCGGGCAGGCCTAACGGCCCCATCATATACTCGCATCCCTGGCCTGTCTATCCCTCTACTCACCCACACCTCCTATTATTTTCCGGCGACGGCAGCCGAACCAGTCAACCATCGTACTCTCCACCACATGGGCAGCCACTATCGTGTCTTCCCTAGCTCCGTGTCATTCCCTTCATAGGCCTCGCCGTCGTCCACCGCCCTGGTGCTCTCAGCGCGGCGTGGTCAACATGGTCAATGAACGACATCCATTAGAAGTGGACTGTACGTGGAGAGGCTGACAGCTGGGTCCACGACCGCACACAAGGAAATGCCTCCTTATTACACGCAAAATAATGATTCCTCCACCTGACATCTGGGACCCGCCGGAAGGGCCTCTGTATTTCGTGAAAAAAACATTCCCTCCGCTGATAGGTCGGACCCACCAACTATATCTTCGCACGCAAAGAAGTGCCTCCTTATTGTGCACACAAAAATGAATACCCCCTGCTAGCTGGGACCCACCATGGTGGGAGGCTGACTTGTGGGCCTACTAAGTTGACGAGGATGGAGGGCTTTGTCAACTTAGTCAATATGAATGATTCTAGCTCCAGTGACCGTACGATGTCCATCCAACAGCCTTAGTGCTTCTTCAACCTCTGGTCTTCTTGCTCCAGCTGCCCAAAGCAGCGTCGGTCGTGTCGCCTGCTCCTGCCTCCCGTGGCCGGCTGTGCTGCCGCGGAGGCCTCACCGCCCACATACTACTCCCACCGCTGGTCAGGCCATCCCTCCATTCACCCACACCCCATGTTATTCTGCGGCGACGACAGCCTCACACCGCAGCCGAACCAGTGAACCCTCGTACTCCTCTCCGTGTGGGCATCCACTGCCGCGTCTTCCCCGGCTCCACGTCATCCCCTTCCTAGGCCTCGCCGTCGTCCACTGCCTTGGTGCTCTCGGCGTGGCATGGTCAATGTGGTCAACGACTGTGACGCCCGGATAATTAAGCTACAGTAATCCTCAGTTAATTATGCCATGTCATCACATTACTGTTGCTAATCCCCGCTTGATCCAAATCATAATTCAAATTCAAGTTCAAATTGAAGTCTGAGATTCAAATTTCTCAAGCATGAAAACAAAATGTTCAAAGTGTTGTAAATAATCTTGGGATATTTGTCATGATTGAAACCCGTATTTTACCAATTGTTTAAATACCTTAAATGAGTAAAACATGGGTCAAAACAATATTTTTAAATCACTTTTAAAGTTATAAAAATTATAAGGCTTTTCAACTGCTTCTCAAACCTCTTGAGGCAGTGCTAAATATTTCATAATAATTATTGAGACAAGCAAAAGAAAAATGGTAAATAGAAAATAATATGGGGAAACAATAAACAAAAATAATAAAAGGAAAATAAAATGTAAAAGGGTAAAGGGCCCTCCCCTCTCCCTGGGCCTAGTGGCTCAGATAGCCGAATGACTAGCCCTGCTACACCCTCCTCCCACCTCCTGTTCACGGGGAGGGGGTCGTGGCAGCAATCCACGACGCCTTGCCGCAGTGGCAGCCATCGGCCGGCTCCTCCCTCTACATCTACCCCGGCACCCCTCCCAGGCAACCCTAGTTCTCACTCCCCTCCTTCTTGCGCCGTTTTCTCGCGGATAACACACACACGCACTGCCGACGCCATGGTCGATCTCGTCCTCATGGCCACCATGCTCCCCGGCGCTTGGGAGGATGACCAGGATCTTCACCGTCGTCATCTGCTTCACCTACGTGCGTCGTATCGAGCGGGGCGTCCTCATACGCTCATCACATCCGTCTTCTTCCCCGTCGCGGTTGACGACCGCCGTCGTCACTCCGGCCGCACCAGAGCCTCCCCGGGGCGCTAAACCTCCCTACAGCCTCGATGTGAGCACCCCTTGGCTTTCCCCTCCGTTTCCTCGTTGGATTCGTGCCGTAGCATCGTTACCCGCGAGCTTCGACTCCGTAGTCCGCCATGGCCGGAGCCTTGCTCCAGATGTGCTCGCCTGCAACCACCCGCGTTCATGGCGCACCCTATCGCGGCCCTTAGCTGCACGCGTGCATACCCTCCTGCCCAGGCCACGTCCCGCTGCTACTTGTCGCGTCCCCGCTGGCCGCCGCTCGTCCTCCGTGATGCTCGCAGTCCCTATCGCCCGCTGGCGCTCGCGCGCCCGCAGCTCCCGGTGCCGCCGCCTTCCGCCTCGACCGTCACCCGCCCCGCCTACGTCCTTCGTCCGGTGCCCGGTGCCTGCGCCCGCGCCCCGACGCCGGCCCGCCGTGGCCTCGCCGCCGCCGGGCACAGCCCCGGTCGGCCGGCCTCGCCCCCCTCTCGCCGGCTTCCCCCCTCCCCAGTCGCGCCGGCCTGGCCATGGCTGCGCACGGGACCTCTTCCCCTGTCGCATGGCCGGCCCGGTCCCGCCGCTCGTCGGCGCTGGCCGGTCCTCCCCCCCTACCTCGCCGACCGGCGCACCGGTCAGGCGTTCCGCCGAACTCGCCCCGCCCCAGGCAGGCCACGACCTCCACGGACGCCGTCCTTCTTCACCCGGGTAGCCCGTGCTCAATAACCCGCCCCGTCAAAGCCCTCTGGGCCACTGACGTTGGGGCCCCACACCCCACAAAAGTAGAAGAATAAAAAAATTAGTTAAAAATAAAAATAATATTTAATTAATTAATTGTTTAATTAACTTAACTAATTAGGTTTAACTAAACTAATTAACTGGATTAGTTAATTAATCTGTTAATTAGTCTAAGCAGTCAATGACACGGGGGCCCCACCCCCTGTTGACCAGTCAAACGTTGACTAGTCAACTGGGACCCCCCTGGACCCACTGTCATTTGCTGGTGCACTACTGGGTGCACTACACCGGGTGCACCTAGCGAGTTCCAATTCATTTTCGAATTAAAATAAATTGTATAATATTATTAAAACTTTGAAAAATCATATAAAATAATCCGTAACTCGGATGAAAAAGATTTATATATGAAAGTCGCTCAGAATTTCGAGACGAATCCGAATACGCGTTCCGTTTGTTTGTCACACATCCCTAGCATACCGAACATGGAACATTCCTCCTCTAGTTCGCCTGTCCGAAAATGCCTAACACCGGGAATGCTTTCCCGGGTGTTTTCCCCCTTCCTCGGTATCGTGTAGTACTGCGTTAGAACACCCCTAGCACCGTTTATTACCATGTCGTGCATCTGTATTGCATCTGTGTGCTATGTATTTATTGTTTCTTCCCCCCTCTTCTCTCCGGTAGACCCCGAGACTCCTGTTGATGCCCTGGTGATCGACTACGTCGACGACGACTCTACTTCCGTTTCAGCAGAGCTTCCAGGCAAGCCCCCCCTTTTGATCATCCCGATATCGCCCATTCCATTCTCTCTTATGCTTGCATTACAATTTTGCTACTGTTATTGTTTGATCCTATTCTGATGCATAGCCTGCTTTTGTACCTGCTATTGTTACCTACATGCTATGCTAAACTGCTTAGTATAGGTTGGATAGTGATCCATCAGTGACCCCACCTTGTCCTTGTTGCCCCTGCTTCATCATCGACTACTCGAGCAACGTGATCGAAGACCGAAGCCTGACTGTCCTTGTTACCCCTGCTTCATCATCGACGACTCGAGCAACGTGATCGAAGACCGGAGCCCGACACTTCACATCACATCGCACCCCTTTGTTGCTCGACTCTGCAGAGGTACTATCGGGTGCCGAGGGTGAAGCCTCGTAACGCACTCATGATGATAACTCTGTAGTGTAGCTATTCGGTCGTGGTCGTCGAGGGTGATTCCTCTTTCTCTATTCCCGATAAGACTCGGTCGTGCAACCCCTCAAGTGTGAACCTCGGGGGTGATTCCTCATAGTTCGCCTTGACGGACACATCGAGTGGAATTCGTCGGGGGTGATTCCTCGGGTTTTCCACCTTGATGTTTTGGACACACAGTTACATGGACTTTACTTGATACCTTTGTGAAAGGCGGGCGGGCCCGGAGAGCACCCGCGGGAGTTGTTACGGTGGCGGCTGGCTGTTTAGCGGTATCACCCAGGAGAGGTGATAGCTCCGGACTTGTCCCGATAGCCGTCACTTCTGTCAATAATGCACTAACATATTTGGGTATTTGTTCTGAGTTGGCCTCTGGCCTTTACGCACTAACCGCCACGCGAGAATAGTTATGGGCCTCGGCGTCGTAGTATCAGCCGAAGCTTTGTCAGACGTCCAGTTCAGCATTGCGGCACGGTCGGATCGTGCTAGCCATCCGAGGCGGTACTGGTATTCACCCTGCGCGCAACGACCCGGAGTGCAACGGGCGATGGCCCATGACCCCGGAGCGCTTAGGATGTAGACCGGCGGGGACCTCTCTGCTGAGCCTAGGTAGGGCTACGACGTGTTGATCTCCCGAGGCCGGGCATTGACTCCGAAAAGTGTGTCCGGCCAGAGATGATCGAGCGTGAGGGTAACGTGGTGCACCCCTGCAGGGAAGTTATCTTTTCGAATAGCCGTGTCCACGGTAACGGACGTTCAGTCTTATATCCTGATCTATTATAACTAGAAATGGATACTTGAGATATGTGATGGAATTGTGGCTGCGAGATTACTTTCTCGCAGGGAGTCGAGGAAGGATCTCTAGGCCGTTAATACTACAGCATGCTTGTTAATTATAAACTGCTATTCTGTATTTCCTTCTACTGCTGCAAGATGGTGCTTCCCAGAAGATGCTTGAAGATGCTAGTCTTCGATAGGCTAGGTTTTCCCCCTCCTCTTCTGGCATTCTGCAGTTCAGTCCACATATACAGCTTATTCCTTTGATATTGATGCATACTTAGTATAGATCTGATGCTTGCGAGTACTTTGGATGAGTACTCCCGGTTGCTTTGCTCCCCCTTTTCCCCTTCTTCTTCTTTCTGGTTGTTGCAACCAGATGGCGGATCCCAGGAGCCAGATGCCACCCCAGTCGACTACTACTACTACCCCGACGGAGCCTACTACTACGTGGAGACAGCTGATGACCAGGAGTAGTTAGGAGGTCCCAGGCAGGAGGCCTTGCCTCTTCGATCGTTGATGTTTGTGCTAGCCTTCTTAAGGCAAAACTTGTTTAACTTATGTCTGTACTCAGATATTGTTGCTTCCGCTAACTCTGTTGCTTTCGAGCTTCTGTATTCGAGCCCTCGAGGCCCCTGGCTTGTAATATGAAGCTTGTATTATTTTAATTTGTGTCTAGAGTTGTGTTGTGATATCTTCCCGTGAGTCCCTGATCTTGGGCGTACACATTTGCGTGCATGATTAGTGTGCGGTCAAATCGGGGGCGTCACAAGTTGGTATCAGAGCCGACTGCCTGTAGGATCCCCCTTTCCAACTCCTTGGCCGAAGTTGAGTCTAGTCTTTGAAAAATTGTTTACTAACTTGGCTGTGTGGCTTACGGGCCCACGTCGCCATTTGGGTGGTATTAGGATCTTTTACTCCTCGATCTTTACTCCGGGACTCTAAACTCTCTTCTATTCGGGTTAAACGAATTTACTAAATATAACATTAGGATCTCGTGATCACATTCACCCGGAGGTTTGTGTTACCCCTTTCTCGAATGGAGGGCAAAGATCTACTTCACATCATTCACTAACTGCAGAATCTTTCATCGAGGGCACCCTGCGTCGTCACTTGCAAATCCCTCGCTTGAGTGGTTTTACTCCGACGTTGATGTAGTTGTTGATATGTCCCGTTATTGTATCCCTACATTGCGTGCGTGCCGCCTACTATGTCTAGGATTTTCTCTTGCTCAAACTCATACGAACATTGTGTAATTGGCCCTGTATATGTATTGGTATGTCTTCAATGACTACTACTCCTTTGCTCATTGTTCATGTTACATCATGAATGACTCCATACACTTGCTCCACCCCTTGCTAAGCTAGCCCCTGTTGCTTTTCAGCAGGGTGGTTAGACCCGCTAGTCGTGGCCGTGGTGGCAACGCTCCACCACACCCAAATACATGTCCGGAATGGTAAAGCAGTTGAGCTAAATCGCCGGTTCATGAAGGGAGCCATGGCTCAGTTCTCGTGTCCCAATATGGATCAACATACAACCCCAACGACTTTGCAAGACTTTGCACGTCTCAACCCTGTCAACCACCGCAGCTCAACCCAGCCCCTTGATGCTGATGACTGGCTCCGTGACGTCACTTTTGAGCTGTCTTCTACTAATGTAGCCCCTGCCAACTATGTTACCTGAACGGCTTATTACCTAAAAGGTCCTGCTGCTCAATGGTAGGACAGCCACATGTGTTCCTTACCTGTTGGAACTACCATCAGTTGGCCCGAATTCCAAGCTGCATTCCGTGGGCCAATGTTGAACCGCCATGCATGGTTCATCATAATGACCCCATTGAAATTGATGGTTGGAATTCCACGTTTCCCCATATTGTTTCGAAGTCATCCAATATTGACCTCATTCTGGGAATGGGAGGGTTGAAAACACATATCGCTTCTATCATTTGCGCCACTGAAAACAGTCCACCTACTACATCCTTCGAATGAGATAGTAAGCTACCATGCTCATCTTGTTCGAAATGCCGAAGCACGATTTATTCCTTGGACGCGTAAACGCATCTCCTCTTGCGAGAAACGAAAACGTTCCAATCATTTGAGAAATTCCAAGATGTCTTTTCAAGAGAACTACCCAGTCCATGACCTTGAACTTGTTGCAGTTAAATTGCATTGAAGTTGTGGCGACTTTTCCTTTTGGTAATCATTGTGAGATCACCACCGATCATCAAAGTCAGAAGTAATTGTTTACTCCGCTAGATCTGGATCTCTATCAGCGACGATGTATATATAAAAAAATATATTGCAGACTATGACTACGGTATTTCTTATACCCCTGGCAAGGCTAATACCATGGCTGATGCCCTGAGTCGCAAGTCTTTTTGCAACAACCCGTTGGCTTATAAAGCTCATCCCCTGCAAAATGGTCTCACCTACAGAGATCATCCGATCCGCATTCTCGTTAAAGCTGAATGTCGCAACCGTTTGAGGGCTAGCAAATTTCTAAAGTTCAGTGGTCAAATCCTTCTGAAGATGAAGCCACTTGGGAACTCAAGGATCGTCTTCATGATAAATGCCCCGTTTTGTCTCCTTTTACCTCCTAAAATCTCGGGACGAGATTTCTTGTAGTGGAGGAGAATTGTGACGCCCGGATAATTAAGCTACAGTAATCCTCAGTTAATGATGCCATGTCATCACATTACTGTTGCTAATCCCCGCTTGATCCAAATCATAATTCAAATTCAAGTTCAAATTGAAGTCTGAGATTCAAATTTCTCAAGCATGAAAACAAAATGTTCAAATTGTTGTAAATAATCTTGGGATATTTTTCATGATTGAAACCCGTATTTTACCAATTGTGTAAATACCTTAAATGAGTAAAACATGGGTCAAAACAATATTTTTAAATCACTTTTAAAGTTATAAAAATTATAAAGCTTTTCAACTGCTTCTCAAACCTCTTGAGGCAGTGCTAAATATTTCATAATAATTATTGAGAGAAGCAAAAGAAAAATGCTAAATAGAAAATAATATGGGGAAACAATAAACAAAAATAATAAAAGGAAAATAAAATGTAAAAGGGTAAAGGGCCCTCCCCTCTCCCTGGGCCTAGAGGCTCAGTTAGCCGAATGACTAGCCCAGCTACACCCTCCTCCCACCTCCTGTTCACGGGGAGGGGGCCGTGGCAGCCATCCACGACGCCTTGCCGCGGCGGCAGCCATCGGCTGGCTCCTCCCTCTACATCTACCCCGGCACCCCTCCCAGGCAACCCTAGTTCTCACTCCCCTCCTTCTTGCGCCGTTTTCTCGCGGATAACACACACACGCACTGCCGACGCCATGGTCGATCTCGTCCTCATGGCCACCATGCTCCCCGGCGCTTGGGAGGATGACCAGGATCTTCACCGTCGTCATCTGCTTCACCTACGTGCGTCGTATCGAGCGGGACGTCCTCATACGCTCGCCACATCCGTCTTCTTCCCCGTCGCGGTTGACGACCGCCTTCGTCACTCCGGCCACACCAGAGCCTCCCCGAGGCGCTAAACCTCCCTACAGCCTCGATGTGAGCACCCCTCGGCTTTCCCCTCCGTTTCGTCGTTGGATTCGTGTCGTAGCATCGTTACCCGCGAGCTTCGACTCCATAGTCCACCATGGCCGGAGCCTTGCTCCAGATGTGCTCGCCTGCAACCACCCGCGTTCATGGCGCACCCTGTCGCGGCCCTTAGCTGCACGCGTGCATACCCTCCTGCCTAGGCCACGTCCCGCTGCTACTTGTCGCGTCCCCGCTGGCCGCCGCTCGTCTGCCGTGACGCTCGCAGTCGCTATCGCCCGCCGGCGCTCGCGCGCCCGCAACTCCCCTTGCCGCCGCCTTCCGCCTCGATCGTCACCCGCCCCGCCTCCGTCCTTCGTCCGGTGCCCGGTGCCTGCGCCCGCGCCCCGACGTCGGCCCGCCGTGGCCTCGCCGCCGCCGGGCACAGCCCCGGTCGGCCGGCCTCGTCCCCCCTCTCGCCAGCTTCCCCCCTCCCCAGTCACGCCGGCCTGGCCATGGCTGCGCACGGGACCTCTTCCCCTGTCGCATGGCCGGCCCGGTCCCGCCGCTCGCCGGCGCTGGCCGGTCCTCCTCCCCTACCTCGCCGACCGGCGCCCCGGTCCGGCGTTCCGCCGAACTCGCCCCACCCCAGGCAGGCCACGGCCTCCACGGGCGCCGTCCTTCTTCACCCCGGTAGCCCGTGCCCAATAACCCGCCCCGTCAAAGCCCTCTGGGCCACTGACGTTGGGGCCCCACGCCCCCCAAAAGTAGAAGAATAAAAAAATAGTTAAAAATAAAAATAATATTTAATTAATTAATTTTTTAATTAAGTTAACTAATTAGGTTTAACTAAACTAATTAACTGGATTAGTTAATTAATCTGTTAATTAGTCTAAGCAGTCAATGACACGGGGGCCCCACCCCCTGTTGACCAGTCAAGCGTTGACTGGTCAACTGGGACCCCCCTGGACCCACTGTCATTTGCTGGTGCACAACTGGGTGCACTACACCGGGTGCACCTAGCGAGTTCCAATTCATTTTCGAATTAAAATAAATTGCATAATATTATTAAAACTTTGAAAAATCATATAAAATAATCCGTAACTCGGATGAAAAAGATTTATATAAGAAAGTCGCTTAGAATTTCGAGACGAATCCGAATACGCGGTCCGTTTGTTTGTCACACATCCCTAGCATACCGAACATGGAACATTCCTCCTCCAGTTCGCCTGTCCGAAAATGCCTAACACCGGGAATGCTTTCCCGAGTGTTTTCCCCCTTCCTCGGTATCGTGTAGTACTGCGTTAGAACACCCCTAGCACCGTTTATTACCATGTCGTGCATCTGTATTGCATCTGTGTGCTATGTATTTATTGTTTCTTCCCCCCTCTTCTCTCTGGTAGACCCCGAGACTCCTGTTGATGCCCTGGTGATCGACTACGTCGACGACGACTCTACTTCCGTTTCAGCAGAGCTTCCAGGCAAGCCCCCCCTTTTGATCATCCCGATATCGCCCATTCCATTCTCTCTTATGCTTGCATTAGAATTTTGCTACTGTTATTGTTTGATCCTATTCTGATGCATAGCCTGCTTTTGTACCTGCTATTGTTACCTACATGCTATGCTAAACTGCTTACTATAGGTTGGCTAGTGATCCATCAGTGACCCCACCTTGTCCTTGTTGCCCCTGCTTCATCATCGACTACTCGAGCAACGTGGTCGAAGACCGAAGCCCGACTGTCCTTGTTACCCCTGCTTCATCATCGACGACTCGAGCAACGTGATCGAAGACCGGAGCCCGACACTTCACATCACATCGCACCCCTTTGTTGCTCGACTCTGCAGAGGTACTATCGGGTGCCGAGGGTGAAGCCTCGTAACGCACTCATGATGATAACTCTGTAGTGTAGCTATTCGGTCGTGGTCATCGAGGGTGATTCCTCTTTCTCCATTCCCGATACGACTCGGTCGTGCAACCCCTCAAGTGTGAACCTCGGGGGTGATTCCTCATAGTTCGCCTTGACGGACACATCGAGAGGAATTCGTCGGGGGTGATTCCTCGGGTTTTCCACCTTGATGTTTTGGACACACAGTTACATGGACTTTACTTGATACCTTTGTGAAAGGCGGGCGGGCCCGGAGAGCACCCGCGGGAGTTGTTACGGTGGCGGCTGGCTGTTTAGCGGTATCACCCAGGAGAGGTGATAGCTCCGGACTTGTCCCGACAGCCGTCACTTCTGTCAATAATGCACTAACAGATTTGGGTATTTGTTTTGAGTTGGCCTCTGGCCTTTACGCACTAACCGCGACGCGAGAATAGTTATGGGCCTCGGCATCGTAGTATCAGCCGAAGCATTGTCAGACGTCCAGTTCAGCATTGCGGCAAGGTCGGATCGTGCTGGCCATCCGAGGCGGTACTGGTATTCACACTGCGCGCAATGACCCGGAGTGCAACGGGCGATGGCCCATGACCCCGGAGCGCTTAGGATGTAGACCGGCGGGGACCTCTCTGCTGAGCCTAGGTAGGGCTACGACGTGTTGATCTCCCGAGGCCGGGCATTGACTCCGAAAAGTGTGTCCGACCAGAGATGATCGAGCGTGAGGGTAACGTGGTGCACCCCTCCAGGGAAGTTATCTATTCGAATAGCCGTGTCCACGGTAACGAACGTTCAGTCTTATATCCTGATCTATTATAACTAGAAATGGATACTTAAGATATGTGATGGAATTGTGGCTGCGAGATTACTTTCTCGCAGGGAGTCGAGGAAGGATCTCTAGGCCGTTAATACTACAACATGCTTGTTAATTATAAACTGCTATTCTGTATTTCCTTCTACTACTGCAAGATGGTGCTTCCCAGAAGATGCTTGAAGATGCTAGTCTTCGATAGGCTAGGTTTTCCCCCTCCTCTTCTGGCATTCTGCAGTTCAGTCCACATATACAGCTTATTCCTGTGATACTGATGCATACTTAGTATAGATCTAATGCTTGCGAGTACTTTGGATGAGTACTCCCGGTTGCTTTGCTCCCCCTTTTCCCCTTCTTCTTTCTGGTTGTTGCAACCAGATGGCGGATCCCAGGAACCAGATGCCACCCCAGTCGACTACTACTACTACCCCAACGGAGCCTACTACTACGTGGAGACAGCTGATGACCAGGAGTAGTTAGGAGGTCCCAGGCAGGAGGCCTTGCCTCTTCGATCGTTGATGTTTGTGCTAGCCTTCTTAAGGCAAAACTTGTTTAACTTATGTCTGTACTCAGATATTGTTGCTTCCGCTAACTCTGTTGCTTTCGAGCTTCTGTATTCGAGCCCTCGAGGCCCCTGGCTTGTAATATGAAGCTTGTATTATTTTAATTTGTGTCTAGAGTTGTGTTGTGATATCTTCCCGTGAGTCCCTGATCTTGGTCGTACACATTTGCGTGCATGATTAGTGTACGGTCAAATCGGGGGCGTCACAAGTTGGTATCAGAGCCGACTGCCTGTAGGATCCCCCTTTCCAACTCCTTGGCCGAAGTTGAGTCTAGTCTTTGAAAAACTGTTTACTAACTTGGATGTGTGGCTTACGGGCCCACGTCGCCATTTGGGTGGTATTAGGATCTTTTACTCCTCGATCTTTACTCCGGGACTCTAAACTCTCTTCTATTCGGGTTAAACGAATTTACTAAATATAACATTAGGATCTCGTGATCACATTCACCCGGAGGTTTGTGTTACCCCTTTCTCGAATGGAGGGCAAAGATCTACTTCACATCATTCACTAACTGCAGGATCCTTCATCGAGGGCACCCTGCGTCGTTACTTGCAAATCCCTCGCTTGAGTGGTTTTACTCTGACGTTGATGTAGTTGTTGCTATGTCCCGTTATTGTATCCCTACATTGCGTGCGTGCCGCCTACTATGTCTAGGATTTTCTCTTGCTCAAACTCATACGAACATTGTGTAATTGGCCCTGTATATGTATTGGTATGTCTTCAATGACTACTACTCCTTTGCTCATTGTTCATGTTACATCATGAATGACTCCATACACTTGCTCCACCCCTTGCTAAGCTAGCCCATGTTGCTTTTCAGCAGGGTGGTTAGACCCGCTAGTCGTGGCCGTGGTGGCAACGCTCCACCACACCCAAATACATGTCCGGAATGGTAAAGCAGTTGAGCTAAATCGCCGGTTCATGAAGGGAGCCATGGCTCAGTTCTCGTGTCCCAATATGGATCAACATACAACCCCAACGACTTTGCAAGACTTTGCACGTCTCAACCCTGTCAACCACCGCAGCTCAACCCAGCCCCTTGATGCTGATGACTGGCTCCGTGACATCACTTTTGAGCTGTCTTCTACTAATGTAGCCCCTGCCAACTATGTTACCTGAACGGCTTATTACCTAAAAGGTCCTGCTGCTCAATGGTAGGACAGCCACAGGTGTTCCTTACCTGTTGGAACTACCATCAGTTGGCCCGAATTCCAAGCTGCATTCCGTGGGCCAATGTTGAACCGCCATGCATGGTTAATCATAATGACCCCATTGAAATTGATGGTTGGAATTCCACGTTTCCCCAGATTGTTTCGAAGTCATCCAATATTGACCTCATTCTGGGAATGGGAGGGTTGAAAACACATATCGCTTCTATCATTTGCGCCACTGAAAACAGTCCACCTACTACATCCTTCGAATGAGATAGTAAGCTACCATGCTCATCTTGTTCGAAATGCCGAAGCACGATTTATTCCTTGGACGCGTAAACGTATCTCCTCTTGCGAGAAACGAAAACGTTCCAATCATTTGAGAAATTCCAAGATGTCTTTTCAAGAGAACTACCCAGTCCATGACCTTGAACTTGTTGCAGTTAAATTGCATTGAAGTTGTGGCGACTTTTCCTTTTGGTAATCATTGTGAGATCACCACCGATCATCAAAGTCAGAAGTAATTGTTTACTCCGCTAGATCTGGATCTCTATCAGCGACGATGTATATATAAAAAAATATATTGCAGACTATGACTACGGTATTTCTTATACCCCTGGCAAGGCTAATACCATGGCCGATGCCATGAGTCGCAAGTCTTTTTGCAACAACCCGTTGGCTTATAAAGCTCATCCCCTGCAAAATGGTCTCACCTACAGAGATCATCCGATCCGCATTCTCGTTAAAGTTGAATGTCGCAACTGTTTGAGGGCTAGCAAATTTCTAAAGTTTAGTGGTCAAATCCTTCTAAAGATGAAGCCACTTGGGAACTCAAGGATCGTCTTCATGATAAATGCCCCGTTTTGTCTCCTTTTACCTCCTAAAATCTCGGGACGAGATTTCTTGTAGTGGAGGAGAATTGTGACGCCCGGATAATTAAGCTACAGTAATCCTCAGTTAATGATGCCATGTCATCACATTACTGTTGCTAATCCCCGCTTGATCCAAATCATAATTCAAATTCAAGTTCAAATTGAAGTCTGAGATTCAAATTTCTCAAGCATGAAAACAAAATGTTCAAAGTGTTGTAAATAATCTTGGGATATTTGTCATGATTGAAACCCGTATTTTACCAATTGTGTAAATACCTTAAATGAGTAAAACATGGGTCAAAACAATATTTTTAAATCACTTTTAAAGTTATAAAAATTATAAAGCTTTTCAACTGCTTCTCAAACCTCTTGAGGCAGTGCTAAATATTTCATAATAATTATTGAGACAAGCAAAAGAAAAATGCTAAATAGAAAATAATATGGGGAAACAATAAACAAAAATAATAAAAGGAAAATAAAATGTAAAAGGGTAAAGGGCCCTCCCCTCTCCCTGGGCCTAGAGGCTCAGTTAGCCGAATGACTAGCCCAGCTACACCCTCCTCCCACCTCCTGTTCACGGGGAGGGGGCCGTGGCAGCCATCCACGACGCCTTGCCGCGGCGGCAGCCATCGGCCGGCTCCTCCCTCTACATCTACCCCGGCACCCCTCCCAGGCAACCCTAGTTCTCACTCCCCTCCTTCTTGCGCCGTTTTCTCGCGGATAACACACACACGCACTGCCGACGCCATGGTCGATCTCGTCCTCATGGCCACCATGCTCCCCGGCGCTTGGGAGGATGACCAGGATCTTCACCATCGTCATCTGCTTCACCTACGTGCGTCGTATCGAGCGGGACGTCCTCATACGTGAGTCCCTGATCTTGGTCGTACACATTTGCGTGCATGATTAGTGTACGGTCAAATCGGGGGCGTCACAACGACCGACTTCCATCGGAAGAGTACTGTACGTGGAGAGGCTGACAGCTGGGTCCACGGCCACAGCCAAGTTTTTTCGTGATTTGCCAAGTAAGTCGCTTTGACAGGCCTATTGGGCCGCAAATCTTTCAAGACGAGGAGAGCTTCATTCGGCTGGCCGAGAAAATGGTTTATCAGTAATGATAAATGGGATGTACATTTTTAAAACACATCAAACCGGCAATTAGTTTCAAATTTCTTTTTTTCAGTTCGAGATTTTAAATTGCATTAATTTTTATGCGTGGACAATTTGTTGGATTTTATATTGATATACATTTATTTTTAAAACAGTTTGAATGTGACTCGAAATTTCGGGATAAAAAACAGTTCGGACCGCAGCGAAATATGCAAAATTTCGTATAATTTTTTAACCGTGGCCACAATATGGATTGTAATGCTAACAAAAAGAATATGGGCTAAAAAAACCTTAAGAATTAGCAAATGGGCTGTAAATTATTATAAATAATGGCAGACAGGATGTATGATGTTTTCAACAGATTTGAGGCTTTCCTAAAAATAAAGGTTAACGCACAAGCAGTGACTGTTGGATGTCCATCCAACGGCCGTCGTGCTTCTTCAATCTCTGCGCTTCCTGCTCCAGCCGCTCAAACAAGCGCCAGCGGGACTGCCTGCTCCCTCCTTCCCGCGGTGGGCTGTGCTGCCGCGCAGGCCTCACCGCCCCACTGTACTCCCATCGCTGGCCTAGCCATCCCTCTACTCACCCACACATGATGTTATTCTCCGGTGACGGCAGACGAACTAGTGAACCCTCGTACAGTCGTACTCCCCTCCGCGTCAGAAACAACTGTCGAGTCTTCCCTACCTCCGTGTCGTTCCCTTCCTAGGCCTCGCCGTCGTCCACCACCCTGGTGCTCTCAGCGCAGCCTAGTCAATGTGGTCAACAACCGAAATGCATCTGAAGTGGACTGTACATGGAGAGGCTGACAGCTGGGTCCACGACCGCACGCAAGGAAATGCCTCCTTATTACGCGCAAAATAATGATTCCTCCACCTGACATCTGGGACCCATCGAAAGGGCCTTTGTATTTCGCGAAAAAAACGTTACGGCTGCTGACAGCTTGGACCCACTAGCTATATCTTCACACGCAAGGAAGTGCCTCCTTATTACGCACAAAAAAATGAATACCCCCCTGCTAGCTGGGACCCAGTATAGTGGCAGGCTGACTTGTGGGACTACTAAGTTAACGGGGACGGAGGGCTTTGTCAACTTAGTCAATATGAACGATTCTAGCTCCAATGACCGTACGATGTCCATCCAACGGCCGTAGTGCTTCTTCGACCTCTGGTCTTCTTGCTCCAGCTGCCCAAACCTGCGCGGGTCGTGCCTCGTGCTCCTGCCTCCTATGGCCGGCTGTGATGCGGCGAAGGCCTCACCACCCCCTACTACTCCCACTGCTGGCCCAGCCATCCCTCTACTCGCCCACACCCCCAGTTTTTCTGCGGTGACGGCAGCCTCACACCGCAGTGAACCCTCATACTCCTCTACGCATGGGCATCCACTGCCGCGTCTTCCCCGGCTCCGCGTCGTCCCCTTCCTAGGCCTCGTCGTCGCCCACCGCCCTGGTGCTCTCGACGCGGCGTGGTCAACGTGGTCAAGGAACGACTTCCATCGGAAGAGTACTGTATGTGGAGAGACTGACAGCTGGGTCCACGGCGGCCGCAAGGAAGTGCCTCCTTATTACGCGAAAAATATATTCCTCCACCTGATAGCAGTGACCCATCAGACAGGCCACCATATTTGGAAAAAAAATGTTTCCCCCCTGACTGTTGGGACCCACCGGACGGGCCATCATATTTCGTGAAAAAATGTTCCGCCCGCTGTCAGCTCGGACCCACTGGAAGTGCCACCTTATTACGCACCAAAAAATTGAATACTCCCCCTGGTAGTTGGGACCCACCTTGGTGGGTGGCTGACTTGTGGGCCTACTAAGTTGACAGGGACGGAGTGCTTTGTCAACTTAATCAATATGAACGATTCTAGCTCCAGTGACCGTACGATGTCCATCCAACGGTCGTAGTGCTTCTTCAACCTCTGGTCTTCTTGCTCCAACCGCCCAAAGCAGCGCTGGTCGTGCCGCATGCTCCTGCCTCCCGCGGCCGGCTGTGCTGCCGCGGAGGCCTCACTGCCCCCTACTATTCCCACCGCTGGCCAGGCTCTGCGACGACGGCAGCCTCACACCGCAGTCGAACCAGTGAACCCTCGTACTCCTCTCTGCACGGGCTTCCACTACCGCGTCTTCCCCGGCTTCGCGTCGTCCCCTTCCTAGGCCTCACCGTCTTCCACCGCCCTGGTGCTCTCGGCGTGGCGTGGTCAACGTGGTCAAGGAACAACTTCCATCGGAAGAGTACTGTATGTGGAGAGGCTGACAGCTAGGTCCACGGCCGCAGCAAGGAAGTGCCTCCTTAGTACGCGCAAAATAATTATTACTCCACCTGACATCGGGGACCCATCAGAAGGGTCACCGTATTTCGCGAAAAAAACGTTTCCTCCTGACTACCGGGACTCACCAGCTACATCTTCGCACGCAAGGAAGTGCGTCCGGGCAAAAAAAATGATTCGCCCCCTGACTGCTGGGACCCACCAGCTACATCTTCGCACGCAAGGAACTGCCTGACAGTCGGGACCCACCTAGTCGAAGCATACGTAGCATTGTCATTCTGGTCTCGAACGTGTACATGCATACTGGTCGATGTAGAGGCACGCACGTGTCGTAGCAGAGGAGCGCACGTAGCATGTACACGTACGTTCAGCGGCCAGTGTGCAAGAAAGAAAATACGGCCACGTACGTACATACAGGTAGGGTCTTGAACGCCTACTCGCGCCTACGTACGGCCGGGGCTCGTGTACATGGCTGGGTCGGAACAAAGAAACTGCGTCGTCGTCGTGTTCATGGGGAGGCAACGAAATGCGTCGTGTTCATCGGGAGGCAATGAAACGCGTGGGAGCCAACCGGCTTGGATGGAACAGCCGATGGAAACGAGGCCTGGCATATCGCAGAACGGAGGAAACGGCCTTGTGTTCGATCGGCCACGGTCGAAACGGGATCATGTTCATCGGGAGGGGTCTGGTGTACCGCAAAACGGAGGAAACGGACCTCCTACGATCGAAACGGGGGTCCTATTGATCGGGAGGGGTGTGGCGTACCGCAAAACGGAGGAAACAGACTTGTGTTGGAGCGCTACGGTCGAAACGGGGGTCTTGTTCCTCGGGAGGGTTGTGGCGTACCGCAAAACAGGACTCCACGGGATACTGTTCATCTCCACCGTCGACCACCTCCAGCCTTAACGGGCTACGGTTCCTCCACCGTCGACCTCCTCCTGCCTCCACCTGCGACTGTTCAGCCTCCACCGCGCGCTACTCCACCGGCTACTGTTCAACCAGCCCTCTCCATGGGCTCTTGTTTAACCACCCCTCCACGAGCTACTGTTCATCCAGCCCTCCACCGTCTACTATTCATCCAGCCCTCCACGGGGTGGTCCTGTTCATCCAGCCCTCCACGGGGTCATGTCGAACCGGCTCGATCGATCGGGGTCCTGTTCAACATCCCCATCGTGAACTGTTCATCCAAACCACCCAGTAACGCTCACTGTTCATGCAGAGGCAGCATCGATCGGCTTCAGTGAGCAGCAGTAGCGAAGGAATCGCTCGATCGGGTTCAGTTAACAGCCATCGATCAATTGCTCGGATTCAGTAACGTGTAGCCTGCAGTGCAATCGCTCGGGTTTAGTTAGAGCCCAATGCCTCGCTCGGGTTCAGTTAGAGCCCAAGGCCTCGCACCCACACACGTGCATGTATGAGGGAAACGCGCATCGCTCGGCCCCGAGCACCCAACGTAACCAGGAACACGCTCATATTTTCCTCGCCCTCGCTTCTACCACGGTTTTTTCCGTCATGGACGGCCCAAAGAATGTCATGCAGCTACGTCTTCGGCCCGCCCAGGACGAAAAGCCCATTTTCTGTCATGATTTTTTGTCATAGAAGTAGGACCTCACCACATCTATATGATACCGTGTTTTGTCACAATTATTATCATAGAAGTGTCATAAGTATGACAGAAAAAAGTTTCGTTCGGCCCAAAATGTCACAGATGTGTCTTTTTTTGTAGTGTTGGTGTGTGAATTAAGTATCTCACTATCCTTTTCACAGCCATAAGATGACATTCTTTGGGGGGGGGGCGCTTGATATCATGCACACATGCACACACTTAGCATAATGTCGGGATGGGAGGCACATAGATATAACAATGAACCAATTATAGAGCGGTAAACCTTTTGGTCAACCGGTTCGCCATCCTTTGTCAAGTCAAGTTGTCCACTAGTAGGCATGGGTGTAGTCATACCTTTGCCTTCTTGCATGTTGAACTTCTTGAATAAGTCCTTCGTATACTTTGTTTGAGAAACAAATGTGCCCTCCTTAGTTTGCTTGGTTTGCAAACCAAGAAAGAACTTGAGTTCACTCATCATAAACATCTCGAACTTCTCCGACATAGGTCTTGCAAACTTTTCACTAAAAAGAGGGTTAGTCAAGCCAAATATGATATCATCAACATAAATTTGGCACACGAGTAATTCACCATTAACTCTTTTATTAAAAAGTGTTGAATCAATTTTCCCAATTCCAAAGCCTTTTTCAATAAGGAACTTGGTCAAGCATTTATACCACGCTCTAGGAGCTTGTTTAAGACTATAAAGAGCGTTGTGAAGTTTGTAAGCGTGATTAGGTTTCTTGGGATTAATAAAGCCGGGAGGTTGTTTAACATAAACTTCCTCCTCAATTTCACCATTGAGAAAAGCACTTTTAATGTCCATTTGATATAAAGTGATATCATGATGATTTGCATAGGCAAGTAAGATGCATATGGACTCAAGTCAAGCAACTGGGGCATATTTCTCACCATAGTACATACCTTCTACTTGAGTGTAGCCTTGGGCTACGAGACGGGCCTTGTTGTGAACAACTTTCCCATCTTCATCTTGCTTATTGCGAAACACCCATTTGGTACCGATGATGTTTTGGTTGTTATCGGGATTCTCAACCAATGTACAAACTTTGTTTCTCTCGAAGTTATGTAGTTCTTCATGCATAGCATTCACCCAGTCCGGATCATCAAGAGCATCTTCAACCTTCATAGGTTCAAAGTTAGATATGAAAGGGTAATGTTTACAAAAGTTAGCTAAACGAGATTTAGAGCGAGTGATTCTCCCGGTTTGGATATCATCGTAGATTTGCTCTACGGGATGATCTATAGAAATTCTTGCTCTAACTCATGAGAGCTTTTGCTTGGGTCGGGGTGGAACATCCACTTCATCTTTATCTTCTTGACCTTCTACATTGTTTTTGGCATTGTTGTCCTCTTGTCGAGGTGGAGAAGGAGGTCGATGAGGTTCATTTTGATGCAATTCCTCGTTTCCTTCATCTTGGCGTGTCCCACTTGTGGATGCCTCCAAGTCAACTTGTGGTTCACCTTGACGTGAAGTTGAGGCATCCACTTGAATGGATGAAGTATTCTCCTTCACCTCGTTGGGCGAATCTTGCCAATAGACAAGTATTGATGAGGACATGGCTACCTTGGATACGACCAAAAATATTGCATACATGTATATTTGTGAGGTTATTTCTAATGCAAGCTATGCAACAATTTATTTATATCATCCAGGACAAAAATACTTCACAAACTATTGTGTCATGTCTAATTCCAGGTGTATGGGACATTTATACAATCCACAAATGAAGATAAGGGAAAAAGAGAAGTTTAGGTGTTGTTCAAAAAGTTCTCTCACGTCACTTTTGGGCCAAGAGAAGATAGAGTCCAAGTCTCTCACGTTCTGCATCCAGATTCGGACTTCACACACATACCTGACTCAAAACGGCAAGAACTCCTTCATACGGACTCCGAATTGGGTGATTCCTTTTTTGTTGGAAACTAGATTTCATACACTTTCCAACCCAATTGGATTCACCTCGAAATTCGTCCGGAGCGTTGCGATATCGACGAAACAATCTGACGCTGCAGTAGAATCCGAGTCAAACCACAAGTCCAAAGATGTTGCATCACCTCCACTTGGGCCCATGAGCCTTGTACGACCTAGGGTTAGTTTTAGGCTGCGTTGGGACGTTCTTCCACCTCCTTGGCTGGCACCCCTTGCTCCTATATAAGTAGATCCATCTAGTAGCTTTTTCTTTGGGATTTGTTTAGTCAAAAGTTAGCCATTGCAACTTCGTGTACTTCGTTTGTGTCCAACGACCAGACCAAGACCGCTTACGGATCCCCATCTTTCTCAATACTTCATCTATATTTGCAATATTCAGAGTGCTTTATCATATTCTTGCTTGTTCTTTGATTGCATGCAGGAATAGACCTTCGTGGTCAGGCTGATCGTGCTTCTGGCATCATCATTAACCCCTGGAGATTGGTTTAGCGATTGCTAAGGCGCAATATCGTGCACGTTTGTAGTCGGATCGTCAAAGTCGTCTCCACCAAATCGATAGTTACCATCTCATCGAAAGATCGGGCCCCTCGCCTGTATCAAGTGTTATCAGTTTTCAGGATCCTCGGTGAGAATTTCTAGTTATTCCTAGATTATATTTATTTTCTTACCTATTGTCCAAGGAAAAGCCACAAAAAAAATTAGATCCATTCATCCTTTGTCCTAGCCAGTCTGAGCCTTTACAATTTTCTTTTCATTGTTTGCATTATTGAATTATCGGTTGCATCGTCATGTCGAGTTGCTGGTCTTAGTGTCTAGTTCGTTAGAGTTTCGAGTTCTGTTCACATTAGTCACATCGTCGCTGCATCATTATCCCTTCCGCTGTCCACCACCTCATCCATCAATTTCCATCTCGTGCTACCCATCGTTCATTGTCACAATCATACTTGAAGTCGTTCGCATCTTTACTTGATCCAATCTGCATCTTATCAAGTTTGTCTTGGAAAGAGGGAGAAACAAAAAAAAGACAGAGAAAAAAAGTAAAAAAAAGAGGAGAGAAAGAAAAAGGAAACAGTGTGAGGAGAAAAAGGAGAGGAAAAAAGACAAAATTCGGATCTATTAGAGTCAATCTCGTAGTTGAATTCGGATTGGAATCTGTTTTCTATACTGTTCAGTAAAACAGGCATATCTTTCCCATACGCAGTCCGTTTTGGCTCCACAAATACTCAAATTAAAGTTAGCGATGAGCCGCATCTAAATAGTTGTAGGAGCTAGTTCAAAATTTCGCACCTCAAAATCGGCTTCTAAATAGGTCTTTTTGCCCTCTGAAGTTCACGAACACAGCTTGTTCCAGTTTTTCAGGCCAGTTTTAGAATTTTTTGACACTTCATATCAACTCAGAATTGAGCGATTCTTTTTGCGTTTGAAAGCTTGAGTCAGTAGCATTCTGTAGAAAAAAATTATCATAAAATTGGCACAAACTTTTCAAGAGGAAAGTTGGAGAGAGAGTTGTTGTATATTCTGCTTGGCAGTTGTTTTCATCATTATCTTTACTGTCGTTGTGATCTTCACTTATATCTTGCTGTCCAGAGCTACTTCGTATCCTTTATTGATGCTAGTTGTGCTACACCGTGACCTCATTAGTGTTCTAGGCTCACCTCTCTAGTCCGGTCTAGCCTAGGACCAGCACAGTACCGTCATTGAGCGTTTATTCAACATTGCATCTCTGAATTGATTATTGCTAATATTTTGCTGCCATATATAGCCAACCTAGCTCCACATATTTCTACACCGTGCATATTTACGTTCACCTGGCAATCACTTTACTCAGTCTTTGGAGTTATTTGACACCGCTGGCTGCCTATCACCACCTGCTACATGGTAAGAACTTGTAAGATATTGATATTTGCTTTAGTGTGAGCGCTTTACCACTACATCCTAGTAGTTCATAGGAACATTATTCTCAAATTTTGTTTCTTGTTTCTACTAATCATGACAGGTACCGTAGACAGAAGTTTTTGGACGACGTATACATCTTCACCATCATGAGACGTGTGACAACACACACAAGCACATGGTCAGGTTATTTCTTTACCGTCATTTGAGGGTAGATTTAATCCTGCTATTTATCTAGCTTGGGAGCTTGAAGTAGAAAAAGTTTTTAGTCACATCTTTTTTTTGAACTTGAGAGAGTACGAGCTGTCACTAGAGTATTTACTGGTTTTGCTTCTGTTTGGTGGAGTGTGCATTGTAAGAAAATTATTGATAACCAACCTACAACTTGGAAAGATTTGAAGGCTGTAATGAGAAAACATTTTTTCCTTCTTACTATCGCCGTGAATTGCTTCGCAAATTGGAACAATTAAAACAAGGTAGTAACACTATTCATACTTACGACCAAGAGTTCAAATCTTGTATGCATCATTGTGACATAGAAGAATCTGAGGATGATACAATGAATAATTTTTTTGGTGGTTTGAACCATGATATTCGCCCAAGATTTCAGTATATTCCTCGTTGCATTACCGGTATGTATGTTCGTGCTTGTACCTTTGAGAGACAAATATAGGAGGATGCATTGTGTGACTACAACAACTACTATTCCAGTTCATGCTCATCACCACTGGTTGGTTCCTCCACCATTGCACCTACTAGAGCAGCCACACCTCCGATTGTGAGCGTGACATCATCTAAAGTGTATGGTACATTGTCATTGTCCGTACCTACATCAGCTACATCTTTGCGACAAGGTAACAGTAAAATCAATGATGATATAACTTCACAAGAGGATGATGCATATCTAGTTAACTTGAATACATGATGTATTGAATTACCTGTTGATTTGAGCACACCACCTAGTTTAGATAATCATGTTAATGTCATGAATGCGTCATGTGATCAAACAACTAAAATACCAACAATTTTGAGTGCACCCATTGAATAACTGTTGATGCAAAAGAATCATGTGAATCAGAGAATAAATCAGATTTCGATAAAATACATTCGAAAATAATTGTGCAAATGTTTAAACATTTTGATATGACCTCTAATCTTGGTGACGATTCTATGTCAAATGACTTATTGCGTGTTTGCTTATTTAAGCATGTTGTAGCCTGTGAATTTCAAGCAAGTAAGGTTTATTCACCAATGTTGGGGTGGTTTAATGATGAACATTGTCAATCTTTTGATATGAACAAGAGCTTCACTTATTTGTGCAAACCGAGTTGCAATATTTTCATGCCTTCTACCTCTTGTGATAATATTTTGGCTTTGTATTATACGAATTACGGAAGTTACACATCTATACATGTGTCATATGTGCGAAAATTAAGGAAAGTAAAAATGGATGACATATACATATACAACATGTACACCTTGTCTATTTTCTTACCCATATTTCAGATTAAGCAACGCCGAGGACGGCTCTATTTCCAATAAAGGGAGGATGATGAGGACATGACTACCTTGGATACGACCAAAAATATTGCATACATGTATATTTGTGAGGTGATTTCTAATGCAAACTATGCAACAATTTATTTATGTCATCTAGTTCAAAAATACTTCACAGGCTATTGTGCCATGTCTAATTCGAGGTGTATGGGACATTTGTACAATCCACATATGAAGATAAGGGGAAAAGAGAAGTTTAGGTGTTGTTCAAAAAGTTATCTCACGTCACTTTTGGGCCAATAGAAGATAGAGTCCAAGTCTCTCACGTTCTGCATCCAGATTCGGACTGCATAGACATACCTGACTCAAAACGGCAAGAACTCCTTCATACGAACTCCGAATTGGGTGATTCTTTTTTTTGTTGGAAACTAGATTTCGTACACTTTCCAACCCAATTGGATTCACCTTCAAATTCATCCGGAGCGTTGAGATATCGACGAAACAATCTGACGCTGCAGCAGAATCCGAGTCAAACTACAAGTCCAAAGGTGTTGCATCACCTCCACTTGGGCCCATGAGCCTTGTACGACCTAGGGTTAGTTTTAGGCTGCCTTGGGACGTCCTTCCACCTCCTTGGCCGCCACCCCTTGCTCCTATATAAGTAGATCCATCTAGTAGCTTTTTCTTGGGGATTTGTTTAGTCAAAAGTTAGCCATTGCAACTTCGTGTACTTCGTTTGTGTCCAATGACCGGACCAAGACCGCTTATGGACCCCCATCTTTATCAATATTTCATATATGTCTGCAATATTCAGAGTGCTTTATCATATTCTTGCTTGTTCTTTGATTGCATGTAGGAATAGACCTTCGTGGTCAGGCTGATCGTGCTTCTAGCATCGTCAGTAACCCCTGGGGATTGGTTTAGCGAGTTCTAAGGCTCAACGTCGTGCACGTTTGTAGTCGGATCGTCAAAGTCGTCTCAACCAAATCGATAGTTACCATCTCATCGAAAGATTGGGGCCCTCGCCTCTATCAAGTGTTGTATTGCCTCCGAAGGGTCTTTGTCTCCTACATCAATTGGCAATTTCTCTACTTGCGAGCCGTTAGATTCATCAAACTACACATCTACCGTCTCTTCAACCTTTCGGGTGAAATTGTTGTAGACACAATACGTGTGAGAGTTTAAGCCGTAACCGAGTAGAATACCTTAATGAGACTTAGGAGCAAATTTCAAACGACGATGCTTGTCCAGAATGTAACACTTTGAGCCAAATACTCGAAAGTATCCAACTTGAGGTTTGTTACCGGTGAGAAGCTCGTATGTCGTCTTGCCAAGAAGTTTGTGAAGATATAGTCGATTTGTAGTATGACAAGTTGTCTCAACCGCTTCTGCCCAAAAGTGTCTTGGCGTCTTGTACGCATCAAGCATAGGTTCTCGCCATTTTGATGAGTGTCCGGTTCTTCCTCTCAACAACTCCATTTTGTTGAGGTGTCTCCGTAGCCGAGAACTCATGTGAAATCACTTCTTCGTCAACAAAGGTATCCGCATTTGCGTTGTTGAAGTCCATTCGGTTGTCGCTCCGAACCCTCTTGATCTTCACTTCAAATTGGTTTTGGGCCTTCCTAGTGAAGTTTTTGAAGATCTTTTGGACCTGCGATTTATCATCAAGAAAGAACACCCACGTAAATCTTGAAAAAACATCAACAATGACTAATCCAAAAGAGTTACCACCGAGACTCTTGTAAGCATTGGGACAAAAAAGATCCATGTGAAGTAGCTCAAGCGGTCTTCTCGTAGTCATGATGTTCTTCATGGGATGACTTCCTCCAACTTGTTTTCCTGCTTGACAAGCACTACAAAGTCTATCCTTGTCAAATATAACATCTTTAACATCAAGGATATGATCACCTTTAATAAGCTTATCAAGATTTCTCATGCCGACATGACCTAGCCTTCTATGACACAACCAACCTTTAGAAGATTTAGCAATAAAACAAGTGAGAGGTTGGGCTTTCTTAGTAAAGTCAACAATGTATAGGTCACCTCTATGAATGCTAGTAAAGACCATATTATGATTATCTCTATGGAAGACTTGGCAATCAACATGGGTGAATAGCACATTTAAACAAAAATCAGCTAATCTAGACATGGAAAGAAGATTATAGCCGAGATATTCTACAAGCATGACATTCTTGATAGAGCTATCGTTGGATATGGCCAGCTTACCAAGGCCAACAACTTTACCCTTAGAGTTGTCACCAAAGGTAACATACTTTGGTGGACCATCGTTTCTAGCAAGCTCATCAAACATGTCCTTATCTCCGATCATATGATCTGTGCATCCACTATCAAGCACCCATTTCTTTCCTCTGGCTGCATAACCACGGAGATTATCCATAAGACCAAAGTGTCTCATTTTTTCATCAAGGTGAAAGTCACTTTCATCATCCTCATCATAATATCCATGTTCAACATCGTCTTGTGATTCATCAACACCTAGAGAGAGTGATTCATTAGTTATGTGATCATGACAATGTTCATCTTTATGAATTCTAATGATTTTCGAGATGATATTACTAATGATTCCTACATCTCCTGTGGCACTCATAAGTTCACGAAGCTCAAATAAAATTCATCAAATTTGGGATCACTAGTGTTCATTTTATTTAAAGCAATGAACTTTTGAAGGATCACATCTAGATTTTTCAAAGAGTAGTCCGGAAATCAATCCTCAAGGAATTTCCATATGGTGTAAGCACATTTGAAAGTTGGTAAGCAAACAAGCAAATTTCTAGGCAATCCTCTAGTAATAAGATCAACAGTTCTAAGATTGCGAATTATGTCATTGGTAGTAGGATTGAAAGGGTCAAAGGGGGCACATAAGGGCTAACAATATACTTGTTCAAATGATATTCATTTTGAAGATCTCAACCATGTCATTTCTCCATTCCTTATAAAATTCTCCATCAAGCATAGGCACTCTACGTCTAATACTCCCGATCATACACTCATCCATCTCCCTCCAATGGTGATTAAACCAAAGCAATGGAGACCAAAGCTCTCATACCAATTGAGAGGATCGAAGAAGAGGTGTCTAGAGAACCCTAAAAAAAGAGGTGTCTAGAGGGGTGGTGATTAGAATCTCAACAAGATATATAGTAGTTTTTAAGTTCTTTAAGTTGAGGTGGAGTTTTCAGCACAATTTCAAACATTCACAATACATTTCAAGCAACAATGGCAAGAGTATATGAGCAGCGGAAAGTAAAGCATGCAAGTTGCAAGAAAGTAAAGGGATGGGATTGTGAAAGGATCGAGAAGAGGTGTCTAGAGGGGGTGAAGAGACTCCTAGCAAGAAAAGTGGCAGCTTTTAAATTACTTTGAGTTTAGGTGGAGATGTAGAACATGTTTAACATTAGCAATGCACATCAAGCAAGCATGACAAAAGTATATGTGTAGCGTAAAGTAAAGCATGCAACTTTGACTACTTGACCAAATAAAAACCTAGCCTTTTCCCAATTTGAAGTCATGGCAGATTTTAGCAATTATGCACAAGTCAAGCAATCAACCTATACATGCAATTCTAAGAGTGTAGCAGCAGAATGTAAAGCAATTGCATATGAAGGTAAAGGGGGGAGTTTGAAGGAGCAAATTCAAGTGTAGACACAGATGTTTTTGTCGTGGTTCCGATAGGTGGTGCTATCGTACATCCACGTTGATGGAGACTTCAACCCACGAAGGGTAATGGCCGCGCGAGTCCACGGAGGGCTCCACCCACGAAGGGTCCACGAAGAAGCAACCTTGTCTATCCCACCACGGCCATCGCCCACGAAGGACTTACCTCACTAGGATAGATCTTCACGAAGTAGGCGATCCCCTTGCCCGTACAAACTCCTTGGTTCAACTCCACAATCTTGTCGTAGGCTCCCAAGTGACACCTAACCAATGTAGGAGACACCACTCTCCAAAAGGTAATAGATGGTGTGTCGATGATGAACTCCTTGCTCAAATGCTTCAAATGATAGTCTCCCCAACACTCAAACAGTTCCTCACAGATTTGGATATGGTGGAAGAATGATTTGAGTGGAAAGAAACTTGGGGATGGCTAGAGAACAAGATTTATGTGGTAGGAATGGAATATCTTATCTCAACACTTGAGTAGGTGGCTCTCTCTCAGAACATGTATGTTGGAAGTGTAGGTATGTTCTGATGGCTCTCTCCATGAATGAAGAGTGGGTGGAGGGGTATATATAGCCTCCACACAAAATCTAACTATTACACACAATTTACCAGACTCGGTGGGACCAATTCAGAGAACTCGGTCATACCGATTTAGTTCATAATGTGACCAATAGGCATTTCGGTGGGACCGATATGATCAACTCGGTAGGACCGATTTCATTAGGGTTAGGGCATAACATAATCTCGGTGATACCGATTACACAAACTCGATGGGACCGATTTTGGTAATAAGCACACCAGAGAGTTAGTCAGGAAAACTCGGTGGGACCGATTCGCTCGTTTCGGTGGGACCAAAACATTACGAAGAGGAAACAGAGAGTTTGCATTGCGAACTCGGTGGGGCCGATCGCTCATCTTGGTTAGACCAAAATGTTACGAAGGGAAACAGAGACTTTGCAATCCCATCTCGGTGAGACCGAGATCCCTTTCGGTGAGACCGCAATGATTAGGGTTTCTAGCAATGGCTAGGTCAAATGAACTCGGTGGCGCCGGATAGAACTTTTTGGTAGGGCTGAGTTTGACTTTTGGTTTGGGACATATGTGGATGTGAGAAAATGGTTGAGGGTTTTTGGAGTATATCACTAAGCACTTTGAGTAAGCAACCCATTAAGCAACACATCATCCCCTTTTAATAGTATTGGCTTTCCTATGGACTCAATGTGATCTTGGATCACTAAAATAGAAAATGTAGAGTCCTGAGCTTTGAGCTTGAGCCAATCCTTTGTCCTTATCATCTTGAAGGGGTTCCACATCCTGTAGTCCATGCCACTCCATTTGTTGAACTTGTCTTAAATATACTAGATGAAAATATTAGTCCAATAAGATATATGTTGACATTAATTACCAAAATCACCCAGGGAGCACTTGTGCTTTCAATCTCCCCCTTTTTGGTAATTGATGACAACATAAATCAAAGCTTTAGATAAAGATATGAAGAATAGCAAGTAAAGCTTTGGAAGGATATGTAACATGCATAGGCTCCCCCTACATGTATGCAATCATGTAAATATAGAATATAAGAGCATGTGAAAGCATAGACATGACAGAGAAAGCAATGAGTTACATGTATCTTGGCTATATGCATCAGAGCAAATGATATGAATATATGAAGTGTATCCTCATGTTCATGATTCCTTCTTGCAAACAATATGTACATTAGCAAGAAATCTTCATGCACATGAGTGTGATGCATATACTTACCTTGTGATCTTGAGCTGGTTTATGAAGGGATGAACCTGAGTAAACAAGGTTAGATAACACATGTACATCTACTAGACAGAGCAACAAAAAAGCCACAAGAGTACCAAGATTGGGATAACATGTAGAGAGTGAGTACTGGGTACTCTAGAATGCAGACATGTTCCCAAAAGTAAAATATATGCAATGAATTCAAAAGACTTTCTTCCCTAGCAGTCTTTCTCCCCCTGAATCTTATATTGGATAATGGAAGAAATTAGGGAAACAGAATCAGAGCAAAACAGATCATATGAATAACATAGACATGTCTTTCCCCTCTTAAAGACATGTGACTTCTCTCCTCTTGAACACCAATCATCTGGGGCATGTGATTCCGTTCTCCCCCTGTTTGAAATATTCTCTCCTTAAGCTTAAGCTTTGATGCGAACTTTCTCTCCCCCTTAAGCTTTGATGTGAACTCTCTCTCCCCCTTTGACATCAATGCCCAAGAAGGGATCTTCTGGAGTGTGAGTCAAACTAGGTTTGGTCCTTGAGTCACAAAGCAGAGCAGTATAAAAATGTGATGCTGGTAGAGGACAAGAATCATTGAGTGGAGCTGCAACAGATATGCAAAATGCAAATGACAAATTGTCTCTTCAATATTGAAATCGGTTACACCGAGTTATTTGCTTTGGTGGCACCGAGATGGTTCGGTTTGACCGAGAGAGGCAAATCGGTGTGTCCGAGTTCTACACAGAGATAACAAGTGTCTTCTGAGCTCACTAGGCAAATGAAATATCACAAATATTTGCAAGGAATTAACTGAATGATTTGCAATGAATTTGATGAAGAATATGCAAGACAAAACAGAGAAAATAAAATCTAGATGAAGTTTTTTTGTTTTAAAAGAAGGGAAACAAAATGCAAGGAACAAATGCACAAACTTATAGAAACACTAGAGAACTTCATCTAGAATTGGTCAGCGACAAAGTCACCTATGTTTGCGTATATTGACTTAGGAGTCAAGCGAAGACACTTGATCATAGGTCATACTCATCGTTTAAGCTCAAAATGGGGTTGCAATTTTTCGTTTAAGCATGTTGATGTATTCACATCTTGTTGAGTTGCTTTGACCCATGACTTGGGGTAAAGCTTCTCTAAGATGGAATGACATACCTTGGGTGGTGGTGTTGATCTTGATCATGTAGTTGAACTTGTGTGGGTTGCTCAAGGTTGATGTAGCTCATCAAGAATTGGGAGCACCACTTGTAGTTTGAGTTCATCTTCCTACATGGGTTAGTCTTGCAAGGAAGAGCACTTGTGTATCCAAAATGACAATCATGATAACTTGATACCAAATGAAATTTGATATATAGAAATTGTCAAAGGATATGTTGAAGGGTTTCATGCTTCCTTGTCTTCAACCACCATGGTGTAGAGACTTGGTGATGTAGAGATTGCTCAAGATGTGAGTTAGTTGCAATCCCATGGATTTAGATTCATCCAAGTTCCTACAAGGCTTAGATAGCATGCAAGGGTACAAACATATCGAAGACATATGATCAACATCATAAGAGAAAAAGTCAAGGATTAGTCAAAGGCTTATGCCTTGCATGTATCCAAGTGGAGTTCCTACTCCAAGTTTGAGGCGTCAATAATGTTCAATTCACCTCTCAACCTGCAAAGCACTTTCTCATCAAGTGGTTTAGTAAATATATCTACCAATTGCTTATCGGTGCGAACATGTTTAAGATTGATATCACCCTTAGCAACATGATCTCGAATGAACTAATGACGAACTTCAATATGATTGGTTCGAGAATGTTGCATGGGGTTGTGAGCAATCTTAATAGCACTTTCATTTTCACAAAGCAATGGAACATGTTTCACATTGATCCCATAATCTTTAAGAGTTTGGGTCATCCAAAGTAATTGAGCACAACATGAACCAGCGGCAATGTATTTCGCTTCAGCGGTGGATAAGGATACTGAGTTTTGTTTCTTGGAAGACCAAGACACAAGAGATCTACCAAGAAATTGACAAGTTCCCGAAGTGGACTTTCTGTCAACCTTGTCTCCGGCATAGTCCGAATCGGAGTAGCCAACAAGATCAAAAGAGGACCTCTTGGGATAACAAATGCCAAAAATTGATGTATGAATTAAGTATCTTACTATCCTTTTCACACCCTTAAGATGACATTCTTTAGGGGCCGCTTGATATCGTGCACACATGCACACACTTAGCATAATATCGAGACGGGAGGCACATAGATATAACAATGAATCAATCATAGAGCGGTAAAACTTTTTATCAATCGGTTCACCATCCTTAGTCAAGTCAAGATGTCCACTAGTAGGCATGGGTGTAGTCATACCTTTGCATTCTTGCATGTTGAACTTCTTGAACAAGTCCTTGGTATACTTTATTTGAGAAACAAAGGTACCATCCTTAGTTTGTTTGATTTGCAAACCATGAAAGAACTTGAGTTCACTCATCATAGACATCTCAAACTTTTCCGACTTTAGCTTTCCAAACCTTTCACTAAAATGGGGGTTAGTAGAACCAAATATGATATCATCAACATAAATTTGGCACACAAATAATTCACCATTAACCCTTTTAGTAAAAAGTGTAGAATCTATTTTTCCAATATCAAAGCCTTTTTCAATAAGGAACTTGGTCAAGCATTTATACCACGCTCTAGGAGCTTGTTTAAGACCATAAAGAGCTTTGTGAAGTTTGTAGACATGATCGGGTTTCTTAGGATTGACAAAGCCGGAAAGTTTTTTAACATAAACTTCCTCCTCAATTTCACGGTGAGAAAAGCACTTTTAATGTCCATTTGGTACAAGGTGATATCATGGTGATTAGCATAAGCAAGTAAGATGCGGATGGACCCAAGTCTAGCAACGAGGGCATATGTCTCATCGTAATCCATAGCTTCGACATGAGTGTAGCCTTGAGCGACGAGACGTACTTTGTTGCGGACTACTTGACCATCTTCATCTTGCTTGTTGCGAAATGCCCATTTGGTACCGATGATGTTGTGGTTGTTATCAGGCTTCTCGACCAATGTCCACACTTGATTTCTCTCAAAGTTGTGTAGCTCTTCATGCATAGCGTTTTCCCAATCCGGATCATCAAGAGCATCTTCAACCTTCATAGGTTCAAGGTTAGATATGAAAGAGTAATGTTCACAAAAGTTAGCTAGGCAAGATTTAGAGCGAGTGATTCTCCCGGTTTGGATGTCATTGTAGATTTGCTCTACAGGATGATCTCTAGTAATTCTTACTCTAACTCGTGAAAGCTTTTGCTTGGATCGAGGTGGAACATCCTCTTCATCTTCTTCTTCTTCTTGTCCTTCTGCATTGTTGTTGGTGTTGTTGTCCCCTTGTGGAGGTGGAGAAGGAGGTCGATGTGGTTCCTCTTGATACACTTCCTCGTCTTCTTCATCATGGGGTGTCCCACTTGCGGATGCCTCCAAGTCAACTTGTGGTTCACCTTGTCGTGAGGTAGAAGCTTCCACATGGACGGACGAAGTACTCTCTTTCACCTCCGTTGGACGGATCTTGCCAATAGACAAGTCTTGAATTGCTTCTGAAGGATCTTTATCTCCTACATCAATTGGCAATTGCTCGGTGAGAAGCTCGTATGCCATCTTGCCAAGAAGCTTGTGAAGATACAAGCGATTCGTTGCATGACAAGCTGTCTCAACCGCTTCCGCCCAAAAGTGTCTTGGCGTCTTGTACTCATCAATCATAGGTTCTCGCCATTTTGATGAGTGTCTGGTTCTTACTCTCAACAACTCCATTTTGTTGAGGTGTGTCCGTAGCCGAGAACTCATGTGAAATCCCTTCTTTGTCAAGAAAGGTATCCACATTTGCGTTCTTGAACTCCATTCCATTGTCGCTCTGAACCCTCTTGATCTTCACTTCAAATTGGTTTTGGGCCTTCCTATCAAAGTTTTTGAAGATCTTTTGGACCTGCGATTTATCATCAAGAAAGAACACCCACGTAAATCTTGAAAAATCATCAACAATAACTAATCCAAAAGAGTTAGCACCGAGGATTTTTTAAGCATTGTGACCAAAAAGATCCATATGAAGTAGCTCAAGTGGTCTTCTCGTAGTCATGATGTTCTTCACGGGATGGCTTCCTCCAACTTGTTTTCCTCCTTCACAAGAACTGCAAAATCTACCCTTGTCAAATATAACATCTTTAACACCAAGGATATGATCACCTTTAATAAGCTTATCAAGATTTCTCATGCCGACATGACCTAACCTTCTATGCCACAACCAACCTTTGAGGATTTAGCAATAAAACAAGTGCGAGGTTGGGCTTTCTTAGTGAAGTCAACAATGTATAGGTCACCTCTACGAATGCCGGTAAAGACCATATTATGATTATCTCTATGAAAGACTTCGCAATCAACATGAGTGAATAGCACATTTAAACCAAAATCAGCTAATCTAGACACGGAGGGAAAATTATATCTGAGGGATTCTACAAGCATGACATTCTTGATTGAGTTATCATTGGATATGGCCACCTTACCTAGGGAAACAACTTTACCCTTAGAATTGTCACCAAAGGTAACATACTTTCGTGGACCATAATTTCTAGCAAGCTCATCAAACATGTCCTTATCTCCGGTCATGTGATCCGTGCATCCACTATCAAGCACCCATTCCTTTCCTCCGGCTCCGTAACCACGAAGATTTTCCATAAGACCAAAATGACTCATTTGTTCATCAAGATCAGAGTCACTATCATCATCCTCATCATAGTATCCACGTTCCACATCGTCATGTGATTGATCAACACCTAGAGAGAGTGATTCATTAGAAGTATGACCGTAACAATGTTCATCTCTATGAATTCTAATGACTTCGGAAATGATATTGCTAATAATTCCAACATCTCCTTTGGCACGCATGAGATCACGAAGCTCAAATAAGCAATCACTAAACTTAGGATCACTAGTATTCATCCTATTCAAGGCAATAGACTTATGGAGAATCTCATCCAGATTTTTCAAGGAATAATTTGGGACTCGTTCCTCTAGGAATCTCCATATAGTATAAGAACATTTAAAGGTTGGAAAACATACAAGCAAGTTTGTAGGCAATCCTCTAGTGATAAGATTAACAATTCTAAGATTTCGAACCATGTCAAGTTTCTCATTGAAAGTTGATAACCCACAAGTGTAGGGGATCGCAACAGTTTTCGAGGGTAAAGTATTAAACCCAAATTTGTTTATTCAACACAAGGGGAGCCAAAGAATACTCTTAAGTACTAGCAGCTGAGTTGTCAATTCAACCACACCTGGAAACTTAGTATGTGCAGCAAGATAGTTTAGTAGCAAAGTAATATGATAGTGGCGGTAGCAGTAATAAAAGTAAAGACAATGTTTTGTAGTTTTTGTGACAGTAGCAATGGTAAAGTAAATAGCAACTAGCAAGATAGGTAAAGCTCGTAGGCATTGGTCGATGATGGGAAATTACGTCGGATGCAATTCATCATGTAGAAGTTATAACCTAGGGTGACAGAGAACTAGCTCCAGTTCATCAATGCAATGTAGGCATGTATTCCGAATATAGTCATACGTGCTTATGGAAAAGAACTTGCATGACATATTTTGTCCTACCCTCCCGTGGCAGAGGGGTCCTATTGGAAACTAAGGGATATTAAGGCCTCCTTTTAATAGAGTATCGGACCAAAGCATTAACACATAGTGAATACATGAACTCCTCAAACTACGGTCATCACCGGGAGTGGTCCTGATTATTGTCACTTCGGGGTTGACGGATCATAACACATAGAAGGTGACTATAGACTTGCAAGATAGGATCAAGAACACACATATATTCATGGAAACATAAAAGGTTCAGATCTGAAATCATGGCACTCGGGCCCTAGTGACAAGCATTAAGCACAGCAAAGTCATAGCAACATCAATCTCAGAACATAGTGGATACTAGGGATCAAACCCTAACAAAACTAACTCGATTACATGATAGATCCCATCCAACCCATCACCGTCCAGAAAGCCTATGATGGAATTACTCACACACGGCGGTGAGCATCATGAAATTGGTGATGGAGGAAGGTTGATGATGATGATGGCGACGATCTCCACTCTCCGAAGCCCCGACCGGACTCCAGATCAGCCCTCCCGGGAGAGATTAGGGCTTGGCAGCGGCTCCCTCCCGTGAAACGCGATAATTCTTTCTCCTGATTTTTTTCTCCACGAAACGGAATATATAGGACCTGGGGGTACGTCGGTGGAGCTTCGGGGGGCCCTCGAGGCAGGGGGCGCGCCCTGGGAAGGGGGCGCCCCCCCCCCCACCCTTAAGGACAGCCCATGGGCCCCCCGGTGTGAATCTTCTTGCAGGTATTTTTTATATTTTCTGAAATAATTCTCCGTTGATTTTCAGGCTAGTCTGAGAACTTTTTATTCTGCACAAAAACAACACCATGGCAGTTCTGCTGAAAACAGCGTCAGTCCGGGTTAGTTCCGTTCAAATCATGCAAGTTAGAGTCCAAAACAAGGGCAAAAGTGTTTGGAAAAGTAGATACGTTGGAGACGTATCAACTCCCCCAATCTTAAACCTTTGCTTGTCCTCAAGCAATTCAGTTGATAAACTGAAAGTGATAAAGAAGAACTTTGACAAACTTTGTTTGCTCTTGTTGTTGTAAATATGTAAGCTAGCATTCAGGTTTTCAACAACATCATGAACTAACCACATTCACAATAACTTTCAGGTCTCAAGACTACTCACACCAATGGCATAATCAACTAGCGAGCAATAATAATAAACCTCGGATTACAACACTTCTCAAAACAATCATTATATGATATAACAGGATGGTATCTCGCTAGCCCTTTCTGAGACCGCAAAACATAAATGCATAGCACCTTTAAAGATCAAGGACTGGCTAGACATTGTAATTCATGGTAAAAGAGATCCAGTCATGATCATACTCAATGCAAATTAATAGTAATACATGCAATGATAGAGGTGCTCTCCTACTGGTGCTCTTTGATAAGAGGGTGATGACTCTGCATAAAAGTAAATAGATAGGCCCTTCACAGAGGGAAGCAGGGATTTGTAGAGGTGCCAGAGCTCAATTTTTAAATAGAGATTGAATAACATTTTGAGCGGTATACTTTCATTGTCAACATAACAACCAAGAATCTCGATGTCTCCCATGCTACGCACATTATGGGCGGTTCCCAAACAAAATGGTAAAGTTTATACTCCCCCAACCACCAACAAGCACACTCCACGGCCAGCCGAATCCACGGGTTACCGTCCAAACAAGCAATAGCCCTGGGGGAGTTTTGTTTAATTATTATGATTTTGAGCATGGGACTGGGCATCCCAATTACTAGCCATTTTCTCATAAATGATGAGCGGAGTCCACTCATCGTGAGAATAACCCACCTAGCATGGAAGATATAGACAGCCCTAGTTGATACATGAGCTGTTCGAGCATACAAAACAGAATTTCATTTGAAGATTTAGAGTTTGGCACATACAAATTTACTTGGAACGACAGGTAAATACCGCATATAGGAAGGTATGGTGGACTCATGTGGAATAACTTTGGGTTTTATGGAAGTGGATGCACAAGAAGTATTCCCACTTAGTACAGGTGAAGGCTAGAATGAGACTGGGAAGTGATCAGCTAGAGAGCAACAACGGTCATGAACATGCATTAAAATTAATCAACAATGAATGCAAGCATGAGTAGGATATAAATCACCATGAACATAAATATCGTGAAGGCTATGTTGATTTGTTTCAACTACATGCGTGAACATGTGCCAAGTCAAGTCACTTAAATCGTTCAAAGGAGGATACCACCCATCATACCACATCACAACCATTTTAATATCATGTTGGCACGCAAGATAGACCATTATAAACTCTCAGCTAATTAAGCATAGCATAAGAAGCTATGATCTCTAATTGCCATTGCAAGCATGTTTCATTCATAACAAGCTGAATCAAGAACGACGAGCAATCATATTTACAAAAACAAGAGAGGTCGAGTTCATACCAGCTTTTCTTATCTCAATTAGTTCATCATATATCATCATTATTGCCTTCCACTCGCACGACCGAACGGTGTGGAAAATAATAGTGCACGTGCATTGGACTAAGATGGAATCTGCGGGTATTTAATACAAGAGAGAAGACAAGGTAATATGGCTCAAGGTTAAATCAATAACAAAGCATGTGAGAGCCACTAAGCAATTTCATCATGGTCTTCTACTCTTAACCCCTAAAGAAAAGAAACTATTTACACGGGAAAGCTCCCAACAAGCAAAAGAAGAACGGGAAATATTTTTGGGTTTTTGTTTTTTTAAATTACTACTAAAAGCAAACAAAGTAAACTAGCTACAAGCTACAACTATTTTTTTGTTTTTCTGGGTTTTTTCTGGCACACAAGAAAAAGACTAAGAATAAGAAAATTTAAACTAAGCATGGATGGTACAGTGAAAGAGTGTGAGCACCGACAACTAGAATAAGTGTGTGAACATGAATGTCAGTCGGTGAGAAGCATGTACTCCCCCAAGCTTAGGCTATTGGCCTAAGTTGGTATATGGCCATGGATCGAAGCCACTCCCTCCAGTGTACTGAGATGTGTCCTCCGGGCGCCAATGGTTGGCTAGCTCGTCCAGCTCCCACCCATAAACAGATTGACGGGAAGGATCAAATGGTGGTTCTGGCTCAGACTCTGAAGCTTGTGTCTGGCCTTGGTACTTGTAGAAGGCATCTTATGTAATGAGGTACTTGCGTGTGGACAGATCAAACAGAGATGGTGCAGGCAAGGTAACAATTTCACAGTATATTTCATCAAACCTCAATTTATAATATAGCTGCATATTTTTGTCTTTAACAATAAAGTCATGAGCTACCATGCTCTTGTAGTCTAGATAAACAGGGGCAAGAAATTTTTCTTCCTTCTCATGATGCCTAATATTCAGCAAGGCGAGAAGCAAAGATGCCTCCAAAGACGGGCCCCTTTGAGCGGTTCAGACTCAATTTTTTGGAAACGACGGTGCCCAAGCTAAAAGTTGTGTCACGAAACAAAGCATGGTGGAAAATGATAGTATCATGGGCACTGTGATTCCGACTGTTCCCGCGACCAATTAAACACCTACTAGCAAATAAAGCAAGGTAACGCAGAACAGGGAAGTGTATACTGGTGATTCTTGCCCCTGAAACTTGTCTAGTTTCACCTACGGCTATCATATCAATAAACTCTTTGACGTCTTCATGACGTGGTTCATCAAGTCTACCTTCAAAGGCTACTTTGCATATTTCACAAAAGTCTAACAGTGATATCTCCTTAACGACATCATATAAGTGAAACTCCGCCATAGGTGGTGTTTTCCTAGAATTAAAATGAAAGCTTTGCGTAAAAATGTTGGTGAGTAAGAGATATTGTTCTTTTTGGTCGTTGATGAAGTCGGTGAGGCATGCATTATTCGCCATCCAATAAAAGTCTTCGTAAATACCGGCAGACATCATGAAATTATTACAAGGCCATTCGCACGGTCGAACTTCCGCCATGCGAGGAAGATGATACTTGGGCTTCTTATTTTCTTCTTTCTTCTTCTCCTCTGAGCTCTTGCTGGAAGAGCCCCTCAATATTATTTTTAACATTTTCCTTTTCTGAAAATTTCTGAAATTTTTAGTAACTCACAAATAAAAGTTAACCAAACTCAACAAGATTGATAGCAACAACTCCTATAAGTGCCTAGAGGCTATATCATGCATTAGAACTACTTGGGACCAAGAAAATTTGACATGCAAGCTCAAGAATAAGGTCACCACAGCAACATAAATTTGCAACAAATAAAGCACTAGAACAAAAACAAATTGGACCAATGGAGGAGTCACATACCAAGGAAAAATCTCCCCAAACAGTTTGGTGAATGGTGGTTTAAGCAAGGAGATCGAAAATGGTAGCAAAATGAGCTAGAACTCGGGTTTGAGCTGGTTGGGGATTTTTTGGGAGGAAAAAGAAGAACATGGGTGAAAGGATAAGTGGAGGGGGGGCATGTGGGGCCCTCGAGGCAAGGGGGCACGCCCTGGGAAGGGGGCGCGCCCTGTGCCCTCGAGGCCACGTGCTGGCTCCCCTTGTTGTGTGTTCAGTGCCATATTTTCTAAAATATTCTAGAAAAAATCATATTTCATTGTCATGGCAGTTGGAGAACTTTTATTTTCGGGATATTTTTTATTGCACGGGTAAGTCTGGAAACAGACAGATAATGCTATTTTTGTTTTATTTAACCTAATTAACGGAAAGTAAAAGGAGGGTACAGAAGGTTTGTGCTATCTAGATTCACCTATCCCATGTTCATCAAAAGGAATCCATTAACAAGGTTGATCAGGTCTTGTTAATAAACTCTTTCCGAGTAACATGAAACCGGAGAATTTTCGAATAACACTATGTTACCTCAATGGGGATATGTATGTCCCCAACAATAAGTATGTCATATGCTTTCTTGATAGTAGGAATAGGAAACTCAATACCTCCAATAGTAATAGTCGAAGTTTTTCCAATATAATTGATACTATAGACCGGAGGTTGTTTCCTCGGAAAGTGTACCGTATGCTCATTACCATTGACATGAAAAGTGACATTGCCTTTGTTGCAATCAATAATAGCCCCTGCGGTATTCAGAAAAGGTCTTCCAAGAATAATAGATGTACTATCGTCCTCGGGAATATCAAGTATAACAAAGTCCGTTAGGATAGTAACATTTGCAACTGCGACAGGCACATCCTCACAAATACCGACAGGTATAGCAGTTGATTTATCAGCCATTTGCAAGGATATTTCAGTAGGTGTCAACTTACTCAAGTCAAGTCTACGATATAAAGAGAGAGGCATAACACTAACACCTGCTCCAAGATCACACAAAGCAGTTTTAACATAGTTTCTCTTAATGGAGCAAGGTATAGTAGGTACTCCTGGATCTCCTAATTTCTTAGGCATTCCACCCTGAAAAGTGTAATTGGCAAGCATGGTGGAAATTTCTACTTCAGGTATCTTTCTTTTGTTGGTAATAATATCTTTCATATACTTAGCATAAGGATTTGTTTTAAGCACATCAGTCAAACGCATATGCAAAAAGATAGGTCTAATCATTTCAGCGAAGCGCTCAAAACCTCATCATCCTTTTTCTTTGATGGTTTCGGAGTAAAAGGCATGGGTTTATGAACCCATGGTTCTCTTTCCCTACCGTGTTTTCTAGCAACAAAGTCTCTCTTATCATAACGTTGATTCTTTGATTGTGGGTTATCAAGATCAACTGCAGGTTCATTCTCTACATCATTATCATTGCTAGGTTGAGCATCATCATGAACATCATTATTAAGATTATCACTAGGCTCGTGTTCATTACCAGATTGTGTCTCAGCATCAGAAACAGATATATCATTGGGATTCTCAGGTGGGTGAAGTACAGGTTCACTAGGAGCATGCAAAGTCTTATCATTTTTATTTTTCTTCTTCTTAGAAGAACTAGGTGCATCTAAATTAGCTCTCTGAGAATCTTCCTCAATTCTCTTAGGGTGGCCTTCAGGATACAAAGGTTCCTGAGTCATTTTACCACCTCTAGTCACAACTCTAATGGCATTATCATTATTCTTACTATTTAATTCATTGAGCAAATCATTCTGAGCCTTAAGTACTTGTTCTACTTGAGTGGTGACCATAGAAGCATGTTTACTAATGAGTTTCAGTTCATCTTTAGCACTAGACAAATAATCACTCAAGCATTCAATCATATAGGCATGGTGTTGTAATTGTCTACCAACATAAGCATTGAAGTTTTCTTGTTTCACAATGAAATTGTCAGACTCATCTAAGCATTAGCTAGCAGACTTATAACGAGGAATATCACCTTCATCAAATCTATAAAGAGAACTTACCTTTACTACCTGTGTCGGGTTATCAAGACCATGTATTTCTTCAATAGGTGGTAAATTCTTAACATCTTCAACTTTAATACCTTTTTCTTTCATAGATTTATTGGCCTCTTGCATATCTTCAGGACTGAGAAATAGAACACCTCTTTTATTCGGAGTTGGTTTAGGGGTTGGTTCAGGAAGTGTCCAATTATTTTCATTGGCTAGCATATTATTCAATAGTAATTTAGCTTGTTCCACTGTTCTTTCCCTAAAAACACAACTAGCACAACTATCCAGGTGGTCTCTGGAAGCATCGGTTAGTCCATTATAAAAGACATCAAGTATATCATGCATCTCAAGAGGATGATCAGGCAAAGCATTAAGTAACTAGAGAAGCCTCCTCCAAGCTTGTGGGAGACTCTCTTCTTTAGTTTGGGCAAAGTTATATATTTCCCGTAAGGCAGCTTGTTTCTTATGAGTTGGAAAATATTTTGCAGAAAAGTAATACATCATATCCTGGGGACTACACACACAACCAGGATCAAGAGAATTAAACCAAGTCTTAGCATCACCATTTAATGAGAACGGAAATAGCTTCAGGATATAGTAATAACGAATCTTTTCATCATTGGTAAACAGGGTGGCTATATCATTTAACTTGGTAAGATGTGCCACAACAGTTTCAGACTCATGGCCATGGAAAGGATCAGATTCAACCAAAGTAATTAACTCAGGATCAACAGAGAATTCATAATCCTTATCAATGACACAAATAGGTGAAGTAGCAAAAGCCGGGTCATGTTTCATTCTAGCATTCAAGGACTTTTCTTTCAGCTTAGCTAATAACTTCTTAAGATCATATCTATCATTGCAAGCAAGAAAGTCTCTAGCAGTTTCTTCATCCATAACATAACCCTCAGGCACAACAGGCAATTCATATCTATTGGGAGTAGTTTCATCATCACTTTCATAAATATCATCAACATTTGCACTCTCCCTAACCTTAGCCATTTGTTCATCCAGAAATTCACCTATGGCACAGTATCAGGCATAGAGATAGTTTCATCATACATAGCAGAAGTAGCATCATCAAGAACATACGACATATCAGATTCAATAGCAGGAGTAGGTGTCACAAGTTTACTCATAACAGAAGGAGAATCTAGTGCAGAGCTAGATGGCAGTTCCTTACCTCCCCTCGTAGTTGAGGGTAAGATCTTGGTTTTTGAGTCCTTCAAATTCTTCATAGTGATAAGCAGATATAAATCCCAAGTGACTTAAAGAATAGAGCTATGCTCTCCGGCAACGGCGCCAGAAAATAGTCTTGATAACCCACAAGTGTAGGGGATCGCAACAGTTTTCGAGGGTAAAGTATTAAACCCAAATTTGTTGATTCGACACAAGGGGAGCCAAAGAATACTCTTAAGTATTAGCAGCTGAGTTGTCAATTCAACCACACCTGGAAACTTAGTATCTGCAGCAAGATAGTTTAGTAGCAAAGTAATATGATAGTGGCGGTAGCAGCAATAAAAGTAAAGATAGTGTTTTTGTAGTTTTTGTGATAGTAGCAACGGAAAAGTAAATAGCAACTAGCAATATTGGTAAAGCTCGTAGGCATTGGATCGATGATGGGAAATTACGTCGGATGCAATTCATCATGTAGAAGTTATAACCTAGGGTGACACAGAACTAGCTCCAGTTCAACAATGCAATGTAGGCATGTATTAAGAATATAGTCATACGTGCTTATGGAAAAGAACTTGCATGACATATTTTGTCCTACCCTCCCGTGGCAGCGGGGTCCTATTGGAAACTAAAGGATATTAAGGCCTCCTTTTAATAGTGTACCGGACCAAAGCATTAACACATAGTGAATACGTGAACTCCTCAAACTACAGTCATCACCGGGAGTGGTCCCGATTATTGGCACTTCGGGGTTGCCGGATCATAACACATAGTAGGTGACTATAGACTTGCAAGATAGGATCAGGAACACACATATATTCATGGAAACATAATAGGTTCAGATCTGAAATCATGGCACTCGGTCCCTAGTGACAAGCATTAAGAATAGCAAAGTCATAGCAACATCAATCTCAGGACATAGTGGATACTAGGGATCGAACCCTAACAAAACTAACTCGATTACATGATAGATCCCATCCAACCCATCACTGTCCAGCAAGCCTATGATGGAATTACTCACACACGGTGGTGAGCATCATGGAATTGCTGATGGAGGAAGGTTAATGATGATGATGGCGACGATCTCCACTCTCCGGAACCCCGAACGGACTCCAGATCAGCCCTCCCGAGAGAGATTAGGGCTTGGCGGCAGCTCCGTCTCATGAAACGTGATAATTCTTTCTCCAGATTTTTATCTCCACGAAACGGAATATATAGGAACTGGGGATACATCGGTGGAGCTTCGGGGGGGCCTCGAGCCAGGGGGAGCGCCCCCACCCTCGAGGACAGCCCGTGCCCCCCCCCCCCCGGTGTGGATCTTCTTGCAGGTATTTTTTATATTTTCTGAAATAATTCTCCATTGATTTTCAGGCGATTCTGAGAAATTTTTATTCTGCACAAAAACAACACCATGGCAGTTCTGCTGAAAACAACGTCAGTCCGAGTTAGTTCCATTCAAATCATGCAAGTTAGAGTCGAAAACAAGGGCAAAAGTGTTTGGAAAAGTAGATACGTTGGAGACGCATCAAAAGTATGATTCGAAGCATCAATGGGGGGCATACAAGGATTATCAATATACTTGTTCAAATGATATTCATTAAAGATCTCAAGCATCTCATTTTTTTTATTCATGAAAGTACTCTCCGTCAAGCATAGGCACTCTACGTCTAATACTCCCCAACGTAGACTCATCCATCTTCCTCCAATGGTGATTAAGCCAAAGCAATGGAGACCAACGCTTTGGTACCAATTGAAAGGATCGAGAAGAGGTGAATAGAGGGGGGTGAATAGACTCCTAGCAGTAAAAGTGGCAGCTTTGAAATTACTTTGAGTTTAGGTGGAGATTTAGCACATGTTTAACATTCACAATGCACATCAATTAAGCATGACAAAATTATATTTGCAGCGGAAAGTAAAGCATGCAACTTTGACTACTTGACCAAATAAAAACCTAGCCTTTTCCCAATTCTAAATCTTCACAGATTTTAGCAATTATGCACAAGTCAAGCAATCAACCTACACATCCAATTCTAAGAGTGTAGCAGCGGAATGTAAAGCAATTGCATATGAAGGTAAAGGGAGGAGTTTGAAGGAGCAAACTCAAGTGTAGACACGGATGTTTTTGTCGTGGTTCCGATAGGTGGTGCTATCGTACATCCATGCTGATGGAGACTTCAACCCACGAAGGGTAAAGGTTGCGCGAGTTCACAAAGGGCTCCACCCACGAAGGGTCCATGAAGAAGCAACCTTGTCTATCCCACCATGGCCATAGCCCACGAAGGACTTGCCTCACTAGGGTAGATTGCTACTTCTCAAGCTTGCGTTGTATTCCCTCGAAGAGGAAAGGGTGATGCAGCACAGTAGCGTAAGTATTTCCCTCAGTTTTTGAGAACCAAGGTATCAATCCAGTAGGAGACCATGCTGATAACCCACAAGTGTAGGGGATCAGTTGTAGCCTCTTTCGATAAGTAAGAGTGTCCAACCCAACGAGGAGCTAAAGGCAGAACAAATATTCCCTCAAGTTCTATCGACCACCGATACAACTCTACGCACGCTTGACGTTTACTTTACCTAGAACAAGTATGAAACTAGAAGTACTTTGTAGGTGTTTTTGAATAGGTTTGCAAGAATATAAAGAACACGTGAATAAAACTAGGCGTTGTTAAGATAAGGAAACAATAAAGTTAGTGATAGCGAGTGTGGAAAAGTGGTGGTAGGAGTTGTGAAATTGCCCCTAAGCAATTGACTGCGTTACTAGACCGATAGAAAGTTTTATGTGGCAGAGGCCACTGCTAGTATGTCATCCCTTACTTGGAATTCTATGAAATTATGATTCGAACTATTAGCAAGCATCCGCAACTACTAATGTTCATTAAGGTAAAACCCAACCATAGCATTAAGATATATTGGTCCCCCTTCAATCCCGTATGCATCAATTTATACGCTAGGTTGAAGCTTCTGTCACTCTTGCCCTCCAATACGTAGTCCTATCAACATACAACTAACCCTATGGTGTGATCCATGCGCGCGCTCATATGATGGGCACCAAAGGACAGCAACATAACCACAAGCAATTTAAATCAATCATAGCAATTCACCAATCAACGATAGGACAACGATAATCTAATCACACATCATAGGATGGCAACACATCATTGGATAATAATATGAAGCATAAAGCACCATGTTCAAGTAGAGGGTACAACGGGTTGTGGGAGAGTGGATCGCTGTAGAAAGATGGGGGAAGGTGATGGAGATGTTGGTGAAGATGACGGAGGTGTTGGTGTAGATCGCCATCACACGATGATGGCCTCGGTGGTACTCCGGTGCCACCGGAAGCGAGGGGGAGAGAGCCCCCTCCTTCTTCTTCTTCCTTGACCTTCTCCCTAGGTGGGAGAAGGGTTTCCCCTCTGGTCCATGGCCTCCATCGCCCCTCCGAGATTGGATCTGTCTCTCTGTCTCTCTCTGTTTCTGCGTTTCCAGATTCTGGCCCTTCACCGTTTCTTAAATTCCCGGAGATCCCTAACACCGATTGGGCTGATTTTTTGACATGATGAAAGCGCAATCTTGCCTTTAATTATATTTTGATAAATGATGACAACATGCATATATGGGACTAATCATGTTTATCAAGTATATCTCAGGATTATGTCTCAATGTGTGCGTGGATCATGAATACAGACAAATCTACATTGCTCAAGAACGGACATAAAAGATGATAGCTTCTAGCTTGATTTTCAGGTTGATTTTGAGTATAGGGATCCCGCACTATTAAGAGGGGATCAATGGATATTGTGAAAGACTTGCTCAAAACATACAAAGTATCCTCCCACACTGTCTCTGCTCTATCCATACCAAGTATAATATTCGTTGCACCTAGAAGTATTGTAACTAAACCTATGTGTCCAGTCTTCTCCGGACGTCCGGACCTTCACAGCCTACCGGAAGACCGGTATCTTCCGGACGTCCGGTCACTCAGCGCCTAACGGACGACCGACCTCCTCCGGATGTCCGGTATTCCTCAACAGAAACCATACAGCGGTTTTCCGGTCTCCTCCGGACGACCGGTCCTTCAGCGCCTAACGGACGTCCGGCACACTCCGGACGTCCGGCACTTCTTCACAAAAAGAATTAGCGGACGTCCGGCACACTCCGGACGTCCGGCACTTCTTTACAGAAAGAATTAGCGGATGTCCGGAATCTTCCGGACGTCCGGTCACCTGTACACACAGCAGTATACGTGGCCCCGTCTGGTGAACTGTCAGGCTCCGGATGTCCGACCTCCGTCGGACGTCCGGTGCTACCTATGCCACCGGACGTCCGGTAATGACCGGATGTCCGACACATGCTGTACGTTTTTCTATACAACGGTCACCTCTCTCCTCTATGACTATATATAGTCCCTTATTCCACAAGAGAGGTTGACCACTCACTTGGAGCTTACTAAAGAACACATTCACACTCTCTCTCACCTTGATACACCAAATCTTAGATCCCAAAAGGATTTGAAGACATTTGTGAGAAGTTGTCCAATCAAGTGATAGATCCACTCCCTCCTCTTCTTTGCACCAAAGGAATTTGTGATTTGAGCAAGTCTTGAGCTTTACTTCATTGTTCTTGTTACTCTTGGAGGTTGGAGACTCCTAGGCGGTAGGAGTCTTTCGGTGAGGAATCAAACTCTGTGATTTCCCCCGGAAAAGTTTGTAAGGGTTTGGAGGCCACCTAAAGGCTTACCACTAGTGGTTGGGAATCGCCTTCGTGGTGATATCTCAAAGAGAGAATAGGGTGAGCCTTCGTGGCGTTGGTGTGCCTTCGTGGTAGCACCCACCTCTCTAAACGGTGACGTAGCTTCCCTCCAAGGAAGTGAACATTGGTATCAGAGCCTCGTGCTCTATTCTTGTGGCTTAACCGCCCTAGAGCGAGATGAACCCCGATGGGACTCCCCTTGTTGTAGATCCAAAAGTTCAGGTCTCGACTTCTTCGGGAGTCAAGACCTTCACCTCTGAGGATCTAGAACGGGCCCTTGCTAAGCAAAAGGAGGATCATGATGCTTCTCTTGAGGCCTTGGTCAAAATAAGGTTAGCCGCACTAACCACAGATTCCACGATACCCCCTAGTCCGGGTGGTGTGGGTTCGAGGCAAACTGTGCCAATTCCTTCTCTTGATCAACAACCTCCTAATAGTGATCACTCTAATGTTCCATGGCTATATGCAAAACCTAAAGATGAGAAACCAAAGTATAAGCATGGGGGTGAACCTCCCGTTCTTGATAAAAAGGCTGACTTTTCTATGTGGAAAGTTGCTATGCAGGATCATCTTAGGTTCGCAAACGATGAGATGATGGCCATCTTGGAGGATGGGTACAACCCTGTTGATCCAAAGAACCTCACTCCAAGAGAAATATATGACAAGCATCTCAACGACACTGCAATCATGTTGTTAAGGAAAGGGATGAGTGAAAAGCAAAGGAGACCTTTCATACACATCACCAGTGCCAAGGATTTGTGGGATTGCATTGTGAGATCAAAAACCGGAACCTCCTCCCTCCGGCTTGCACAATATGAGATTGCCAAAGATCAATTGCAAAACTTCTGTATGGAGAAAGGTGAAACCCCCAACCAGCTCAACGAGCGTCTGATGACGCTTACCTCTGACATAGAGTCATGTGACTGTGACAAGACACAAGATGGATTCAACTTGACAAAGCGGTTTCTTGTGGACAAGTTGCTACATGCGCTTGCCCCGTATCACCATCAAATGGTGTGGGACATAAAGCAACACCATGGATTCAAAGAAATGACTCCAGATGACATCATATCCACCATTCAACTATTTGAAGAATCCAAGGCAAATGCTACAAGACATCTTGCCATGCATGGAAATTCATCTTCCGGGACCAACTTAGCCTTGAAGGCTAAACAAGTGTGTGAAGAAGAAGAAAGTGAGGATGAAGATGATGAAAGTGATGAAAGTGACTCTGAAGAGGGACCCTCATATGAAGACATTGCTCTCTTTGTGAAGAAGTTCAGCGCAGGAAAATTCAAAGGGAGATTTCAAAAGAAGAAGGTCTGAAGTTGCTACAACTGTGACGAGACGGATCACTTCTCCAATGAGTGCCCATATGAGAAGAGAGAAGATAAGCCCAGATTCCCCAAGAACTTTGTAAAGAAGAAATTGCCAAACCCTGTGAACTCCAAGCTTAAGAAGAAAGATGGAAGGGCTATGATTGCCCAAGAAGAATCCGATCCCGATGATGTTGGAGGTGTTGCCGGTGTTGCTCAAGATTCTCAAAGCACCTTGAGACTAGTCAACAAAAGTGGTGAGGTTGTCACCTACAACTACATGAAAGACTACAAGGGCAACGCACACAAGTGTTTGATGGCCAACGCCATTGTTGAGGACCATGAGCAACAAACCTCTTCAGACAAAGTGAAGGTAACCTCTCGTTCGGAACCTCCTCTTTTCTCTCCACCTACTCTTAATGATGCGGAGGATAATCATGAGGATAATGATGAGAATGATCCTATGTATGCTAAACTAGAAAAATTCATGTGTTCCCTCAAAGGAAAGAAACTCACTATGTTTCGTATGCTTATGGAGAAGGTGGGTAAGCACACCGTCACCATTAAGGAACTCGAAACCCTCGTCACCGAGGAAAAGGAAAAATACGAAATCCTTGAGCGGAAAGTCCTATATGAGGAAGCAAAAAATGATGAATTGTGCATAAAAATTGGTACAAACCTTGATGAATATGTCAAGAAACTTGGTTCCTTGGAAAAGGATGAAAGCTCCTTCAAGGAGTTGACGAATGATAAGAGCAAACTTGTGAGGTCTCATGCTACTCTCTCTAAGGAGTGTGAGCTTCTATCTGTGTCTCTTAAGACTAAGGATGAAGAGCTCACCCTTCTTACAAAGAGCTTTGAGACGCTCAAAGCTACTTATCTTGAAACTCTAGCCAAGGCTTACTCCTCTCCTGTTATAAATGTTGATGCATGTACTACTAACGCAAGTTATGATCTAGCATCTATTTGTGAGGAAAATCGATTTCTAAAAGCACAGCTCAAGAAAGGACTCATGACTTGTGCTCAAGGACAACAGAACCTTAATGAAGTATTGAGTCGTCACAATGAAGTTTTCGCAAAGGAAGGGCTTGGGTACGACCCAAGCACAAGCAAGACAAAAACCTCCACTCAAAAGTGCACCACTCCTCTCAAGGAGACGTTTGTATGCGAAGGGCAGAGGAAGAAAGGGGAGAGTCAAGTCAACAAGATTATGAGTGGAAAGGCCACTAGGGACCAACCCACTCCCATCAAACCTAAGGGTTTCATGCCTCCATCCTATGTACTTCGTAAAACAAAGGATGGAGAGGTTTATGCAAAATTTGTTGGCCACCATAATGCATTTCGTTTCTATGCTATTTGGGTTCCTAAGACCCTTGTGACTAATGTGAGAGGTCCCATTGCAAAATGGGTGCCTCTAACCAAGTAATGAATTGTGTTTAGGTTGCCTTCTCCGGTGGAGTCAAATGGGTGATCGATAGTGGATGCACCAACCATATGACTGGAGACGGAAAATTGCTCTATGATTTTATGGAAGCCATCAAACCATTTATGAGCATCGTGTTCGGTGGAGGAACAAAAGGACAGGTACTTGGATTGGGTAAGGTGGCTATCACAAATGACATGTCACTTGCAAATGTCATGCTTGTCCAATCTCTAAAATATCATTTACTTTCCGTTCGTCAATTGGCTTCTGTTGGTTATGATACACTGTTTGGACTGACGGATGTGAAAGTCTTTAAGAGAGATACGCTTGAAGTGGCCTTTGTTGGAAAGTTGGATGGCAACCTTTACATGGTTGATTTCTCGAAAGAGAGTACCTTCCATGCAACTTGTCTAATGGCCAAAGCCGACAAGGGATGGCTATGGCATCGCCGGCTAGCCCATGTCGGCATGAGAAATCTTCAAGACCTCTTAAAGGGGAATCACATCCTTGGACTAACTAATATTTCTTTTGAGAAAGATTGTGTGTGTAGTGCATGCATAGCCGGGAAGCAACACCAATCAAAACACCCACCCAAGAATATTGTATCTACATCAAGGCCTTTGGAGCTCCTTCATGTGGATCTCTTTGGGCCTCCTTCATGGGATAGTCTTGGTGGGAAAAAGTATGGTCTTGTCATTGTTGATGATTACTCAAGATACACATGGGTGTTCTTCCTCAAATCCAAAGACGAGACGAAGTTCACCTTCATTGATTTTGCCAAACAAGCTCAACGCAAATTTGACAAAGAAATCTTCGCAATAAGAAGTGACAATGGCTCTGAGTTCAAAAATTACACCTTGGAAGAGTTCTCAGTGACGAGGGGATTGAGCATCAATACTCCGCCCCCTACACTCCTCAACAAAATGGTGTGGCTGAAAGAAAGAACCGTACCCTTGTGGAGATGGCAAGGTCAATGTTGGATGAGTACAAGTCACCACATAGCTTTTGGGCTGAGGCCGTCAACACTGCATGTCATGCCTCAAACCGTCTTTTCCTCCGCAAAATCTTGGAAAAGACCCCATATGAGCTCCTAACCGGAAACAAACCAAATGTCAAGTACTTCCGTGTGTTCGGATGTAAGTGCTTCTTACTCAACAAGAAAGAACGATTAGGAAAATTTCAATCCAAAACTATTGAGGGTATATTTGTTGGTTATGGATCAAACTCCCACGCCTATAGGGTCTACAACAAATCCAATGGATGTGTTGTAGAAACTTGTGACGTGGTGTTTGATGAATTTAATGGCTCTCATGGAGAGCAAGTTGATCTACGTGATGCAGGTGATGAAGATTCCTCTCAAGATATCTTGAACATGGGTGTTGGTGCTCTTCTTCCAATGGAACAAGAACCTCATGATGATATGGAAAACGACGCACGACTTCCTATATATCCAACCATTACAACACCCACACCACCACAAGATCAAAATCCTCGACCAATGCCCAGAACTCAAGCACCTGATGATGATCAAGTCCTTCACCATGATCATCCTCAACCAGACCAAGAGCAAGAAAGTGCAATCAGGGATGATGAACCTCAACAAAGGCAACATGAAGAAGAAGATGATGAACCTCAACAAATGCAACATGAAGGAGAAGATCTTCCACCTCACATCAATGATCCATATGTTGAGGACGTGGATGATGGACATGAAGTTGAACCTCGTGAAACTCTCACCTCCATCATGCCTCGTGTGGCCGGACGTGTTGATGTTGACAAAATTCTCACTGGCATATCCGAAGGTAGGGTCACTCGTAAACAATTGACAAACTTTTGTGCTCACTTCTCGTTTGTGTCTAGTATTGAGCCAGTCAAGGTACAAGACGCATTAATGGACAACGATTGGCTCGTGGCAATGCAAGAAGAGTTGAACAGTTTTGAACGCAACCAAGTATGGTCTCTGGTGGAGAGACCAACTACAGAACACAATGTCATTGGAACAAAATGGATTTTCAAGAACAAGCAAGATGAGAATGGTGTCATCATCCGCAACAAGGCAAGGTTAGTGGCACAAGGGTACTCACAAGTTGAAGGTTTGGACTTTGGTGAGACCTTTGCTCCCGTTGCCCGTCTCGAATCTATTCGCATCTTACTTGCTTATGCTGCTTTCAATGGATTTACATTACATCAAATGGATGTGAAGAGTGCTTTCCTTAACGGTCCTCTACAAGAAGAAGTATATGTATCACAACCACCTGGGTTCGTTGATCCCGATCACAAAAACTATGTGTACAAACTTCATAAGGCCTTGTATGGCCTTAAACAAGCACCTCGTGCTTGGTATGATCATCTTAAGAAGTTTCTACTCGATGATGGTTTTGTGAGAGGGGTGATCGATCCCACTCTTTTTACTAAAAGACACAAGGGTGATTTGATATTATGCCAAATCTATGTAGACGACATAATCTTTGGTTCTCCTAACATTCATTTATGCAGGAAGTTTGCGGCTTCAATGACCAAGAATTTTGAAATGTCGCTCAATGCGGATTTGAAATTCTTCCTCGGATTTCAAATTCAACAATTTCAAGAAGGAATCTTCTTGTCTCAAGCAAAATACCTCAAGGACATTCTAGCAAAGTTTGGCATGTCTGATGCTAGTCCATGTAAGACACCCATGCCAACCACAATTGCCCTCACTGAAGACACAAACGGTATTCCTTTTGACCCATCTATTTATTGCTCTATGATTGGTTCATTGCTTTATCTTTGTGCATCTAGACCAGACATCATGTTTAGCATATGCATGTGTGCTAGATTTCAAGCTTCCTCTAGGGAAAGCCATCATAAAGCGGTTAAGCATATTCTTAGATACCTTGTTCACACCCCAAAGTTGGGTCTATGGTACCCCAAGGATGCTAAGTTTGATCTTATTGGGTACACGGATGCTGATTGGGCTGGTGACAAAGTGGACCGCAAGTCTACCTCCGGTGCATGTCAATTTCTTGGACGCTCATTGGTAAGTTGGTCCTCCAAGAAACAAAATTGTATCGCCCTTTCCAGCTGTGAAGCAGAATACATTGCAGCTGCCAGTTGTGGAACTCAATTACTATGGATGAGGCAGACTTTGAAGGATTACGGGATCACCTATCGACATGTGCCTCTTCTATGTGATAATGAAAGTGCAATCAACATTGCTGAAAATCCCAAAGATCATCTTCGCACCAAGCACATTGACATTAGGTATCATTTCTTGAGAGATCATGTGGAAAAGGGTGACATTGATGTTGCCCACATTGGTACAGAAATGCAACTTGCAGACATCTTCACGAAGCCATTGGATGAAGCTAGGTTTTGTCGACTTAGGCGTGAACTTGGTATCTTGGAGCTTGACAATATTATGTGAAATCTAGTACCCATTCATGCATAAACTTAATATCTCGTCTTGATGTAGACATATATTTAGGGGAGACACTCAACTCATGAGTACTCTACTTCCTATACAATGCATAAAAAGGACAAACACTCTCAAAGCTTACCATATCATGTGGTGCTTTAATATGATGGAGTAGTGACTATGCACCCAAGTCAACATTCTTGAGGTCTCATATCACATATGCTCAAACATGGTGACATCAACCACCACTCGTAGAGTAACCATAGTAACCAAGCAAGTTATTTTATCGTCTCCGAGATTCATGCAAGCATCATCCATCATCTCCCTACAAAAATGCCCCAAGCCATCCATCATCTCTGACCCTCCGGTCGTCCGGTACTTTCCGGACGTCCGGTGTTTCGAGTGCGTCCGGACGTCCGGTACGTTCCGGACGTCCGACAAAACCCTTCTGTCAATCCTATGCCGGACGTCCGGTACTGTCGGATTTCCGCTAATTATACTAGGACCGGACGTCCGGAAACCGCCGGTCGTCCGGTATATCCCTGGCCCATATATAAGGCGGGCCGCGTGGGGAGGGGCAGTTTAACCCTAAAATCTTTATCCCCCGTCCCTATCTCCTGGCCGCCGCCGCTGGATCTCATCGCCTGGCCGCCGCCGCTGGACCTCATCGTCTGGCCGCCGTCGCCGCTGGAATCCTTTTTCTGGCCGCCGCCAGGAGGGGGCCCTCGTCTGTCCATAAGCCGGGCTGGTCGCCTGGTTCCCTTGCCGGCCTCTCTCCGTCTCGCATCTTCACTCCAAGGTTTCCCCCTCTTCTTCCCCTCCTCTCATCCCTCGGGTTTGCCCTCGATCTATGAGAGTAGTGTGGTGATTGTGGGTCCTTTTGTTCTTATTCTAGGTCGGAATGCCGAAGGTTAAACACTCCGCACGCAAGGCGGCCACCGGTGGGATTGCTCGCCCATCTCGTCGTGGTGGCTCCGATGACTCACAAGAACATGCTCGCGCTAAGAAGCGCGTCGCTCCGCCTCGCAGCCCCACAAGCGACTCCTCATCGGAGGAATCAGATTTTGAGGATGAACTCGCAGCTATGGAGAGGGAGGACCTTGGCTCTTCCCACACTGCTGCACCCAAGCCCGGGACTCGGCGACCCACGTTTAAGCCACCTCCTCCACCAGTTCAGCCTCAAGGTGATGCTCGTCACATCTCCCTAGAGCCTCCTCTCTCTCACGGTCGAAAGGTTAAGCGATTCAACACCATTCCCATCGCATCATATCTTACTCTTCGCCGTGATGTAGACCAATTTACGGTTGCGAGCGACTCCACGGATGATCGTTTTCGCACCAATGTCCAGGCAGACATTTTCACCACTGTCATTTTACCTAAAGGTCTGTCCTTACATTTGTGCATTGATCTTGAGCACATTCGTTCTCATCCGAAGAAGTATCCGGGAGCCATTGAACTCATTGAGACTTCGGGTCTCGCTGCTCCTTTTTCCTTTCAGCATGATTTTAATAATGCTGTGATCCATCAATTTTATGCCACATGTCATTTTCACCCCAACAACACTGTCACTTGGATGACCTCCGACACAGTGCTTACAGCCTCATACTCTCAATTTGTGGCTGCTCTGGGCTTTCCTGATAGTGGGTTCAAAATACACAAAGATGATCCCCGCCATAAGCCCAAAGGCATAAATGTTTGCATGGATCTCCTCAAACCCATCGCTGAAATGACTAAGGAGGAGAAAGAAAAAGATCTAAACCAAGTGTCAATTTGGCGCTCTCCCTTTTACATCATTTTTCAGTGTGTCATTCGCACCGTCTATCCTAAAATGGGAGACAAAGGGTCGTGCAATAGCTATTGCATTGACCTAATGCATCGTCTCTACACGGCACCTAAAGGAAAGATAAATGTTCCGCACTTTCTGTGGCATGAGATCCGTCTCGCTTCCTTCCAATTCAAGCGAGCCTTTCCTCATGCCCCCTATCTTCAGGCCTTTATTGAGAGTGTGGCTCCCTTTCCCATTGTCCGCACTCATTTACATGAGCAGTGGGTCATTCCATCCCACATGGCAGATGACTGGGTGAGGCCCTCCTCCTCCACTCATCCTCGTCGAACTGCTGCTCATTTTCCTCCCACTACTCATTCCGGGTCTTCATCCCTTGGACGCATTGCTCGCTTTCTTGGGAAAGCTCACTCTGCCATGATGAAGGCCATCACCTTTCAGTGTTCCCAGAACCACGATGTAGTCACTCGCATGGTTACTTCCAAGAATGCTCTGAAGACTCGTCTGAGAGAATCCGGAGTATACGATGTGAGTGATGATGAACGACTTCCGGATGTTCCGCCTTCTGACTTTGGCTTCCCCTCGGGTCCTGAGTGGTCTGAATTTCTTGACGAGGCTGGTGGCAGTGGTACTCACGATGATGATGATGCTTTCTGATGGTCTGACACCTTTTGGGTAGTAGCTGCCAAAGGGGGAGTAGGCATTTCACTAAGAACTTATCTATTTATGTAATGATGTGAGATTTGTATCAAACCTATGATGTGAACCTGTTATGATGAACTCTGTGTTGAAACCTTATCTATTATGTGATGCACCTATATATCTATGGAACTACTGTGTTATATCATGGGTATGAGGTTTATGTATGATATCTCGTGTATAAGTTTCCTATGAAATCTGTGAAAGAGATTGTCATGATATCATATTTAGGGGGAGCTCCTCTCCTCTTGTTTATTATTGTTCATGCACCTATTGAGGGGGAGCTCTATAACATCATTTCGATATTTGAAAACCTTTAATACAATTCTTTGAGAAATGCATGCATGTTTTCATCAACTACCAAAAAGGGGGAGATTGAAAGTGCAAACTTGCCTTTAATTATATTTTGATAAATGATGACAACATGCATATATGGGACTAATCATGTTTATCAAGTATATCTCAGGATTATGTCTCAATGTGTGCGTGGATCATGAATACAGACAAATCTACATTGCTCAAGAACGGACATAAAAGATGATAGCTTCTAGCTTGATTTTCAGGTTGATTTTGAGTATAGGGATCCCGCACTATTAAGAGGGGATCAATGGATATTGTGAAAGACTTGCTCAAAACATACAAAGTATCCTCCCACACTGTCTCTGCTCTATCCATACCAAGTATAATATTCTGTGCACCTAGAAGTATTGTAACTAAACCTATGTGTCCAGTCTTCTCCGGACGTCCGGCACTCTCCGGAAGTCCGGACCTTCACAGCCTACCGGACGACCGGTATCTTCCGGACGTCCGGTCACTCAGCGCCTAACGGACGACCGACCTCCTCCGGATGTCCGGTATTCCTCAACAGAAACCATACAGCGGTTTTCCGGTCTCCTCCGGACGACCGGTCCTTCAGCGCCTAACGGACGTCCGGCACACTCCGGACGTCCGGCACTTCCTCACAGAAAGAATTAGCGGACGTCCGGCACACTCTGGACGTCCGGCACTTCTTTACAGAAAGAATTAGCGGATGTCCGGAATCTTCCGGACGTCCGGTCACCTGTACACACAGTAGTATACGTGGCCCCGTCTGGTGAACTGTCAGGCTCCGGACGTCCGACCTCCGTCGGACGTCCGGTGCTACCTATGCCACCGGACGTCCGGTAATGACCGGATGTCCGACACATGCTGTACGTTTTTCTGTACAACGGTCACCTCTCTCCTCTATGACTATATATAGTCCCTTCTTCCACAAGAGAGGTTGACCACTCACTTGGAGCTTACTCAAGAACACATTCACACTCTCTCTCACCTTGATACACCAAATCTTAGATCCCAAAAGGATTTGAAGACATTTGTGAGAAGTTGTCCAATCAAGTGATAGATCCACTCCCTCCTCTTCTTTGCACCAAAGGAATTTGTGATTTGAGCAAGTCTTGAGCTTTACTTCATTGTTCTTGTTACTCTTGGAGGTTGGAGACTCCTAGGCGGTAGGAGTCTTTCGGCGAGGAATCAAACTCTGTGATTTCCCCCGGAAAAGTTTGTAAGGGTTTGGAGGCCACCTAAAGGCTTACCACTAGTGGTTGGGAATCGCCTTCGTGGTGATATCTCAAAGAGAGAATAGGGTGAGCCTTCGTGGCGTTGGTGTGCCTTCGTGGTAGCACCCACCTCTCTAAACGGTGACGTAGCTTCCCTCCAAGGAAGTGAACATCGGCATACATCCTCGTCTCTCGAAGTTTCGGTTATTCCTAACCTAAACTTTCTACTTGTGGTTACTTGTTATTTAAGTTATTACTTATATCTCATTGTGTTACTTTACCTACCTAACCGTGTAGCTTGCTTAACTTGTTAAGCATCTTACTTGCAATTGTTAGGCTCACTTTCATATTTAGTACCATTGCCTAAAAATTGCTAAGTAGCAATTAAAATTTAGAATTGTACCTATTCACCCCCCCTCTAGGTCCATCTCGATCCTTTCACATGATTCTTATCCGGAGTATTAGCTTTCTTGCGGCGAAACAAGGGCATCAACCGCCTTACGATGTGGCCACGATGGCACAGGGCGCACCCCCCTACCTCATGGCCCACTCGGGCATCGTTTCATGTTGGTTCTGCTTCCCAAAATTCACATATATTCCAAAAAAAATCTCCGTCCGTTTTCATTCCGTTTGGACTCCGTTTGATATGGATATTCTACGAAACAAAAAACATGCAACAAACACGAACTGGCACTGGGCACTTGATCAATATGTTAGTCCCAAAAAATAGTATAAAAAGTTGTCAAAAGTATATGAAAGTTGTAGAATATTGGCATGGAACAATAAAAAATTATAGATACGACGGAGACGTATCACATGCGTGAGTCCCTCGCACCTGCACAAACAAATAAGAACTTCGCAGCCAATGCGATAAGGGGTTGTCAATCCCTTCACGGTTACTTACGAAAGTGAGATCTGATAGACAGGATAGGATAATATTTTTGGTATTTTTTGGTATAAGAACAGAAAGTAAATAAAGAAAATAAGCAACGGAAAAAGAAATTGAAGGTAAAGTAATATGATAAACATAGACCCGGGGGCCATAGGTTTCACTAGTGGCTTCTCTCAAGATAGCAGAATTTTACGGTGGGTGAACAAATTACTGTCGAGCAATTGATAGAAAAGCTCATAGTTATGAGAATATCTAGGCATGATCATTATACATAGGCATCACGTCCGTAACAAGTAGACCAAAACGATTCTGTATCTACTACTATTACTCCACACATCGACCGCTATCCAGCATGCATCTAGAGTATTAAGTTCATAAGAACAGAGTAATGCTTTAAGCAAGATGACATGATGTAGAGGGATAGACTCAAGCAATATGATATAAACCCCATCTTTTTATCCTCGATGGCAACAATACAATATGTGCCTTGTTGCCCCTGCTGTCACTGGGAAAGGACACCGCAAGATTGAACCCAAGGCCAAGCACTACTCCCATTGCAAGAACAATAGATCTAGTAGGACAAACCAAACCAATAATTCGAAGAGACTTGCAAGGATATTATAATGGGTCTTTTACATATGTCTCCCAAACTCGAACCCACTACTCACATTTGCCCCTAATTCGAAAGCCTGCTCAAAAATGCCCCTCCGCCATTATGTGCACTTATAGAAATACCCGTCTATGCCGTTACCATCCGGTCAAAGGCCTTTGACCGTGATCGGGACGTTTTCTGGACATTTCTACCCCTCCCTCCATGTGTCACTTACGTGAGGGACCCACTCAAACAAAAATAAAAATAAAAGGCTCTCTCTCTCCTCTCTCAGACTGTCTCATCTACATGTGGGACCAAAATGAAATCTATATTTCTCTCTCTCTCTTAATCCTTACATGTAGGACCCACCCTAAAAAAATCTTCCCTGTCTCTCTCTCTCTCTCAACTCCGGGGGGGGGGGGGGGGG
>LR738714.1:435193122-435242744 GCA_902687465.1 Secale cereale
CCTCAATCCGGTCCCCCCCCCCCGGCGCCCTCTTTTCTCTCTGCCGCGTGACAAAGACGTGGTCTGCGGGAATCATGGTCGCCCGCCCCGGTGGTTCTCATCGTGCAGGCGGCCAGCGGGAACCCCACGACCTGTAGCCTTCTCTAGGGGATCCGCCTGTTCATCCTCGACTTCCACACCAAATTAATTGAAGTATAACGCCTCAAGTCAGTATGGTTGATGTCATCTTCTCCCCCTCCGGTGATGCTTTGCTGCGCCTCGATCTCCTCTGCTACGCCGTCCCTATGCTCTATCTTGGCTGCCTCGTTGACATCTGGTGCTTCTAGACACTGTGACCCCTCGCTGCGGAGCCTTTCATTCTCGAGCCACCGTGTCAGCGTCACCTCGCTCCGCCGTCTTCCGTGGACGACGAGGTCATCGCTATGGTGAATCCCAAGCCTCCTGGATCATGCCTTCACCAAATAAGTGAGCCACTTATGTGTTTGCTCACATTCTTTAGTCCCCTCCCCCTCTGTAGCTTGCCCGTGCCTAGCGCCTTCCGTCGTTACCATGGGACCTCGTCGCCGGCGAGCTTCCCGACTGCTCTACAAACTCCCAATGCCCTTGCAGACCACCCCGTGACCCCGCCTTGCTCCAGGACCGTTCACAGCTTGCCCTAGCATGCTCCCGCACAGTCCCGAGCCAACACTGGACCGCCCGTGCTCGCCGGAGTTCAAGCTCCGTCGTGTAGATGAGAGGTGGGACCGTCCCTAAAATAAATAAGTGAGTAGCATTTTAGAAAACAATAAAACAATGACATGTGGGCCCCATGTGAAATTGTTTTTTTCTTTTCGGTCCCACGTGTAAGTGAGACAGGCAGAGCGAGCTTTTTGTTTTTAGTTTTCTTTGAGTGGGTCCCACACGTAAGTGACACATGGAAGGAGGGGTAGAAATGTCCAGAAAACGTCCCGTTCACGGTCAAAGGCCTTTGACCGGACGGTAACGTCACGAAAGGGTATTTCTATAAGTGCACATAACGGCGGAGGGGCATTTTTGAGCAGGCTTTCGAATTAGGGGTATATCTAATTAGGTGGTTCGAGTTAGGGACAGAAATGCAAATGGCCCTATTATAATCATACATAAAATATTTCAGAAAAGAATCAAATATTGTTCATAGATAATCTTGATCATAAACCCACAATTCATCGGATCTCGATAAACACGCCGCAAAAAGAATTACATCAAATAGATCTCCTCGAAGATCGAGGAGAACTTTGTATTGAGATCCAAAAAGAGAGAAGAAGCCATCTAGCTAATAACTATGGACCCGAAGGTCTGGGGTAAACTACTCACAACTCATTGGTGAGGCTATGGTGTTGATGTAGAAGCACTCCGTGATCGATCCCCCCTTCGATGGAGCTCCGGAACAGGCCCCAAGATGGGATCTCACAGGAACAGAAGGTTGCGGCGGTGGAATTAGGGTGTTCTCGGTTGCCTCGATGTTTTCAGGGTATATGCATATATATAGGAGGAAGGAGGGCATCGGGGGAGCCAGAGGGGGCCCACGAGAGTGGGGGGGCGCGCGTGCCCCCATGGGTGCACCCTGGACCCTCGTCGCCACCTCTTTCGTTCCCTTGCATGTACTCCAAGTCTTCTGTGAAGATACAGATCCAAAAATAACTCTCCCGAAGGTTTCATTCCGTTTGGACTCCATTTGATATCCCTTTTCTGCGAAACACTGAAATAGGCAAAAAACAGCAATTTGCACTGGGCCTTGGGTTAGTAGGTTAGTCCCAAAAATAATATAAAAGTGTGTAATAAAGCCCATTGAACATCCAAAACAGAATATATAATAGCATGGAACAATCAAAAATTATATATACGTTGGAGACGTATCAAGCATCCCCAAGCTTAATTCATGCTCGTCCTCGAGTAGGTAAATGATAAAAACAGAATTTTTGATGTGGAATGCTAACTAACATAATTCTCAATGTAATTTCTTTATTGTGGCATGAATGTTCAGATCCGAAAGAATCAAGATAAAAGTCTATATTGACATAAGAATAATAATACTTCAAGCATACTAACAAAGCAATCATGTCTTCTCAAAATAACATGGCCAAAGAAAGTTCATCCCTACAAAATCATATAGTTAGGCTATGCTCCATTTTCGTCACACAAAATACTCCAATCATGCACAACCCCGGTTTCAGCCAAGCATTTGTTACATACTTTAATTTTTTTTCAGACTCTTTCAACTTTCACGCAATATATGAGCATGAGCCATGGACATAGCACTATCTGGAAAAGAGTGGTGGTTGTGGAGAAGACAAAAAGAGGAAAATGGTCACACATCAACTAGGCTTATCGATGGGCTATGGAGATGCCCATCAATAGATATCAATGTGAGTGATTAGGGATTGCCATGCAACAGATCAACTAGAGTTATAAATGTATGAAAGCTCAACAGAAGAAACTAAGTCGGTGTGCATCCAACTTGCTTGCTCACGACGACCTAGGGCATTTGAGGAAGCCCATCGTTGGAATATACAAGCCAAGTTCTATAATGAAAATTCCCACTAGCATATGAAAGTGACTAAACAAGAGACTCTCTATCATGAAGATCATGGTACTATTTTGAAGCACAAGTGTGGAAAAAGATAGTAGCATTGTCCCTTTTTTCTTTTCTTTTTTTTCTTTTTTTTTGGCCTTTCCTTCTTTTTCTTTTTTCTTTGGGACAATGCTCTAATAATGATGACCATCACACTTATATTGATTTACAACTCGATATTACGACTCAATACTAGAACAAAGTATGACTCTATATGAATGCCTCTGGCGGTGTACCGGGATGTGCAATGAATCAAGAGTGACATGTATGAAAAATTATGCATGGTGGCCTGGCCACAAATACGATGTCAACTACATGATCATGCATGGCAATATGACAATGATGAAGCGTGTCATAGCAAACGGAATGGTGGAAAGTTGCATGGCAATATATCTCGGAATAACTATGGAAATGCCATGATAGGTAGGTATGGTGGCTGTTTTGAGGAAGGTACATGGTGGGTGTATGGTACCGGCGAAAGTTGCGCGGTACAAGAGAGGCTACCAATGGTGGAAGGGTGAGAGTGCGTATAATCCATGGACTCAACATTAGTCATAAAGAACTCACATACTTATTGCAAAAATCTACAAGTCAGCAAAACAAAGTACTACACGCATGCTCCTAGGGGAAGGGTTGGTAGGAGTTAACCATCGCGCGATCCCGACCTCCACACAAAGGATGACACTCAATGAAATACCTCATGTTTCAAATTTGTCAAACAACCGTTACCATACGTGCATGCTACGGGACTTGCAAACCTTAACACAAGTATTTCTCAAATACAAAACTACTCTCCTATCATGACTCTAATATTACCATCCTCATATCTCAAAACAATCATAAAGTATCAAACTTCTCATAATATTCGATGCACTTTATATGAAAGTTTTTAATATGCCCATCTTGGATGCCTATCATATTAGGACTAGTTTCATAACCCAAGCATAATAGCATGTTGTTCTAAAAGAATCTCAAAAGGATATTGATACGTCCAAAACGTATCTATAATTTCCGCTTGCTCCATGCCTCTTTTGGGTGATATTGCTATGATATTTATACACTTCCATACACTTTTGATCATATTTGGACTAACCTATTAACTCAGTGCACCCCAGTGCCAGTTTCTGTTTTCTGCTGTTTTTGCATTTCAGGTTTTCCCGTCACGAAAACTGCCAGAAAAATCCCGGAAAAATTATATAAAAAATCAGCGTTCCAGAAGCTTCCCGGCAGCCAAAGTACAGCCGGAGGGGGGCCACCAGGGCTCCAGGCACCCTGGTGGCGCGGCCCCCCTCCTGGCCGCGCCGGGGGGGGCGACTGGCCCCCCAGGCCTCCGCTGATGCCCCCCTTTGGCATATATTTATATCGTGTCCTGAAACCCTCAAGACGGGAACCGTTTTTCGCGATCTCATCTCTGTTCCGCCGCCGCCGCGCTTCCAAGATCAGGAGCACCAGGAGAACTCTTCCCGGCACCCTGCCGGAGGGGAGGATCATCATCGGGAGCCTCTCCACCACCATGGACGCCTCCCGGATGAGTTGTGAGTAGTCTCCCTTGGACCATGGGTCCATGACCAGTAGCTATGTGATGTTCTCCTCCAGTTCTTGTGCTTCACTAATTAGTCCTCGTGAGCTGCCCTACATGATCGAGGCACATATGTAATCCTTATGTTGTTGCTATGATGAGTTTGCTGGGATCCGATGGATTGTGAGATTATGTTCAGATTGTGTTTGAGTAATATATTTGATTTACCTCTTTTATATTTATGTTCGTAAGTAATTCTTGCATGTTCTCCGTTGTTATTTATTGCTTTGGCCAAGTAGTAGGTAGTGACTCCAAGAGGGAACGTTATGCTTGATTGTGGGTTCATGCCCCTCGATGACTAGCTTGAGTGACAGAAACATGAGTCTAGGGGATGTGTTGTTGCCACAAGGGGGAAAACAACGGTGCTTGTGCCTGCGGGTGCAAGGATTTTTTACTTTACGCAAAGTTCTTTTAATGCAGTTGTCTGTTGCTTAGAGTTTACACTATGGCTGGGACTCGCAACTTAATACCAGTGAGATGTTCTGGATAGATATCTCAAGGTGGATGATTAGTACTAGATGCAGATGGATTTCGGTCTACTTGCCTTGGCGTACCGCCCATGCTTTGAACCTCTACCTTTCTTGCAACATAGTTAGCATTGGTTTGCGCACATAATTCTGTCAATTGCCCAGCTGTAATTCGTTTACCTCACATAGCTGTTTTATCGTCTTTTGGGAGAGAGACATCACTAGTGAACATCATGGGACCCCGGTCCATATTACCATCACTGATCACATCCGCTATTTACTTTCTGCTTTTACTTACTATTTGCAGCAATACCTATCACTATTATCACTTGCGTTTGATCCTTTGTAAACGACAAGGCCAGAGGGATTGACAACCTCTCTGTACTCGTTGGGAGCAAAGTTATTTGTATCTGTGTGCAGGTCCATGTTGATTGCTAATATCTGGTGCCGTTAGCAGTTGACACCTTCTTGTTGAAACTGGGAGTCTCAGGGGAAATCGATCCTTGGTATCTTTGCCAAGGGAAAACTTCCTCTACACTGCATCTCAAACCTTCCACTTGGGGTAACCAACGAGGGGCGAGAAGCCATCAAGCAAAGTTTTCTGGCACCTTTGCCGGGGACTCCACTCTTCAAGATAGGGGAGTTGCACGCTATCTTTTACCTTTGCTTTTTAGTCTTGTTAGTTTACCTTTCAGTTTTGCTTTAGTATCTTTTATCGAAAATCACAAAAATAGTTATCTTGCTTGCTTGCTGCTATGGGTTCCACCGAGAACACCAAGTTGTGTGACTTCACTAGTCATAACAACGATGACTTTATCTGCACACCTATCACTACACCTTCCACTTCAGCACCTTCGTATGAAATTAAACCTGCTTTACTGAATCTAGTTATGAAAGATCAATTCTCCGGTGCTGGAGATGATGCTGCTTTACACTTAAGCAATTTTGTTGAACTCTGTGATATGCAAAAGTACCAAGAAATAGATGGTAACATTGTTAAGCTTAAGCTTTTTCCTTTTTCCTTGAGAGGAGGAGCTAAAATTTGGTTTCAGTCTTTGCCTAGAAATAGCATAGATTCATGGGACAAGTGCAAAGATGCTTTTATTAAAAAATACTATCCACCTACTAAAATTATCCAACTAAGAAGTAACATAATGAATTTTAAACAATTGGATAATGAACATGTTGCCCAAGCTTGGGAACATATGAAATCTCTTGTCAAGAACTGCCCAACTCACGGTTTGACTACTTGGATGGTTATCCAAACTTTTTATGCAGGCTTGAACTTTACCTCGCAGAACTTGTTTGATTCGGCCGCGGGAGGAACCTTTATGTCAACTACACTTGGTGCTGCCACGAAGCTTCTCGATGAGATGATGACCAACTATTCCCAATGGCACACCGAACGAGCTCCAACAGGTAGGAAGGTAAACTCTGTCGAGGAGATTTCCTCCCTAAATGAAAAAGTTGACTTGATCATGTCTCTACTTTCGAAGCAATCTTCTGTTGATCCTCGTGATGTTCCTTTAAGTTCTTTGATTGCTCAAGAACAAGTAGATGTGAACTTTATCTCTAGAAACAATTTTAACAACAATGCTTATAGGAGTAATTTTGGTAGCAATCCTAGACCGTTCCCCTCTAATTCTTATGGGAACAACAATGCTTATCCTAGCACCAAGAACTCCACTACTGAACTAGAGATTATGCTTAAAGATTTCATCACTACCCAAAAAGCCTTTAATAAGAGTGTAGGAGAAAAACTAAACAAACTAGATGATCTCTCTTCGAAGGTAGACAATTTAGCCAATGAGGTAGAATTGCTTAAAATTAGAACTTCTCCTCTTGAGGAGAGGAAGGTCACTCCTATGAATGCTATTCAAGTGCAAATTAATGAAAACATTAGGATGTTGGCTAAACTTAAAGAGAGATGGGCTAGAGAAAGGGAGGAAGAAGATAGAATTAAGAACCTTCCTACCCACCACACTATTGCTACTATCCAAGTTGTTGAGGATATCCAAACTCTTAGCACCCAATGCACTCCTGGACCTATTAATGGTGATGCTATGACTATAGAAACTACCAAACAAGTGAACCTAAAGGACACCACTACCACCTTACTTAATAGTAGTGACCTTGATTTTGATAATTGCACTCTTACGGAAGTTATTGATTTCCTTCACAAGATGTCTAGAGATCCCCGCACTAGCACGCTTAACCTTGCCTTCACAGAGCATATCACTAATGCTCTTATCAAAGCTAGGGAGGAGAAACTTAGAGTAGAAGCCTCCATACCTAGAAAGCTAGAAGATGGTTGGGATCCTATGATTAAAATTAAGTTGAATAACTTCTCTTGCTATGCTTTATGTGATGTTGGAGCTAGTACCTCCATTATGCCCAAAAGAATATATGATATGCTTAAATTGAAACCTTTTGATTCTTGTTCTTTTGGTGTTCGTCTCATTGATTCTTCCATAAAAAAACCTTTGGGGAGGATCGACGATGTTCTTATCGTTGTCAATGACAATTACGTTCCCGTTGATTTTACTATTATGGATATTGAATGTGAACCTTCTTGTCCAATTATTTTGGGACTTCCTTTTCTACGCACCGTTGGTGCCATCATTGACATGAAAGAGGGGAATATAAGATTCCAATTTCCTCTCAAGAAAGGGATGTAACACTTCCCTCGAAAGAAGATTAAGTTACCTTTTGAGTCCGTTATACGGGCTAGCTATTCTTTTACTCTTGATAAAACTTGATCTCTTTGCATTATGCCTAGCTTAAAGGCATAAAAGAAAGCGCTTTTGGGAGGCAGCCCACATGAATAAAAAATTTATTTTGCTTTTGTTGTGTCTTGATGTTGTTACTACAGTAGCATCATCATTGTATCTTTACTTTTCAATTTTGTGCCAAGTGTAGCCTCTGATTGCAAGAAAGTTCAAAAGTTGTGACGTGTTGTCCAGGAAACAGATTCTGTCCTTGGAGATAAATTCGTATAAAATCACCAGGTCATCTTTTTGGTCTGAATTTTTTCGACAGAGTGCTCTATACAATTGTCTTTCGTGCGTCTGTTTTGAGTTTTTTGATTAGAGTTGCAGAAGTGCCCCGAAAAAATCATTTACTACCTGTTGTTCTGTTTTCACAGATTCTGTCCTGTTTTGCCTTTCCTTCATTTTGCAAACCTTGAGCTTGCTTTTTCTTTGCAAAAACCTTTTGGCAATCTTGAGAAACAGTAGACCTTCAAGAATATCCTTATTTCCAGCAAGGAACAATTATTTTATTATGGGTACTAACCTCGCTAATCAGATTATGATGAGTTATGTATGAAGGGAGTTTTCAAGTGTGCGAGGGAAGATGATAAAAAGATTCATGAGTGTCAAACGCTCAAGCTTGGGGATGCCCCCATGCACCCCCAAGAAATATTCAAGGAGACTCAAGCGTCTAAGCTTGGGGATGCCCCCGTGCATCCCCTTCTCCATCAACATTATCAGTTCGTCTTTCGTTCCACTATATTTTTATCACTTCATGTGTTATGTGCTATGCTTGGAGCGTCTTGCTTTTAGTTTTCCTTTTTAGTTTTCCTTAGCTTTTCATAACGAGTCGGAACTCAGCTTTCTTTGTGTGGGAGAGAAACACGCTCCACTTCTACCTAGAACATAACATAGAATTTTCATGTCTATCTTTGCTGTGTGTGTTCTTTGTCTTTCAATAGCTACTATCATGTTCAGCTCTTAGTTTTCATGCTTATCTTTTTAAAGAGCTTTTGTTTAGTTGGTTGCTTGAACTCTCTTTAGTTATCATGATTATCTTATTAAGAGAGTTTGCTTCCGTTGCATTGGTTGGTATGTCTATGATAAAGATGCTACGTGCATAATGGTGCTTAGTAATTCATGTTTTCTTATGGTTAGTCTCAAATAGATGGGGGGTTCCCAATGTGTTATTGAAGTACCAACATGATTTGTTTGCCTATGATGTGGTATGGTTTAGTAATATCTTCCTTCAAGAATTTATTTTGATTGACTTGGCGTATGCTCACGCATATTTAAGACTGTAAAGAAAGTCTGTCGAGCCTTGATGATCTTTTGTTTCTGAGTAGCGATATAACTACCATGCCTGATTCAATGTTGCTTTGTCGCTCTGCGTCATTATGACCGTCATTGCTCTCTTAGTTGGTCGCTCCTAGTCTTTTGCTAACCTCCACCTGTATTAAGCGGATTGACTGCTTGTGCATCCAAAATCTTTTAAACCAGTTATGCCATATGAGTCCACCATACCTTCCTACATGGTATTTACCTGCCATTCCTAACGGAGACTTGCATGTACCATCTCGAAATTATTCAAAAAAAAGCATTCCTATCGTGTGCCTCTGTTTTAGTTCATGAGGAAGTAGTAGTTAATTCATGATCTTTTTAAGTTGGACAAGCTTCACCCCGGGATTGCATGTCTAATGTGCAAACCCATAATACGAGAAGGAACTGGCAAAGAGTGCGCCCGGCTCAAAATTAATATAACAAACAAACCCTCCTTCACGCTTTGTTCATGAGAAATCAGAAAACTTTGGCAGTGATAAACAAAGGAGATTAAGAGGATGTGATCGTCCTCATTCGGGAGCCGTTCCTCGAAACTTGTCCATCTCAAGAAGTGATTGAGTTGTCTGCTAGCATTCGTTGACGGAACATTGAAAGTGCAACTAATCCCCGGGTGGTTTTGGTAATTAATAACAACATATATATCATTGAACTAATATTCTCTTAAGAATCATTTCAGAAAAGTTCGATGATGTGGGTATGGAAATGTCTGAAGAAGTGGACCCCTCAAAATGCTAAGACAAGCATTGGCAAAAGCTCAAGACTCCATTTTTGGTTTAGTGATCAAAGATCACATTGAGTCCATAGGAAAGCCAATACTATTAAAAGGGGATGAGGTTGTGTTAATGATCTTGTTGCTCAAGTGCTTGGTGATCTAACTCCCTCAACTATCAGCACTATTCACTACTTAACACACACCCATAAGTAATCTCGGTCACACCGATTTCTCCAACTCAGTCCCACCGAGATGAACCACTTCAGTTGTTTCTCCAAACCCTAGATTCTCGGTCAAACCGATTCTGAGTTTCGGTCTCACCGAAAAAGGGCTGCCAACCTTCTGTGATCAGTTGACATCAATTCGGAATATCCGAGTTTATATTTTCGGTCTCACCGAAATGGCAAACCCTAACCTTTGACTCACTTCGGTCTCACCGAGATGGTATTTTCGGTCCCACCGAAAATCCCAACGTTCACTATATTTGAACTTTCGGTCTAACCGAGTTTTCACTTTGGTCTGACCGAGATTGGTCAAATGTGTGTGTAACGGTTGGATTTTGTGTGGAGGCTATATATACCCCTCCACCCCCTCCTCATTCGTGAGGAGAGCCATCAGAAAGTACCACCATTCCTACCATACACTTTCTGAGAAGTGAACCACCTACCCTTGTGTTGAGATCAAGCCATTCCATTCCTACCATATGAAACTTGATCTCTAGCCTTCCCAAGTTGCTTTCCACTCAAACCTTTCTTCCACCACAGCCATATCAGTGAGGAGAGTTGAGTGTTGGGGAGTTTATCACTTGAAGCACAAGAGCAAGGAGTTCATCACCATCAACACCGTCTATTACCTTTTGGGGGGTGGTGCCTCCTAGATTGGTTAGGTGTCGCTTGGGAGCCTCCGTCTTGATGATGTGGAGTTGAACCAAGAAGTTTGTAAGGGCAAGGAGATCGCCTACTTCATGAAGATCTACCCCGAGTAAGGCTAGTCCTCCGTGGGCGTAGGCCGTGATGGAATAGACAAGGTTGCTTCTTCGTGGACCCTTCGTGGGTGGAGCCCTCCGTGGACTCGCGCAGCCGTTACCCTCCGTGGGTTGAAGTCTCCATCAACGTGGATGTACGATAGCACCACCTATCGGAACCACGACAAAAATCTCCGTGTCACCAAACTGCGTTTGATCTTCTCCACCTCCTTTTTACATGTGCAATTTACTTTCCGCTGCATATACTCTAGAATTGCATGTGTAGGGTGATACTTGAATTGATCTTAATTGTGAAACTGCCAAAAACATTGCATGATCTAAAGGCAGATTTTTTATTTTGTCAAGTAGTCTAATCACCCCCCTCTAGACCTACTTTCGATCCTACAAGTGGTATCAGAGCTTTGGTCTCCATTGCCTTGGTTTCCATTGCATTGGACTCCATAAGCTTGGTTTCACAACCTAGGAGAGTATGGCGTCTAGTGAGGGTAATTATCGTAGAGGTCCTTACTTTGATGGTACAAATTTTGCTAGTTGGAAGCATAAAATGAAAATGCATATTCTTGGTCATAACCCAGCCGCATGGGGCATTATTTGTGTTGGTATGCAAGGTGATTTCTTTGAAGAAGGAAACGTTCCGGATCGCGAAGCTACACCCGAAGAGTTGAAGATGTTGCAAAACAATGCTCAAGCTTGTGACATTCTCTTCAATGCTTTGTGTCCCGAAGAGTTCAACAAAATCAGCCGTCTTGAGAATGCTAAAGAGATTTGGGATACTTTGGTTGAAATGCACGAAGGTACTGAATCTGTGAAGGAATCAAAGCTAGATATTCTTCAAGGTCAACTTGACAAGTTCAAGATGAAGGATGGTGAAGGAGTCGCTGAAATGTACTCTAGGCTTGCTCTCATCGCAAATGAGATTGCTGGCTTAGGAAGCGAAGAAATGACCGACCGATTCATCATTAAGAAGATTCTCAGAGCTTTGGATGGAAAGTATGACACCGTGTGCACTTTGATCCAAATGATGCCAAACTACAAGACTCTCAAGCCAACTGAAGTCATTGGAAGAATTGTTGCCCATGAGATGACACTTAAGGATAAGGAAGAGCTTCACAACAAGTTAAGCGGTGCTTACAAAGCTACAAGTGATGCTCCTACTACCTCAAGTGACAAGCTAATTTCCAGTGAAGAGATAAGCCTAATGGTCAAGAACTTCAACAAGTTCTACAAGAATAGAGGCAAAGAAAGAAGCTCAAAGACTAGATCATATGATGAAAAGAGATCTTCTAGTCGTGATCGAAACTGCTACAATTGTGGAAGACCCGGACACTTCTCAAATGAGTGTACGGCTCCCCACAAGAGAAGAGAAGAATCTCCAAGAAGAAGAGCAAGAGATGAGTCACCTCGGAGAGAGAGAAGGAGCAGAGATGATCGTTATGAACGAAGACCCTCTCGGAGAAGCAAGGATTCGGAGAGGAAAGACAAGTCATCAAGGAGCTACACAAGAAGAAGACATCAAGCTCATGTTGGTGAATGGGTCTCCGGCTCCGACTCTGACAATCAATCCGATGGAAGCTATCACTCCGACTCCGACTATAGTCAAGATGAAGGTGTTGCCGGACTTGCACTAGTATCCTCCAACTCCAACTCCTACGACTTATTTGATTCACCAAATGAGGGAATTGGAAGATGCTTCATGGCTAAAGGCCCCAAGGTAACACACCCTGAATTCATTGACTTTGATAGTGATGAGGATGACTTGCTTGGTGAAGATGAGCTCTTGCATGATAAATCTAGTGAGCTTAGTAATGATGAAAATGCTAGTAGTCTTTATAGTCGAGAAGAGTCGAATGACGATCTTCGAAAGAAGAGTTCTTCATATCTTGCCAAACGACTTCTCTTGTCTAATTTCTTGCCACCTATTAAGACTAAGCATGACAAGCATAAGAAAAATTCTTCCTCTAGTAGTAACAATAACAATGTTAAATCCAATATTGTTGCTTCTAGTAGTTCTCTTGATTCCACTAACAATGTTTCAAGCCAAGTTACACTTGAGCAAGAAAATAGCTTATTGAAGGAAATCATAGAGAAAGGTGTCTACAAGAGTCTTTCCGGAAGCAAGAACTTTGAGGAGATTGTTCGCAAACAAGGAAGACACCGGAAGAATCAAGGGATTGGTTTTGAGCGAAAGTTCAACGCCGAAGGTGTTGAGTGGGAAGAAGGTCAATACCCTACTCCACAGTTTGTTTCACAAAAGGAGAAGTATGATCCTACTTCTTCCAATGTGGAACAAGCTCAAGATGACCTTCCATCACAAGACCACAAGCTAAAGGCCAAGGACAAGCTTCAAGAGGAGATTGATGCATTCATTGAAGCACCTCAAGCCATGGTCAAGTGGGTTCCCAAGGACACATCAAGTTCTACTTCATCAAGCTCAACTACAACACCAAGGATTCCCATCAAGATGATGTGGATCCCAAAGAAGAAGAACTAGTAGGTTCTTGAGGGTGACTCCGCCAACAAACTTCACTCATATTCATTTTGGCAAGAACTTGTGCAATCAACTTCCACATCATGCACTAGTTCATGGAGTCACAAACCCTCTTGTTGGTAAGTCAAGGGACAAGGTAATCATTGCTTTCATGGACATCATCTTTTGTGTACTTCACTCTATGTCTATGGATATTCTTGTTTGTTCCTTGTGGGACTAACCCATGTAGGTATTGAAAGTGCCCTAATCCAAAGGATTGCTCCCAACTCATGATGATCTACATCAACATTGAGCATCCACATCTTCAACATCTACATGAAGTCTTCTACGACAACCCAAGGTTAGTTTGACCCTTTAAAAGGGGTTCTCACATCTAGGGGGAGCTTTGCTCTAAAAATGAGCTAAAGCATCTCCAAATGATGTGAACACATAAATGCTTTATGTAAAAGTGGTAACCCCACTTGTGCTTAAACGATGAGTATGACCTATGATCAAATGTTCTCATTTGACTCCTAAGTCAATATACTCATATATAGATGACCTAGTCATCGACATTTTGTGTGCTAGTAGCTAGAGTTTTGGTTGTGCATGTTTGACACATATTTCAGTTGCTATCTTATTGTGTGAGCATGTTGAATGCACGATTTTATCCATTCAAGGACATCCATTTGTTGTTTTGATTGTTTTGGTTTCTTTTTCTGGCCAAATGGATGGACAAGAATGCCTAAGCACCTTCCCTAGCTATCTATGCTTTCTTGTCTCAAAATTCTATTCATGCTTATATCACAACTTTGAACAAGTCTTTTTCGGACAGTCCGAGTGAGGAGCACTCGGAACCACCGATTCGTCTAAGGCTGACTTCCAAAACCTTCTAAGTCTATTTCGGTCTGACCGGCTTCTCAATCTCGGTCCAACCGAAACACTTAGATTGATCTAGGTTTCATCTCGGTGAAACCGAGTTCAAAATCTCGGTCTGACCGATATGTGTAACTGCACAGCAGAAATACATCTCGGTGACACCGAGTTTTTCAACTCGGTCCCACCGACAGTACGGGGTTATATATACTGAGGGCTGCGCGCGATCTATTCCTTTCAAACCGTTCGCCCTCCAAGACCCCTGCTGCCGCCGCCCTGATCTAAGGATCGTCGCCTTCGTCGCCTGTGTGCCCTTGCCGCAGGTCTCCGCCGCCGTCAACGGTAATCTTCTCCTCCGTTGCCGCCATAGAGGGACACCACCAAGTTAGGGTGTGTCTCGATCCCTATTCATGCTCCACTTCTGATTCTTGCATGATAGGACTGCCCTGATTCAATCCACGTTTGATATGATCCCAATACATTGTTCAGATCGTTTAGTTTCGAGGAAAATTCTTAGGTTTAGGTTTCCACGGAATGCATCTCGGTGAAGCCGATTCCTGAAACTCGGACTGACCGATTTGGTCTCTGACCATTGCACTACACAGTTCGGTCTGACCGAGTTGTGTAAATCGGAATGTCCGAATTGAAGTTTCTGTGAAACCCTAAGTTTTCGGTAGGACCGAAACCCATTTCGGTCTGACCGAAAGTGGTGTGTAGGTTCTGTTGAACACTTCGGTTACACCGAAACTTGAAATCGGTTTGACCGAAATACACTCTGTGAAAACTCAAAACTAAGTTTTTAACTCATTTTTTTTTTGCAAAAACTTCTGCAGTTGTGATAACTCTTCTACTCTGCCTACACCTTATCTATTCACAGGTCTTTCAGCCATGTCAGATGTCAGTGACAGCCAGAACAGGTCCGAATCACCGTTTGCTGAGATTCCAGAGGCAGGTACAAGTCCTGAGGCTAGCAGCTCTAGTGATGATGGTGAGAGGAGTACCCCTAGTGGTCTGCCTCCTGCTGCTACGAGAACCAGGAAGAAGAGAACGTCTGATTCTGAGGATTCCGATTTTGTTGCTGAGGAAGTTACCTCCAAGCCAAAGAGGCAAGTGGTTGCCAAAGAGCTCCAAGGGCAGCAGCCAAAGAAAGGCACGAGCAAAGTGAAGCAGTCTGCAGTTGCCAAGAAGCTCAACTTGGAAGAGCCAGCTCCAAGCAAGGTGAAGAAGACTTCCAAAAGGAAGAGAGTTGTTTATGCTGAACCTCAAGTTGATGATGCTGAAGAAGAAGAAGAAGATGCACCCCAGCCTCCTCCTCAGAAAGCTAAGTTCATGGGTGATGCTATTCGGGCTCAAACCTCCTCCAAGCCCAAGAAGCCTGCTCCAGCTAAGGCAGCTCCAGCCAAGCCCAAGAGGACAACCAGAAGCATTCCAGCTTCTGAGAAGAACAAAGGTGAGATGCCACCTTCTCAGTCAGATGAAGAGCATGTGTTGCTCAAGCTCCGTCCCAAGTTGCCACTCCACAATGATGCTCATCCTCAAGCTGAGGATATGAAGGCAAGGAAGGACAAAGGTCTCAGGCTATGGAGACAATCTGATCCATATGCCGTAAGAAGAAGGACTGCTGTGGACCCCAGATTCCACACCAAAGAGCAGCAGGATTTCTATGAGACCGTGCTAATGGATAAGAAGCCCATTGTTGCTGACACCAGGTATGTCGACTGGAAGTACATTGACAGCAGAGAGCATCGGGACTTCTTTCCCCATGTGCATGAGAGCTTTACTGCATGTGGAGTTGCTGACTTTGTGGGTCAAGAACTGACAGCATGGAACGACGAGATGATCATGCAGTTCTATGCCACAGCCCATTTCTACCCCGATGGCAAGATCACCTGGATGACTGAAGGTCAACGGTTTTCTTCAACTGTTGCAGAATGGGCAGAACTTCTGAACGCTCCAGTGCAGAGAGAGGACGACATTGATGTCTATGGGATTCCTAAGAAGAGTCATGATTCTATGAAGAATATGTACAAGGAGATCCCAGCTGCTGATTTGGAGGGATGGAAACTCGGCTCAGTGTATTATCTCCAGGCAGGTCTGACCACCACTAACACTATCCTGAGGCATACTTTGATGCCTAAGTCAGGTGACCACCGGATGATACGAGGCTATTCTATCAACATGCTGCACATTCTCGATGAGAAGGCACCTTTTAAGGTGATGGACTTGATGGTTGAAACCATTAAGAGGACTGCAGCTGACCAGAAGAGGTCGTGTGGGTTTGCACCGCAGATACAGATGCTTATCAACGCCAAGTTTGGCACGGGCAAATTCATGTTGGATAGGAAGCACTTACCACTGCAGCCAGAGCATGAGGACAACGTAGTTGTGATGGATGAAGAGGATCCCACCTCAGTTGAAGGGCAAGCCAAGATCGAAGCTGCAAAGAAAGCCAAAGCTGACAGAGAGGCAGCAGCAGCAGCAGCTAAGCCAAAGAGCTTCGGAGATCAGATTCTTGAAGCAACCCGGAGAATTGAACAACGCCTGGCCAGCATTGAGCAATCTCAGGAGAGCCTTGAGAGGATCGTCGAGGACAAGATCCACGCTCTGGACGTGAAGCTGACTGAGATTCAGGTGTCTGTCAACAAGCTTGAGGCAGACATGGAGGAGACTAGGCAGGAGAGAGCAGAGCTTTTGCAGGATGATATAGTCCAGGACTCTCATCGCCAGACTGCTCCGGTTCCCAGAGGATCCAGATCTGCAGCTATCCCAGTGACAGACTCCAGGGCTACCACTTCAGCACCAGCTACAGCTCCAGCAGTTCCTTCAGCTCCAGCATCCACTCCTCCAGCGCAGACATCAGCAGAAGTCTTCGCCGATGCAGCTATCTCTACACCGACATCGACCCAGACGGGAGCCGCCAGCCGAGCCCGCAGTGACGTTTAGCTCTATACCTTTTCGAACTTTTTGGTAACTTGTTGCCAAAGGGGGAGAAATTGTTATAGATCATAGGGCTTCGAGAGAGAGAGTGCTCTTTCGTCTTTTCGTTCTTTTGCCGCTTTTCTTGAGATACATTGGTTTCTTTTGGTTCCAGATACTTTAAGTGTGCTTGCTACTACGTTTGATGCTACCTTAATGAGTGCTTAGTCATACTATGCTTTAATGTGTGCTTATTGTTTATCATATGCTATTTCTTATTGTATGGCTATTTACTCTTGTCTTGGTGATTGAGTGCATGTTATTCATTCTTATCATTTTATGCGCTCCACCAAGATGTATGTGACATGGAAGAGTGACCCATAATCCTAATCGATTGTGCATTTGCATTCAAACGCAAATTTTAAATAATGCACAAATTTAGGGGGAGCTCAAAGCGACGATATTATTCATTGATTATATCTTTTGTCGAAGCTTTGATCTATATGTTGTCATCAATTACCAAAAAGGGGGAGATTGAAAGTGCAACTAATCCCCGGGTGGTTTTGGTAATTAATAACAACATATATATCATTGAACTAATATTCTCTTAAGAATCATTTCAGAAAAGTTCGATGATGTGGGTATGGAAATGTCTGAAGAAGTGGACCCCTCAAAATGCTAAGACAAGCATTGGCAAAAGCTCAAGACTCCATTTTTGCTTTAGTGATCAAAGATCACATTGAGTCCATAGGAAAGCCAATACTATTAAAAGGGGATGAGGTTGTGTTAATGATCTTGTTGCTCAAGTGCTTGGTGATCTAACTCCCTCAACTATCAGCACTATTCACTACTTAACACACACCCATAAGTAATCTCGGTCACACCGATTTCTCCAACTCAGTCCCACCGAGATGAACCACTTCAGTTGTTTCTCCAAACCCTAGATTCTCGGTCAAACCGATTCTGAGTTTCGGTCTCACCGAAAAAGGGCTGCCAACCTTCTGTGATCAGTTGACATCAATTCGGAATATCCGAGTTTATATTTTCGGTCTCACCGAAATGGCAAACCCTAACCTTTGACTCACTTCGGTCTCACCGAGATGGTATTTTCGGTCCCACCGAAAATCCCAACGTTCACTATATTTGAACTTTCGGTCTAACCGAGTTTTCACTTCGGTCTGACCGAGATTGGTCAAATGTGTGTGTAACGGTTGGATTTTGTGTGGAGGCTATATATACCCCTCCACCCCCTCTTCATTCGTGAGGAGAGCCATCAGAAAGTACCACCACTTCTATCATACACTTTCTGAGAAGTGAACCACCTACCCTTGTGTTGAGATCAAGCCATTCCATTCCTACCATATGAAACTTGATCTTTAGCCTTCCCAAGTTGCTTTCCACTCAAACCTTTCTTCCACCACAGCCATATCAGTGAGGAGAGTTGAGTGTTGGGGAGTTTATCATCTGAAGCACAAGAGCAAGGAGTTCATCATCATCAACACCGTCTATTACCTTTTGGGGGGTGGTGCCTCCTAGATTGGTTAGGTGTCGCTTGGGAGCCTCCGTCTTGATGATGTGGAGTTGAACCAAGAAGTTTGTAAGGGCAAGGAGATCGCCTACTTCGTGAAGATCTACCCCGAGTAAGGCTAGTCCTCCGTGGGCGTAGGCCGTGATGGAATAGACAAGGTTGCTTCTTCGTGGACCCTTCGTGGGTGGAGCCCTCCGTGGACTCGCGCAGCCGTTACCCTCCGTGGGTTGAAGTCTCCATCAACGTGGATGTACGATAGCACCACCTATCGGAACCACGACAAAAATCTCCATGTCACCAAACTGCGTTTGATCTTCTCCACCTCCTTTTTACATGTGCAATTTACTTTCCGCTGCATATACTCTAGAATTGCATGTGTAGGGTGTTACTTGAATTGATCTTGTTTGTGAAACTGCCAAAAACTTTGCATGATCTAAAGGCAGATTTTTTATATTGTCAAGTAGTCTAATCACCCCCCCTCTAGACCTACTTTCGATCCTACAAGTGGTATCAGAGCTTTGGTCTCCATTGCCTTGGTTTCCATTGCATTGGACTCCATAAGCTTGGTTTCACAACCTAGGAGAGTATGGCGTCTAGTGAGGGTAATTATCGTAGAGGTCCTTACTTTGATGGTACAAATTTTGCTAGTTGGAAGCATAAAATGAAAATGCATATTCTTGGTCATAACCCAGCCGCATGGGGCATTATTTGTGTTGGCATGCAAGGTGACTTCTTTGAAGAAGGAAAAGTTCCGGATCGCGAAGCTACACCCGAAGAACTGAAGATGTTGCAAAACAATGCTCAAGCTTGTGACATTCTCTTCAATGCTTTGTGTCCCGAAGAGTTCAACAAAATCAGCCGTCTTGAGAATGCTAAAGAGATTTGGGATACTTTGGTTGAAATGCACGAGGGTACTGAATCTGTGAAGGAATCAAAGCTAGATATTCTTCAAGGCCAAGGACAAGCTTCAAGAAGAGATTGATGCATTCATTGAAGCACCTCAAGCCATGGTCAAGTGGGTTCCCAAGGACACATCAAGTTCTACTTCGTCAAGCTCAACTACAACACCAAGGATTCCCATCAAGATGATGTGGATCCCAAAGAAGAAGAACTAGTAGGTTCTTGAGGGTGACTCCGCCAACAAACTTCACTCATATTCATTTTGGCAAGAACTTGTGCAATCAACTTCCACATCATGCACTTGTTCATGGAGTCACAAACCCTCTTGTTGGTAAGTCAAGGGACAAGGTAATCATTGCTTTCATGGACATCATCTTTTGTGTACTTCACTCTATGTCCATGGATATTCTTGTTTGTTCCTTGTGGGACTAACCCATGTAGGTATTGAAAGTGCCCTAATCCAAAGGATTGCTCCTAACTCTTGATGGTCTACATCAACATTGAGCATCCACATCTTCAACATCTACATGAAGTCTTCTACGACAACCCAAGGTTAGTTTGACCCTTTAAAAGGGGTTCTCACATCTAGGGGGAGCTTTGCTCTAAAAATTGAGCTAAAAGCATCTCCAAATGATGTGAACACATAAATGCTTTATGTAAAAGTGGTAACACCACTTGTGCTTAAACGATGAGTATGACCTATGATCAAATGTTCTCATTTGACTCCTAAGTCAATATACTCATATATAGATGACCTAGTCATCGACAAATTGTGTGCTAGTAGCTAGAGTTTTGGTTGTGCATGTTTGACACATATTTCAGTTGCTATCTTATTGTGTGAGCATGTTGGATGCATGATTTTATCCATTCAAGGACATCCATTTGTTGTTTTGATTGTTTTGGTTTCTTTTTTCTGGCCAAATGGATGGACAAGAATGCCTAAGCACTTTCCCTAGCTATCTATGCTATCTTGTCTCAAAATTCTATTCATGCTTATATCACAACTTTGAACAAGTCTTTTTCGGACAGTCCGAGTGAGGAGCACTCGGAACCACCGATTCGTCTAAGGCTGACTTCCAAAACCTTCTAAGTCTATTTCGGTCTGACCGGCTTCTCAATCTCGGTCCAACCGAAACACTTAGATTGATCTAGGTTTCATCTCGGTGAAACCGAGTTCAAAATCTCGGTCTGACCGATATGTGTAACTGCACAGCAGAAATACATCTCGGTGACACCGAGTTTTTCAACTCGGTCCCACCGACAGTACGGGGTTATATATACTGAGGGCTGCGCGCGATCTATTCCTTTCAAACCGTTCGCCCTCCAAGACCCCTGCTGCCGCCGCCCTGATCTAAGGATCGTCGCCTTCGTCGCCTGTGTGCCCTTGCCGCAGGTCTCCGCCGCCGTCAACGGTAATCTTCTCCTCCGTTGCCGCCGTAGAGGGACACCACCAAGTTAGGGTGTGTCTTGATCCCTATTCATGCTCCACTTCTGATTCTTGCATGATAGGACTGCCCTGATTCAATCCACGTTTGATATGATCCCAATACATTGTTCAGATCGTTTAGTTTCGAGGAAAATTCTTAGGTTTAGGTTTCCACGGAATGCATCTCGGTGAAGCCGATTCCTGAAACTCGGACTGACCGATTTGGTCTCTGACCATTGCACTACACAGTTCGGTCTGACCGAGTTGTGTAAATCGGAATGTCCGAATTGAAGTTTCTGTGAAACCCTAAGTTTTCGGTAGGACCGAAACCCATTTCGGTCTGACCGAAAGTGGTGTGTAGGTTCTGTTGAACACTTCGGTTACACCGAAACTTGAAATCGGTTTGACCGAAATACACTCTGTGAAAACTCAAAACTAAGTTTTTAACTCATTTTTTTTTGCAAAAACTTCTGCAGTTGTGATAACTCTTCTACTCTGCCTACACCTTATCTATTCACAGGTCTTTCAGCCATGTCAGATGTCAGTGACAGCCAGAACAGGTCCGAATCACCGTTTGCTGAGATTCCAGAGGCAGGTACAAGTCCTGAGGCTAGCAGCTCTAGTGATGATGGTGAGAGGAGTACCCCTAGTGGTCTGCCTCCTGCTGCTACGAGAACCAGGAAGAAGAGAACGTCTGATTCTGAGGATTCCGATTTTGTTGCTGAGGAAGTTACCTCCAAGCCAAAGAGGCAAGTGGTCGCCAAAGAGCTCCAAGGGCAGCAGCCAAAGAAAGGCACGAGCAAAGTGAAGCAGTCTGCAGTTGCCAAGAAGCTCAACTTGGAAGAGCCAGCTCCAAGCAAGGTGAAGAAGACTTCCAAAAGGAAGAGAGTTGTTTATGCTGAACCTCAAGTTGATGATGCTGAAGAAGAAGAAGAAGATGCACCCCAGCCTCCTCCTCAGAAAGCTAAGTTCATGGGTGATGCTATTCGAGCTCAAGCCTCCTCCAAGCCCAAGAAGCCTGCTCCAGCTAAGGCAGCTCCAGCGAAGCCTAAGAGGACAACCAGAAGCATTCCAGCTTCTGAGAAGAACAAAGGTGAGATGCCACCTTCTGAGTCAGATGAAGAGCATGTGTTGCTCAAGCTCCGTCCCAGGTTGCCACTCCACAATGATGCTCATCCTCAAGCTGAGGATATGAAGGCAAGGAAGGACAAAGGTCTCAGGCTATGGAGACAATCTGATCCATACGCCGTAAGAAGAAGGACTGCTGTGGACCCCAGATTCCACACCAAAGAGCAGCAGGATTTCTATGAGACCGTGCTAATGGATAAGAAGCCCATTGTTGCTGACACCAGGTATGTCGACTGGAAGTACATTGACAGCAGAGAGCATCGGGACTTCTTTCCCCACGTGCATGAGAGCTTTACTGCATGTGGAGTTGCTGACTTTGTGGGTCAAGAACTGACAGCATGGAACGACGAGATGATCATGCAGTTCTATGCCACAGCCCATTTCTACCCCGATGGCAAGATCACATGGATGACTGAAGGTCAACGGTTTTCTTCAACTGTTGCAGAATGGGCAGAACTTCTGAACGCTCCAGTGCAGAGAGAGGACGACATTGATGTCTATGGGATTCCTAAGAAGAGTCATGATTCCATGAAGAATATGTACAAGGAGATCCCAGCTGCTGATTTGGAGGGATGGAAACTCGGCTCAGTGTATTATCTCCAGGCAGGTCTGACCACTACTAACACTATCCTGAGGCATACTTTGATGCCTAAGTCAGGTGACCACCGGATGATACGAGGCTATTCTATCAACATGCTGCACATTCTCGATGAGAAGGCACCTTTTAAGGTGATGGACTTGATGGTAGAGACCATTAAGAGGACTGCAGCTGACCAGAAGAGGTCGTGTGGGTTTGCACCGCAGATACAGATGCTTATCAACGCCAAGTTTGGCACGGGCAAATTCATGTTGGATAGGAAGCACTTACCACTGCAGCCAGAGCATGAGGACAACGTAGTTGTGATGGATGAAGAGGATCCCACCTCAGTTAAAGGGCAAGCCAAGATCGAAGCTGCAAAGAAAGCCAAAGCTGACAGAGAGGCAGCAGCAGCAGCAGCTAAGCCAAAGAGCTTCGGAGATCAGATTCTTGAAGCAACCCGGAGAATTGAACAACGCCTGGCCAGCATTGAGCAATCTCAGGAGAGCCTTGAGAGGATCGTCGAGGACAAGATCCACGCTCTGGACGTGAAGCTGACTGAGATTCAGGTGTCTGTCAACAAGCTTGAGGCAGACATGGAGGAGACTAGGCAGGAGAGAGCAGAGCTTATGCAGGATGATATAGTCCAGGACTCTCATCGCCAGACTGCTCCGGTTCCCAGAGGATCCAGATCTGCAGCTATCCCAGTGACAGACTCCAGGGCTACCACTTCAGCACCAGCTACAGCTCCAGCAGTTCCTTCAGCTCCAGCATCCACTCCTCCAGCGCAGACATCAGCAGAAGTCTTCGCCGATGCAGCTATCTCTACACCGACATCGACCCAGACGGGAGCCGCCAGCCGAGCCCGCAGTGACGTTTAGCTCTATACCTTTTCGAACTTTTTGGTAACTTGTTGCCAAAGGGGGAGAAATTGCTATAGATCATAGGGCTTCGAGAGAGAGAGTGCTCTTTCGTCTTTTCGTTCTTTTGCCGTTTTTCTTGAGATACATTGGTTTCTTTTGGTTCCAGATACTTTAAGTGTGCTTGCTACCACGTTTGATGCTACCTTGATGAGTGCTTAGTCATACTATGCTTTAATGTGTGCTTATTGTTTATCATATGCTATTTCTTATTGTATGGCTATTTACTCTTGTCTTGGTGATTGAGTGCATGTTATTCATTCTTATCATTTTGTGCGCTCCACCAAGATGTATGTGACATGGAAGAGTGACCCATAATCCTAATCGATTGTGCATTTGCATTCAAACGCAAATTTTAAATAATGCACAAATTTAGGGGGAGCTCTTGTTTATCACATACTTCTCAAAGCGACGATATTATTCTTTGATTATATCTTTTGTCGAAGCTTTGATCTATATGTTGTCATCAATTACCAAAAAGGGGGAGATTGAAAGTGCAACTAATCCCCGGGTGGTTTTGGTAATTAATAACAACATATATATCATTGAACTAATATTCTCTTGAGAATCATTTCAGAAAAGTTCGATGATATGGGTATGGAAATGTCTGAAGAAGTGGACCCCTCAAAATGCTAAGACAAGCATTGGCAAAAGCTCAAGACTCCATTTTTGTTTAGTGATCAAAGATCACATTGAGTCCATAGGAAAGCCAATACTATTAAAAGGGGATGAGGTTGTGTTAATGTTCTTGTTGCTCAAGTGCTTGGTGATCTAACTCCCTCAACTATCAGCACTATTCACTACTTAACACACACCCATAATTAATCTCGGTCACACCGATTTCTCCAACTCAGTCCCACCGAGATGAACCACTTCAGTTGTTTCTCCAAACCCTAGATTCTCGGTCAAACCGATTCTGAGTTTCGGTCTCACCGAAAAAGGGCTGCCAACCTTCTGTGATCAGTTGACATCAATTCGGAATATCCGAGTTTATATTTTCGGTCTCACCGAAATGGCAAACCCTAACCTTTGACTCACTTCGGTCTCACCGAGATGGTATTTTCGGTCCCACCGAAAATCCCAACGTTCACTATATTTGAACTTTCGGTCTAACCGAGTTTTCACTTCGGTCTGACCGAGATTGGTCAAATGTGTGTGTAACGGTTGGATTTTGTGTGGAGGCTATATATACCCCTCCACCCCCTCCTCATTCGTGAGGAGAGCCATCAGAAAGTACCACCACTTCTACCACACACTTTCTGAGAAGTGAACCACCTACCCTTGTGTTGAGATCAAGCCATTCCATTCCTACCATATGAAACTTGATCTCTAGCCTTCCCAAGTTGCTTTCCACTCAAATCTTTCTTCCACCACAGTCATATCAGTGAGGAGAGTTGAGTGTTGGGGAGTTTATCACTTGAAGCACAAGATCAAGGAGTTCATCACCATCAACACCGTCTATTACCTTTTGGGGGGTGGTGCCTCCTAGATTGGTTAGGTGTCGCTTGGGAGCCTCCGTCATGATGTGGAGTTGAACCAAGAAGTTTGTAAGGGCAAGGAGATCGCCTACTTCGTGAAGATCTACCCCGAGTAAGGCTAGTCCTCCGTGGGCGTAGGCCGTGATGGAATAGACAAGGTTGCTTCTTCGTGGACCCTTCGTGGGTGGAGCCCTCCGTGGACTCGCGCAGCCGTTACCCTCCGTGGGTTGAAGTCTCCATCAACGTGGATGTACGATAGCACCACCTATCGGAACCACGACAAAAATCTCCGTGTCACCAAACTGCGTTTGATCTTCTCCACCTCTCTTTTACATGTGCAATTTACTTTCCGCTGCATAAACTCTAGAATTGCATGTGTAGGGTGTTACTTGAACTGATCTTGTTTGTGAAACTGCCAAAAACATTGCATGATCTAAAGGCAGATTTTTTATATTGTCAAGTAGTCTAATCACCCCCCCTCTAGACCTACTTTCGATCCTACAAACATGCATAATCTAAAAAAATAATTATTACTTCTGTTTTAAAACCAAGAGCTCTGGTACATGTTTTGTCTTTGTTTCCGACTACGGGTTTTCAACCTTGCCAACAAAAGCCACGGTTCGAGAGTCTCCACCTTCTTTTAAAGCACCAACTACTGAGAGCATGATTGTCATTCTGAGTGTAATGTGCATTGTCCCAAAGTAGCATTGTCTTTTGCATGATTATGATATCGTTTATTCTGAAATCATTGTATCTAGTCATCACTTAAACCTTGGAGGTGCCCCTGCATTTATGTTTTGCTTCACTAAAGGGGGCAAGCGAGATATCACTTTATCATATTTGCACACCATGCTCATTACAAATCTATTTGATGTTTCAGTATCATATTGTAAAACTTTCAGTTCTTTGTGATTTTCTCATGAGGCAACTTAATTACTACAGATTCATTGTCTCAGTAAGCTTTTGTCATATGACTATGAAAAATCCTTATATGGTTAATAGCATGTCACCACAGAAATTATTCTTGTTATCATTTACCTACTCGAGGACGAGCAGGAATTAAGCTTGGGGATGTTGATACGTCCAAAACATATCTATAATTTCTGCTTGCTCCATGCCTCTTTTGGGTGATATTGCTATGATATTTATACACTTCCATACACTTTTGATCATATTTGGACTAACCTATTAACTCAGTGCACCCCAGTGCCAGTTTCTGTTTTCAGCTGTTTTTGTATTTCAGGTTTTCCCGTCACGAAAACTGCCAGAAAAATCCCGGAAAAATTATATAAAAAATCAGCGTTCCAGAAGCTTCCCGGCAACCAAAGTACAGCCGGAGGGGGGCCACCAGGGCTCCAGGCGCCCTGGTGGCGCGGCCCCCCTCCTGGCCGCGCGGCCCCCCAGGCCTCCGCTGATGCCCCCCTTTGGCATATATTTATATCGTGTCCCGAAACCCTTGAGACGGGAACCCTTTTTCGCGATCTCATCTCTGTTCCGCTGCCGCCGCGCTTCCAAGATTGGGAGCACCAGGAGAACTCTTCCCGGCACCCTGCCGGAGGGGAGGATCATCACCGGGAGCCTCTCCACCACCATGGACGCCTCCCGGATGAGTTGTGAGTAGTCTCCCTTGGACCATGGGTCCATGACCAGTAGCTATGTGATGTTCTCCTCCCGTTCTTGTGCTTCACTAATTAGTCCTCGTGAGCTGCCCTACATGATCGAGGCACATATGTAATCCTTATGTTGTTGCTATGATGAGTTTGCTGGGATCCGATGGATTGTGAGATTATGTTCAGATTGTGTCTGAGTAATATATTTGATTTACCTCTTTTATATTTATGTTCGTAAGTAATTCTTGCATGTTCTCCGTTGTTATTTATTGCTTTGGCCAAGTAGTAGGTAGTGACTCCAAGAGGGAACGTTATGCTTGATTGTGGGTTCATGCCCCTCGATGACTAGCTTGAGTGACAGAAACATGAGTCTAGGGGGTGTGTTGTTGCCACAAGGGGGAAAACAACGGTGCTTGTGCCCGCGGGTGCAAGGATTGTTTACTTTACGCAAAGTTCTTTTAATGCAGTTGTATGTTGCTTAGAGTTTACACTATGGGTGGGACTCACAACTTAATACCAGCGAGATGTTCTGGATAGATATCTCAAGGTGGATGATTAGTAGTAGATGCATATGGATTTCGGTCTACTTGCCTTGGCGTACCGCCCATGCTTTGAACCTCTACCTTTCTTGCAACATAGTTAGCATTGGTTTGCGCACATAATCTGTCAATTGCCCAGCTGTAATTCGTTTACCTCACATAGCTGTTTTATCGTCTTTTGGGAGAGAGACATCACTAGTGAACATCATGGGACCCCGGTCCATATTACCATCACTGATCACATCCGCTATTTACTTTCTGCTTTTACTTACTATTTGCAGCAATACCTATCACTATTATCACTTGCGTTTGATCCTTTGTAAACGACAAGGCCGGAGGGATTGACAACCTCTCTGTACTCGTTGGGAGCAAAGTTATTTGTATCTGTGTGCAGGTCCACGTTGATTGCTAATATCTGGCGCCGTTAGCAGTTGACACCTTCTTGTTGAAACTGGGAATCTCAGGGGAAATCGATCCTTGGTATCTTTGCCAAGGGAAAACTTCTGCTACACTGCATCTCAAACCTTCCACTTGGGGTAACCAACGAGGGGCGAGAAGCCATCAGATATAAGTGAAGCATGAGAGATCAACAATTTGTACAAAATAAAACCACCACCGTGCTCTAAAAGATATAAGTGAAGCACTAGAGCAAAACTATCTAGCTCAAAAGATATAAGTGAAGCACATAGAGTATTCTAATAAATTCTAATTCATATTTATCTTTCTTAAAAGGTGTGTTCAGAAAGGATGATTGTGGCAAACTAAAAAGCAAATACTCAATTCACAAATGACGCTCCAAGGAAAACACATATCATGTGGTGAATAAAAATATAGTCCCGAGTATAGTTACAGATAGATAAAGACGAAAGAGGGGATGCCTTCCCGGGGCATCCCCAAGCTTAGGCTTTTGGTTGTCCTTGAATTTTACCTTGGGGTGCCTTGGGCATTCCCAAGCTTAGGCTCTTGCCACTCTTTGTTCCATAGTCCATCAAAGCCATACTCAAAACTTGAAAACTTCACAACACAAAACTTAGCCAAAAATCTCGTGAGCTCCGTTAGTATAAGAAAACAAACCACCACTCAAAGGTACTGTAATTAACTCATTCTTTGTTTATATTGGTGTTAAACCTACTGTATTCCAACTTCTCTATGACACATACGCCCCGATACTACTCATAGATTCATCAAAATAAGCAAACAACACACGAAACACAGAATCTGTCAAAAACAGAACAGACTATAGTAATCTGTAACTTTCAATACTTCTGTAACTCCAAAAAAATTGAAATAAGTTGGTAAACGTGAGGAATTTGTCTATTAATCATCTGTAAAAAGAATCAACTAAAAAGCATTGTCCGGTAAAACATTACATCCAATCTCGTGAGCGTTAAAGTTTCTGTTTTTTACAGCAAGATCACATAAACTTCACACAAGTCTTCCCAAAGGTTCTACTTGGCACAAACACTAATTAAAACACAAAACCACATCTAAACATAAGCTAGATGCAATATTTATTCCTAAACAGGAGCAAAAACAAGGAACTAAAATTGGGTTGCCTCCCAACAAGCGCTATCGTTTAACGTCCCTAGCTAGGACGATACAAGAATAGATTTAGGTATTCCAATCTTTGGTCTTTATCATTTTGGCGGTGTGAAGCTCGAATCCGGGAGGTTCTTTAAGTTGCCCTTCATATTCGGAAATCTTTAGATCTAACGGATCCAACCGCTTATTGCAAAGGGTAATCAACATATTCATGTGGTGGAGACTAACACTCTTAGGAGGTTCAATAGACTTTTGTAATATTTTCGTTACTTCACAAATTTTCTCAAAAACTTGTGTCTCTTCCTGGGCCTGATGTAACCCTTTTTGTTGAGTTAGTGTTCCCACTATTCCCTCTATAATTTCATGCGCAATACTAGGATCAGTTTCGATAAAATTCCCTTTGGCAACGCAATCCAAGAGTTGTCTATGGGACATATTTAGTCCAACATAAAAATTGCGAAGTAGATTCCATCATCCTAAACCAAGCATCTTTTAAGTTTTCTCCTTGCTTTTGTTTGAAGTGAAGAACTTCAAACTCAGGAGACAAATGAGCGGATAAGGGACTAGCCATGACGGCAAGGGAAAGCGATAAAACACACGGAAGAAGAAGGGCGAATAAAACGGCAAGGGAGAAGTGGGGGGGAATGAGAAGTGAATAATGTAGTGCGAAGGATAAGGGTTTGTGATAGGTACTTGGTATATGACTTTTGCGTAAATCTCCCCGGCAACGGCACCAAAAATTGGCAAGTTGCCAGGAGATCAAATATTGACTTGACTTGGCATGAGTCTCCCCGGCAACGGCGCCAGAAATTCTTCTTGCTACTTCTCGAGCTTGTGTTGTATTCCCTCGAAGAGCAAAGGGTGATGCAGCACACTAGCGTAAGTATTTCCCACAGTTTTTGAGAACCAAGGTATCAATCGAGTAGGAGACCCCGTGTGAGTCCCTCGCACCTGCACAAACAAATAAGAACTTCGCATCCAACGCGATAAGGGGTTGTCAATCCCTTCATGGTCACTTACGAAAGAGATATCTGATAGATAGGATAGGATAATATTTTTGGTATTTTTTGGTATAAGAACAGAAAGTAAATAAAGCAAATAAGCAATGGCAAAAGAAATTGAAGGTAAAGTAATATGATAAAGATAGACCCCGGGGCCATAGGTTTCACTAGTGGCTTGTCTCATGATAGCAGAATTCTATGGTGGGTGAACAAATTACTGTCAAGCAATTGATAGAAAAGCGCATGGTTATGAGAATATCTAGGCATGATCATTATATATAGGCATCACGTTCGTAACAAGTTACCGAAATGATTCTGCATCTACTACTAGCTAATAACTATGGACCCGAAGGTCTGTGGTAAACTACTCACAACTCATTGGTGATGCTATGGTGTTGATGTAGAAGCACTCCATGATCGATCCCCCCTCCGGCGGAGCTCCGGAACAGGCCCCAAGATGGGATCTCACGGGAACAGAAGGTTGCCGCGGTGGAATAAGGGTTTTCTCTGTTGCCTCGATGTTTTCAAGGTATATGGATATATATAGGAGGAAGGAGGGCATCGGGGGAGCCAGAGGGGGCCCACGAGGGTGGGGGGCGCACCTGCCCCCCTGGGCGCGCCCTGGACCCTCGTGGCCACCTATCTCATTCCCTCGGGTGTACTCCAAGTCTTCTATGAAGATACAGTTCCTAAAATAACTCTCCCGAAGGTTTCATTCCGTTTGGACGCCGTTTGATATCCCTTTTCTGCGAAACACTGAAATAGGCAAAAAACAGCAATTTGCACTGGGCCTTGGGTTAGTAGGTTAGTCCCAAAAATAATATAAAAGTGTGTAATAAAGCCCATTAAACATCCAAAACAGAATATATAATAGCTTGGAACAATAAAAAATTACAGATACGTTGGAGACGTATCAAGCATCCCCAAGCTTCATTCATGCTCGTCCTCGAGTAGGTAAATGATAAAAATAGAATTTTTGATGTGGAATGCTAACTAACATAATTCTCAATGTAATTTCTTTATTGTGGCATGAATGTTCAGATTCGAAAGATTCAAGATAAAAGTCTATATTGACATAAGAATAATAATACTTCAAGCATACTAACAAAGCAATCATGTCTTTCGAAATAACACTGCCAAAGAAAGTTCATCCCTACAAAATCATATAGTTAGGCTATCCTCCATCTTCGTCACACAAAATACTCAGATCATGCACAACCCCGGTTTCAGCCAAGCATTTGTTTCATACTTTAATTTTTTTCAAACTCTTTCAACTTTCACGCAATTTATGACCGTGAGCCATGGACATAGCACTATGCGGAATAGAGTGGTGGTTGTGGAGAAGACAAATAGAGGAAGATGGTCTCACATCAACTAGGCGTATCGATGCACTATGGAGATGCCCATCAATAGATATCAATGTGAGTGAGTAGGGACTGCCATGCAACGGATGCACTAGAGCTATAAATGTATGAAAGCTCAACAAAGGAAACTAAGTGGGTGTGCATCCAACTTGCTTGCTCACAAAGACCTAGGGCATTTGAGGAAGCCCATCGTTGGAATATACAAGCCAAGTTCTATAATGAAAATTCGCACTAGCATATTAAAGTGACTAAACAAGATACTTTCTATCATGAAGATCATGGTGCTACTATGAAGCACAAGTGTGGAAAAAGATAGTAGCATTGTCCCTTTTTTTTCTTTTCTTTTTTTCCTTTTTTTCCTTTTTCCCTTTTTTTGGCCTTTCCCTTTTTTATTTTTTATTTGGGACAATGCTCTAATAATGATGATCATCACACTTATATTGATTTACAACTCGATATTACAACTCGATACTAGAACAAAGTATGACTCTATATGAATGCCTCCGACGGTGTACCGGGATGTGCAATGAATCAGGAGTAACATGTATGAAAAATTATGCATGGTGGCCTAGCCACAAATACGATGTCAACTGCATGATCATGCATGGCAATATGACAATGACTTGCCTCACTAGGGTAGATCTTCACAAAGTAGGCGATCTCCTTTCCCTTACAAACTCCTTGGTTCAACTCCACAATCTTGTCAGAGGCTCCCAAGTGACACCTAACCAATTTAGGAGACACCACTCTCCAAAAGATAATAAATGGTGTGTTGATGATGAACTCCTTGCTCTTGTGCTTCAAGTGATAGTCTACCCAACACTCAACTCTCTCTCACAGATTTGGATATGGTGAAAGAAGATTTGAGTGGAAAGCAACTTGGGGAAGGCTAGAGATCTAGATTCTTGTGGTTGGATTGGAATATCTTGGTCTCAACACATGAGCGGGTGGTTTTCTCTCAGAAAATGAATAGTGGAAGTGTAGACACGTTCTGATGGCTCTCTCACTGATGGAGAAGGGGTGGAGGGGTATATATAGCCTCCACACAAAATCTAGCCTTTACACACATTTGACCCAACTCGGTCAGACCGAATAAACGAACTCGGTCAGACCGAATAAATGAACTCGGTCAGACCAAAGCAGTTCATAATGTGGACATTAGACATTTCGGTGGGACCGATACTATCAACTCGGTGAGACCGATGTGTTAGGGTTAGGGCAAAACCTCAACTCGGTTTGACCGATTACGCAAACTCGGTAAGACCAATTCTGGTAATAGGCTAACAGAGTGTTGGTCAGGCAAACTCGATGGGACCGATTCGCTCGTCTCGGTGGGACCGAAACATTACGAAGAGGAAACAGAAAGTTTGCAATGCCAACTCGGTGAGACCGATTCTCATATCTTGGTTAGACCGAAATATTGCAAAAAGGAAACTGAGAGTTTACATTCCCATCTCGGTGAGACTGAGATCCCTATCGGTGAGACCGAACTGATTAGGGTTTGTGGAAGTGGCTATGTCATGTAAACTAGATGGCGCCAGATAAATCAAATCGGTGGGGCCAAGTTTGACTTTTAGGTTTGGGACAAATGTGGAAATGAGAAAGTGGTTGAGGGATTTGGAGCATATTACCAAGCACTTGAGCAAGTAGACCATTATGCAACACCTCATCCCATTTTAATAGTATTGGCTTTTCCTATGGACTCAATGTGATCTTGGATCACTAAAATGAAAATTTAGAGTCTTGAGCTTTTGCCAATCTTTGTCCTTAGCTTCTTGAAAAAGGTTTCCACATCCTCTTGTCGTGCCACTGCACTATTGAACTCATCTGAAATATTCTAGATGAAAATATTAGTCCAACAAGAGATATGTTGTCATTAATTACCAAAATCGCCTAGGGAGCACTTGTGCTTTCACATGAGTTCTTAATTCCTGTGAAGGAGTTCATCTGATAAACTCTTGTAGTCAACTATAAGTGAATCATATCGGTAGGAAAGATCATCAAAGGTTGAAGAAAAAGTATCATGATTTTCGATCAACTCTTGATTCTTCTCCATCTCTTCAACAAGTAATCCTTCGGTTTTCCTAAGATTGTTCTCAAGTCTTTCAAGCTCATCTTGTTGAGATTTAGAAATCTTGACCAGTTTAGCATAGACAAAGTGTTCAGGAGAATAATCATTCATAGATTTTGGTGTTTTGCTGATACCTAGTCCTTAGAGGTTTTTTACATGAGACAGAATGTGATATGTTCATCATCACTTGAAGCTTCATCATCAGTGTCAGACTCGAGAAATTTCTCAGATGACTCATATGCAATGAAAGCATGGCTTCTTCCTATCAGTCTGTGTAGCTCTTCATCCTCGGATTCTGAGTCGGTTGCCTCATCTTCAGTTTCAAGGTTCATATAAGCACACGCTCTATTTAACTGTGATATTTTACTCATTTGGATTCAATAGTAGCTCGGGTTTGTACGTTAGTGACTGGTCTCATCGAAGAAGATGAAGAAGATTTATTTTCCTTCGGGAGCTTAGTATGACGATTCGATCGAGTGAATTCATTGTAGTGAAGATATTTCCATCTGTTGCTAGATCTTCCTTCCCAGCAAGGACAATAAGCTAAGACATGAACAAATTGTTTGCACTTGAATCACATCATTTCTTTCAGAGATAATTTTCTTGATGATTCAGGCAAGTCAAATTCATCATCATTTGTGAGACACGGATTCTGCCTTCTGAGATCACTTAGCGTTTCTGTAAGCATTTCTAGTTCCCTTGTGATAGTGTGTTGATTCTCGACATCTTCTTCTTGTTGTGAACTGCCATAGTGCGAGAGTATTTCTCCTTCATTTTCCAAAGAAGATTCTTGATCAACATTTTCTAGTTCCATCTTTTCTTCGTGAATGGATAACAACGTCATGACCTCTGCATAGTGAAGTTCTTCATAGTCTGGTCTTTGCTTGATTTCAACTATGATGGGATCAAAGGAGGCATCAAGTGCACTTAGTAGTTTGTTGACCACTTCTCTATCGGCGATATTAGTTACTCCTCGTTGATGAAGTCTTTCAACTATGTTTGTCAACTGATCAGTGAGTTCCATAGCGCTTTCCTTACGAAGACTTCAGAAACCAGCAAACATGGCACGTAGCATTCCAGACTGAGGATCTTTTTTTAGCAACGAACTCTTCATGCGCATTCTTGATGGCATCCCAGATTTGCTTCGAAGTGTCAAGCTCTCGGAACTTGATGAAGATATCTTTCGAGATACTGCCACAATTGTTATCTTCCACTGGAGCATTCAACCGCATGTTGACTTTGTTACCAGCATTGGGAGCATCAGGGTGCTGAATAGTGTATCCATTTTCCACAATCTGCCAGATATCTATGTCAATGGCTTGAAGTCTGATTCTCATTCTTTATTTCCAGTAGAGGTAGTCCTTTCCATCAAAGATGGGAAACCTTTCAGAGTGCGAGGATCTACTTGCATACGACATACTCAAAACTCCAAGGTTGTTAGACCTTTAATAAGCAGAGATAGGGAATACCCGCTCTGATACCTATCATTAGGACCGAGAGTATATCGACCAGAGGGGAGTGAATGGGAGATTCAAACATTCATTTGGATGTTTTGAATTGATCCCAATCACAATAGCGAAAATATGCTTCGGTAGATATGAACTTGATCTAGCACGTTAAGAAGGCACATAAGTATCGATGTAGGATGCAATGATAGCATGAGTATAATATATCACAAGCTTGACAATAACGATGGTAATGTAGCATGCTATCATGAACAATATCATTGAGAGAAAACTAGGTATGCGATATGAATGGAAATCACGAAGAAGAACCAAGACGAAGTGAAAGAGATCAATATAGTGACAGGCATGACGGTCTAAACATGTTCCAAGCAAAGAACAACATGGGTTACTAGAATCACCAAAGTGAGTGATGAGGTAGATACTGAGTAAATAATGAACAACAACAGTTGGAGTGACAAAAGATATGACTGAAAGATTTGTAAAAAGCAATGAATGATCAGGTAAACTATCATCACAGAGCACGAAAGTAAACTGCTAAAAGTAATGCAGTAATGTAGATTGAAACGGTGGTGCTCGATGGCGATAGGATGATTTGGTAGACCAGTTCGCCCTTCTACCAAAGGACTACATCTGGTTGGAGGGGTTGTGACTTAACACGGAAGATAAACTCTCTTCGCCTTATTCTCATTCAACTCAGAGCTGATTAGACTCCATTTGATTTCACTTGTGGTAGATACTTGTCGGCGATCTCCAAACCTTCGGTCAATCTTTGCGAACCACAATCACTATTGGTTGCTGAAGATCTAGATCGGTGAAGACAACAACTCTTCAACACTCGAGCCGAAACCTATCTGTCTAGAGAGTGCGCAATGCTCAAGAGTAATAGGTACAAGAACTCTCACTTAGAACTAATGTGATGCTAAACTACTGTCTAAGTCTGGGCTCTTGTTTTCTCTCTCGATGGATCTTAAACTCAAATCACTCGGAGAGGGGATGCTCAGTCAATCTTCTCAGAAATCTTAAGTGGAGCAGCCAACGAACAACATTGGAGCCGGGTGGCTATTTATAGCCGCGGCCCTCCCGGGAGGGAAATGACCAAATTGAACATGTGGAGCAGCCAATGGCGGAACGACACGAGTCCAACGGTCGGAAATTTGAGCACAACAGTAGCATTACTTGCGAAGCAAGTAAAGCTAACTCCCCAGTCCAAAATATATCTCCTGCAACACGAAGAACAACGTCTATTGCTGCCAGGTAATCATTCAGAGCATAAAGAGATTTCTCTCGCATATTTCATAGATTTTGGGCTAAGCATCACAGCGGATCTAAGCTTCGAGAACCTATACCCCTCTTAATAGTACAGAGGTCCTATGACTCAAATAAATGAAAGAAGAACAATGAAATGAATACAATGTCTTCACTTTGTCTTCAACTTCCATTCGCTGCAGTCAATATTCTTCGAATAGAATCTCCGAACCAGTTGCTTCACGTTAGCAATAAATTTTCGAGGGTTAATTCCTTCACTCAATCATCTCGCCTATATGTCTTCAATAGATGTAGACCATTCTTCTCTGCAATGCAGATGTTCTTTGGTGATGTTCCTCGAACTCATCACTGGAGACAACATTCTCTTCGGTTCTGCATGGAATATTTCTCTCTGTGTGCACTAGCAAACAAATTAGTCCATGCCTATTTCTGTCAACAATCTCCAAAACACAGGGGGCAAATATTGCGCCACCACAAAGCGTAAGCAATGGACTAGCGATGGGTATTTGGATGAAATTCAATAAGTAACTGTCACAACCTAGAGCGATGCACAATAGCTCGAATTCATCAATCATATGTAGGCATGTATTCCGTATATAGTCATACGTGCTTGTGATAAGAACTTGCCAGAAATCTTTTGACCTACCCTCTGTCGGTGTCAAAACCGGCAGATCTCGGGTAGGGGGGGGGGGGCCCAAGCTATGCATCTAGAGGATCGATGGTAACAGGAGGCTGGGGACATGATGTTTACCTAGGTTCAGGCCCTCTCGATCGAGGTAAAACCCTACTTCCTTCTATATTAGTATGGATGAATATGTGTACAAGAGTTGATCTACCTCGAGATCGTAATGGCTAAACCCTAGGTCTAGCCTATGAGGATATTGTCAGATGATCCCCTCTACGGACTAAACCCCTCGGCTTATATACACACCGGAGGGGACCTAGGGCTACAAGGGTGACTTCGGGAGGAATAAATTGATACATCTGGACTCTACACCTGCCTTTCTACGTACATAGGAGTCCAGAATGAATAAGGGGGAGGGCCTTCTGCTTCTTCATGCGGCCCATCAATGCGGCCCAGCTTCAGCGACCCGGATGACTCAGGACCCCTGAATACAGGACTCCCTCAATAGCCCCAGGACTTGCCTTCAAGGACGAGATTGTATCCTGCTTCATGTCTTCGGTCTTGCAAGGTGAGTCCTCCTGGATGATAGTTTGGCTTCTTCAAATATTATAATCTGCCAATTCCTCTCTGTCGTCGTCTCGTCTTCCATGTGTCCAATGAATGTGAATCGTTTGGGTGTCTTTTGCAAATACCCCCTGGACTGTTCAAGGGAAGCGTCTATATAAGAGAATAGATCTGACTGCCTTTCCATCTCATTCCACACGGAAGAAACCCTAGTGCCTGCAAAAAATCTTCAAACATGGCTAGTGCCCCGAGCTCCTCCTCGTGGCCTCATGGCCCTCGTGCAAGAGATTGGAAAAGCTGATCTCTGTATGATATGTCTCCAACGTATCTACTTTTCCAAACACTTTTGCCCTTGTTTTGGACTCTAACTTGCATGATTTGAATGGAACTAACCCGGACTGACACTGTTTTCAGCAGAATTGCCATGGTGTTATTTTTGTGCAGAAATAAAAGTTCTCGGAAGGACCTGAAAATCAACGGAGAATTATTTTGGAATATATAAAAAATATCTGCAGAAAGATCCAAGCCAGGGGGGCACACCCTGTCCACCAGGGTGGGGGGTGCGCCCCCTCCCCCTGGGCGCGCCCCCTGCCTCATGGGCCCCCTGTTGCTCCACCGACGTAACCCCGGACTCCATAAATTCACTTTCGAGGAGAAAAAAATCAGAAAGGAAGAATTATCGCATTTTACGATCTGGAGCCGCCGCCAAGCCCTAATCTCTCTCGGGAGGGCTGATCTGGAGTCCATTTGGGGCTTCGGAGAGGGGAGATCTTCGCCATCGTCATCATCAACCTTCCTCCATCTCCAATTCCATGATGCTCACCGCCGTGCATGAGTAATCCCATCGTTGGCTTGCTGGACGGTGATGGGTTGGATGAGATTTACCATGTAATCGAGTTAGTTTTGTTTTGGTTTGAACCCTGGTATCCACTATGTTCTAAGATTGATGTTGCTATGACTTTGCCATGCTTAATGCTTGTCACTAGGGCCCGAGTGCCAAGATCTAAGATCTGAACCTATGTTTTGATCAATATATGTGTGTTCTTGATCCTATCTTGCAAGTCAATAGTCACCTTCTATGTGTTATGATCCGGCAACCCCGAAGTGACAATAATCGGGACCACTCCCGGTGATGACCGTAGTTGAGGAATTCATGTATTCACTTTGTGTCAATGCTTTGGTCTGGTACTCTATTAAAAGGATGCCTTAATATCCCTTAGTTTCCACTAGGACCCCGCTGCCACGGGAGGGTAGGACAAAAGATGTCATACAAGTTCTTTTCCATAAGCACGTATGACTATATTTGGAATACATGCCTACATTACATTGATGAACTGGAGCTAGTTCTGTGTCACCCTAGGTTATAACTTTTACATGAGGAATCGCATCCGACATAATTCTCCATCACCGATCCAATGCTAACGAGCTTTTCACATATTGCTTGTTGCTTATTTACTTTTCCGCTGCTACTGTTACAAAAACTACAAAAACAATATCGTTACTTTTATTGTTGTTACCGCTATTTCCATATTACTTTGCTACTAAATTACCTTGCTGCAGATACTAAGTTTCCAGGTGTGGTTGAATTGACAACTCAGCTGCTAATACTTAAGAGTATTCTTTGGCTCCCCTTGTGTCGAATCAATGAATTTGGGTTGAATACTTTACCCTCGAAAACTGTTGCGATCCCCTACACTTGTGGGTTATCAAGACTATTTTCTGGGGCCGTTGCCGGGGAGCATAGCTATATTCTTTAAGTCTCTTGGGATTTATATCTGTTGATCACTATGAAGAATCTGAAGGACTCAAAAACCAAGATCTTTCCCTCAACTACGAGGGGAGGTAAGGAACTGCCTTCTAGCTCTACACTTGATTCACCCTCTGTTATGAGTAAATTTGTGACACCTACTCCTGCTATTGAATCTGATATGTCGCATGTTCTTGATGATGCCACTTCTGCTATGTATGATGAAACTACTTCTATGCTTGATAATATTGTGCCACTAGGTGAATTTCTAGATGAACAAATTGCTAAGGTTAGGGAGAATGCAAATATTGAAACTGGTAATATTTATGAAAGTGATGATGAAGATTCTCCCCCTAGATATGAATTACCTGTTATTCCTGAGGTTTACATTATGGATGAGGAAACTACTAGAGACTTTCTTGCTTGCAATGATAGATATGATCTTAAGAAATTATTAGCTAAGCTGAAAGAAAAGTCTTTGAATGCTAGAATGAAATATGACCCTCCTTTTGCTACTTCACCTATCTTCGTTACTGATAAGGATTATGATTTCTCTATTGATCTTGAGTTAATTACTTTGGTTGAATCTGATCCTTTCCATGGCTATGAATCTGAAACTGTTGTGGCACATCTTAATAAGTTGAATGATATAGCCACCGTGTTTACCAATGATGAAAAGATTCGTTATTACTATATTCTTAAGTTATTTCCGTTCTCGTTAAAGGGTGATGCTAAGACAAGGTTTAATTATCTTGATCCTGGTTGTGTGAGTAGTCCCCATAATATGATTTATTACTTCTCTACTAAATATTTTCCCGCTCATACGAAACTAGCTGCCTTACGGGAAATATATAACTTTGTGCAAATTGAAGAAGAGAGTCTCCCACAAGCTTGGGGGAGGCTTCTCCAATTACTTAATGCTTTGCCTGATCATCCTCTTCAGAGGAATGAAATACTTGATGTCTTTTATAATGGACTAACCGATGCTTCCAGAGACTACCTGGATAGTTGTGTTGGTTGTCTTTTCAGGGAAAGAACAGTTGATCAAGCTGAATTAATATTGAATAATATGTTGGCCAATGAAAATAATTGGACACTTCCGGAACCAGCCCCTAAGCCAACTCCGAAGAAAAGGGAAGTTCTATTTCTCAGTCCTAAAGATATGCAAGAGGCAAAGAAATCTATGAAAGAAAAAGGTATTAAAGCTGAAGATGGTAAGAATTTACCACCTATTGAAGAAATACATGGTCTTGATAACCCGACACAGGTAGTAAAGGTAAATTCTCTTTACAGATTTGATGAAGGTGATATTCCTTGTTATAAGTCTGCTAGCCAATGCTTAGATGAGTTTGAAAATTTTATTCTGAAGCAAGAAAACTTCAATGCTTATGTTAGTAGACAATTGCAATGTAATGCTTATATGATTGAACGCTTGAGTGATTATATGTATAGAGTTAAAGGTGAATTGAAACTCATTAGTAAACATGCTTCTATGGTTACCACTCAAGTAGAACAAGTACTTAAGGCTTAGAATGATTTGCTCAATGAATTAAATAGTAATAATAATGACTATGTTGTTAGATTGCAACTAGAGGGGGTAAAGTGACTCAGGAACCTTTGTATCCTGAGGGCCACCCCAAGAGAATTGAGCAAGATTCTCAGAGAGCTAATTTAGATGCACCTAGTTCTTCTAAGAAGAAGAAAAAGAAAAATGATAGGACTTTGCATGCTTCTAGTGAACCTATAGCTGACACCCTGAGAATCCCAATGATATCTCTGTTTCTGATGTTGAGACACAATCTGGTAATGAACATGAACCTAGTAATAATGTTAATGATGATGTTCATGATGATGCTCAACCTAGCAATGATAATGATGTAGAGATTGAACCTGCGGTTGATCTTGATAACCCACAATAAAAGAATCAACGTTATGACAAGAGAGACTTTGTTGCTAGGGAGCACGGTAAGGAAAGAGAACCATGGGTTCATAAACCCATGCCTTTTCCTCCTAAACCATCCAAGAAAATGGATGATGACGATTTTGAGCGCTTTGCTGAAATGATTAGACCTATCTTTTTGCGTATACGTTTGACTGATATGCTTAAAACAAATCCTTTATGCTAAGTATATGAAAGATATCATTACCAATAAAAGAAGAATACCTGAAGTAGAAATTTCCACCATGCTGTCCAACTACACTTTTAAGGGTGGAATACCTAAGAAACTAGGAGATCCAGGAGTACCTACTATACCTTGCTCCATTATAGGGAACTATGTTAAAACTGGTTTATGTGATCTTGGAGCCGGTGTTAGTGTTATGCCTCTCTCTTTATATCGTAGACTTGACTTGAGTAAGTTGACAGCTACTGAAATATCTTTGCAAATGGCTGATAAATCAACTGATATACCCGTCGGTATTTGTGAGGATGTGCCTGTTGTGGTTGCAAATGTTACTATTTTAACGGAATTTGTTATCCTTGATATTCCCGAGGACGGTAGTATGTCTATTATCCTTCGTAGACCCTTTTTAAATACTGCAGGGGCTGTTATTGATTTTAACAAAGGCAATGGCACTTTTCATGTCAATGGTAATGAGCATACGGTATACTTTCCGAGGAAACAACCTCAGGTCCACAGTATCAATTCTATTGGAAAAATTTCAACTATTACTATCGGAGGTTTTGAATTTCCTCTTCCTATTGTCAAGAAGACATACGATATTCTTATTGTTGGGGACATACATATCCCCATTGAGGTAACCTAGTGTTATTCGAAAATTCTCCGGTTTCATGTTATTCGGAATGATTTTATTAACAAGACTTGATCAACCTTGTTAATGGATTCCTTTTGATGAGCATGAGATGGGTGAATCTAGATAGCACAACCTTCTGTACCTCCTTTAACTATCTGTTAATTAGATTAAATAAAGCAAAAATAGTATTTTCTATCTGTTTCCAGACTTATCCGTGCAATCAAAAAAATACCCCGAAAATAAAAGTTCTCCAAATTCCGTGAAAATGATATATGATTTTTTTCTAGAATATTTGAGAATATTTGGCACAAAGAACAGGGCAGGGGGGCTAGCACCTGGCCACGAGGGTCCAGGGTGCGCCCACTCTCACTAGGCGTGCCCCCTGCCTCGTGGGCCCCATGTGGCCCCCTCCACTTATTCCTGCACCCACACACTCCTTCTTCCTCCCAAAAAAAATCACTATCCAGCTCAAGCACGAGTTCTAGCTCATCTTGCTGCCATTTGCGATCTCCTTGCTCAAAGATCCATTCACAAAACTGTTTGGGGAGATTGTTCCTTGGTATGTGACTACTCCATCGGTCCAATTAGTTTTTGTTCTAGTGCTTTATTTATTGCAATTTTTTGCTGCTGTGGTGCCCTTGTTCTTGAGCTTGCATGTTAAATTTCGTTGGTCCCAAGTAGTTCTAATGCATGATATAGTCTCTAGGCACTTGTAGGAGTTGTTGCTATCAATCTTGTTGAGTTTGGTTCACTTTTATTTTGAGTTACTAAAAATTTCAGAAAATTTCAGAAAAATGCATAGGAAAATCTTCCAAGGTGGTTCCTCAAGGAAGCAAGAACCAAGGCTCGCGATGCATGAGCCGGACGATGAATTGTCGAGGGAAGCTGAAGTGCGGCCTTGTGAATGGCCGTTAGAGGAATTTATGGTTCGGGCAGGCATTAAGGAGGAGTTTGACGCATATGTGTGTAATGCTGACCTCGAGGGCTTCATGCAAGATAAGTGCCCTCAATACCGTTACTTAACTAATACCTTTGTGAGAAGGTTTAAATATTCATCTTCACGTAATTCTCACACTTTCATGTTTGATCTTTATGATAAATCTTACACCATGGACCTAGAAGATTTTAATGATGCTTGTAAGCTCCCGCAGTGGGGCAATATGAGTGATCCTCGCAAATCTAAATATAAATAATTCCTTGCTAGTATCACTGTGGGGGAATCTAGGGAGATCACACAAGCTACCATAAGAAGCATTCATTTTCCTGCTATACATTATTTTGCCCTCTTTATCAGTAGATGCATCAACGGTAAAGATGAGGCTTGTCATATGTGCATCCTAGATCTTAGTGTTCTTAAGAGTGTTGTGTTAGGTGATAGACAATATAACTTGGGAGCCATTGTTGCACGAAGGCTACATCATAATGGTTTAGATGGAGATTTATTTGGTGGGATTTATGCCACTCGCATAGCCCGCCGTCTTGGTGTGCCTATACATGAAAATGATGAACTATTACCGCCTGCTTGTTTAGATTATAATACTATGGTTAGCCATCGGTTTATAGAGAGGGATGAACAATCCCTCCAGTATCGACTAATCTTTGACAGGCGTCACACCACTACTAGGAAAAGACCTATTAATGGCGCACCTAATTTGGTCATTAATGGCGCATTAGTGGTGCGCCATTACTAGCACGCCATTAGTATTTGATACTAATGGCGCACCTCTGGTGCGCCATTAGTATCTGGTATACTAATGGCGCACCTCGGATGCGCCATTAGTGTGCACCTTAGTGCGCCATTAGTATGCCTCCCAGGGGCCAGGTGCTATGGCATACTAATGGCGCACTATGTATGATGCGCCATTAGTAGTATCCGCACAGTAATGGCGCACTGCCTGTTAATGCGCCATTACTATGCTTTGGCATACTAATGGCGCACTTTTCTCTGATGCGCCATTAGTATGAATATTAGGTTTTTTTTAATATTATTTTTCTGTTTTTTTTACAGATTACAAAATGTATAATTGCACAGAATATAGACAGCACACATCAACAACACATTCATCGAATACAATAGAAGATTAATCTCTGAATACAATTCATCATATTAGTCTCCGAATACAATTCATCGATCATATTAGTCTCCGAATTGAAAAGACCGAACAAAGCTAGAACAATATATTACAAGTCTCGAGATCGCGAGTAGCGAGTTTGTCTTCGCATTACAAGTCGATATCGATCATCTAAACTACCATCACATAGAAGAGAGCTGCGGTCGTCACGATGAGCATCATCACGATGAAACTCGTTTTCATCCGGTTCCTCCAACGCTCCCTCCCCTCTCCCGCTAGATAGCGGGCGTATCTAGATTCGGCCTCGGCCCTAGTGGTGTACCCTTTGTAACTGTTACCGCTGAATCGGTGAACCTGTCTCCGACACTCCTCCCAGTCGTCGTAGACTCCGGGAACCTTACCCTTGTACACGACATACGACGGCATCGCTATATATATGCACTAGCCAAACGAAACGTTAGTATCAATTCACAGACAATTCATAAGCAATATATAAGTATGCAACAGAACGATCGAAAGAGAAAAGCAAGACATTAATAGCATCGATTACATCTAAGTTGAACGACTCTCGAAACCAAAGAGACATACTACAAGTTCATTAAAGTTTAATTACAACAAGAGCCAATCGATGTTTCAGAACTAGACACAGCATCACTGCTTTCGACTCGACTCAATGCACCGGAGCGTGGATGAAGCTGCCGTCTATCGTGGGAGTCATGAAATCACGGGCGTTGTCAGCCTGCATTTGTAGCATTGTGTCTATGTCACTGTTCGACGGTTGATTCCTGAGGTAGAACAGCCCCGAGGTACGAAGGACATCTTGATGGATGATTTCCGCAAACTCCGACTGGATGCGAAAGAAATCTTGTCTGATGTCCGCGTCCTGGATTGTCGACACGCGCGCGGCCCAATCTTTGAGCTTACTCGGTAGCAGAAGTTGATGATGGTCCCGTACGATCGCCTGCATGTGATGGATGGCGTAGTAGGCACCCTTCTGACCGCCAGGCGGCTGCTTGACGCAGCAGAACGTCGTGTTGTGGGAGAACACGTGCTTGTCGTACTTACGAGTTGTCCTGGTGAAGGTGCCTCCAGATTTGGCGTAGCCGGCGAGAACATCATCAAGAACCTTCTTGACATTTGTGTAGTCTATAGCCGACTTACGGTCCGGGTCGAAATACGTGGCCATGGAATATTTGGGGCTTAGTAGGATGAGCGTGCACTGTGTGTCACTGCAGAAAACACAGAATGTTAAAAGAAGAACGATCGAAATCTAAGAATTCATATGTTACGGGGCGGTTGAGGCGGAGGACTTACTCGGGAAAGTAAGGCACAAGGAAGTTATCCTTATCTCGGTTTGCCAGAATGACGCCTCCGAGGTAAGAACTCGCGACTTGCCGGTCCCCAGCGCTGCCCAAGATCTTGGCACGCATGTAGAAGGGGTCGACTATCACGATGTCCGGGGTCTTGTCGCGAATGATCCGCATCTCCATACTCAGCGAAAATAGCCGAACGAAGGTGTAGTGCAGCGGATGAAGGTTCAACATAGCGTGGATGTCATCAAACCGCAGCACGATCGTACCCCCGATGGAGTTATCCACAAAGCCCTTGCCCTCCGGCACCTTGGCCGCGAAAACCGGGTACGCCACATCCTTCTGTGTGAGACGCCGCTTCTCCAAAGAAAGAACACTGTCATGCAGACTCCTCATGGCACCGGTTGCAGCATCGAGCATATTTGTCGGTAGCATCGGCCTACCCGCCACATGCACCCTCCTCATTACATCCTCAGGTGAAGGTGGCCCGTCCTGAGCACGGATCGTACTCGGTGCCGGCTGGCTCGCACCCTTGTTAGTTTTTCTTTTGCGTGCCTTCTTCTTGATCTCCTGAATTGGGACCGAGTTCTGCTCAGAGACCGCCTTCTTTAGTGTGTTGGGGCTGATCATATTTTGCACCTCGCCTATCTGAGGCTCGGTGAAATCGGCAGCTGGAGGCGTCTCCTGAGAGCTGAACGGCAGACGATGCCTGTTGCAACTTGGCTTCTCCGCGGTACCGGCTTGATCGCGCACGTCTTTTGTTGGGTTGGGTTCTTGAGAAGGAGCCCCCATGAAGTCGTCACCGTACCCATGATCGGCAAAGTAATGATCGACGTTGGCAAATGTATCGTCGTCGTCGTCGTTCTGATCCTGTGCCATATGCATGTTTGGATCCAGTGGCATAGGGATGTCCGGCACCGTTGCGGCGGACTTGCCATGGGGACGACTTGGCGCCGGCACGACTGGCGGTGTTGTCTTTGGTGTGGTTTCCCCCGCCCCCAAACGAATCTGGCTCTTCGGCCAAAGCAGGGGCCAGCTCAGGCAGGCGCTGAGGGTCATGACGTCATCATCGTCGGCCCCGACGGGTCGAATCGGAGGTAACACATCGTCGCAGCCTGGCAGCACCCGAACCAGTTGAACCCTAAACAAGTTGGGTGGCATCTGGGTACCGTGGAACAAGGGCTGGCCCGGTTGAACGATTTTGCCCTTGGCGACATCGACCAACTCGTTGTTCACGAAGTGCAGGAGAGTGCACGGAACGTCGGCGGCGCCCTGCGAAAACATGTAGGGCGTCAGGGATGCCCAGTCAAAGGCAAGGAGATGAAGTCATCGGCCGAGAGAGGCTTAATTAGTTACCGTGATGATGGCGTCGAGCTCGGCTAATGTCGAGGCACCGCCAACGGCGGGCGTGCAGTTGACGGAGGGGCCGCTTGCTGCAGAGGTGCCGGCTGGCGTACACACGGGTGCATTAAGCTCCCGTGCCGGCGTCGGAGACACCAATGCCACCTCCGCCGGAGACACCAATGGCCCCGCCATCGCGTTCTGCGAGTTGCTGGCCGTGAAGCTGGGAATCGAGGGCGGCCCCTGTTGGCCGCCAGCAATCCACGCACTCAACCCCTCGATCAAGGTAGGCACAATGGCGGTGATCGTCGCTCCGAGCTGTTGTTGCACTTGCTCTTGGACAATCTCCGGAATCCGCGCCACCTGTGCCTTGAGTTCTTGAACCTCGCGCGCCTGGCTTTCCGAGCTGGTCTTTTTCTCCTTTCGCCCACCAGCGTTATAGTATGACGACCATTTTGTCGACAAGCCTTTGCCGGCCACACGACCAGCTGACGTCGGCTTCTCGAGCTTATCCTTGTTCTTCATTACATTCAACGCCCTATTTAGAGTCGTGTCCCAAGGGCCGCTCTTAGTCGACCCCGCGCTACTGCTTTCAGTCGCCTGCGGAAGGAATGTGAATCATTTAGAAATATGGCTTCATTAATTAGAATGCAACCATATGGAGCTAATTACGCGGGGGTGTATTCCTTACCAGAACAAGCTCAAGCGCCCTGGTCTTCGGATCCGTGGTCAGCTCCTTTGTTTTCGGGTCCTTCTTGTACCGGGCCCTGATAAAGTTCCTGGTCTGCTTGTCACCGTATTTATCGAAGAGGGGCGGTAGGCCTTGCTCGGCACGGTCTGCCTCCTCCTTGTCCCATTTAGGCTCCGCCACTCTGTAACCGCCGGGACCGAGTGTGTGTTCCCCTAAGTTGAGCTCCCGCATTTCTTTCCCCCACTGACTTGATTTGGAGTGTGAGGCGCTCGAGCAAGTAATCTTGAATTCGTTGTAGTCATCTTCGGTGATCGAAGGATGTTTCTCCTTGATCGTCTCATAACTCTCACCTTTCTTGATCATTATCTTCACATTGGTTTTCCAAGTAGACAGGGCCTTGCTCATCTTCGTGAGGGCAGCATTGTTCACTTTATTCCCTTTGAGGCTTGTGTTATCAAATTGAGCGGGGAACTTGTATCGTTCGTGCAGCTTCGGGAAGAGGAGGTTGCGGTAATTCGCGTTGTCAGGATGCCTCAGGTTCTCGCTGTTGATCGAGACGGTGCTCCGGAGAATGCACCCGAGCTGAATCGAGTACCCCTTGACTATTCGTTCGGGCGCCGTTGGATTCCCGTCGGGGTCCACTTCAGTAACTTCCTCCTTGAGGGTGCGGAGCACGGTCGGGCGCCGGTCCTTCCGTTGCCTCTTCGGTTGGCTGCCATCTGTGCGTGCGCCGCCATCATCAGTGGTGGCATTCTCGGCGGCACCATCAGTGGTGGCATCAGTGGGGTCATCCTCCGCGGTACCATCAGTGGTCTCAGGATCGGCGTGGAAGGCGGCGTCCTCATACAAGTGAGGTTGTTCCTCCATCTCCTGGGACAGCTCCCAGAATGCCTTCCCGCCCGAACCGCCGGCCTCATCGTTGTTGGCCATGTTTCTCTCTAAATAGGAACAAAGTTTGGTCAAAAAGTTGGTTATTGTCAAGGAACAAGATCATGGTCTCATCATTTAGGGTTTGTCGACACCGAGGCATCCTAAAAGCTAAGCTTTTATAATTGAGGGTTTTTCGACGCCCAGGCACCCTAAAAGCCTAAGCTTTCATCATTTCGTTTTTTATCGACACCGAGGGACCCTAAAAGCCAAGGTTTCATAATTTATGGTTTGTCGACACCGAGGCATCCTAAAAGCTAAGCTAGGAAGGAGAATTGTAAGTTGGGCCTAATCACTTGGCTCTAATCACTTGATCCTACCTAATTAACCACTAAGATACCCCGGCCCATGCATTAGTCACAAGTACCCTATATGTCCTATTTTTAGCAAAGTCATGCTAAAATTCACGGAAAATTTCAGCATGACCTTTGCTGAAAATAGGACATATGGAGTACCTGAATTTGCCGGAACGGAAGTTAATCAACATTCCGGCAAACTCAAGGGCCTCTCGGGGTACCTGCAAAATCATTATCCCCGCCTAATGAAGTCGCCAATGGGTCATTTCAGAAGATCACAAGTAGCATCATCACAAGTACAACATCATGACAAGTACAGTAGCAACAGCAGTGAATTCATAACAGCAGCATGAACAGTTAAGAAAAAGTTGCAGAAGCTTGTAAAACAATAGTTTGAAGTTCAAATATTTACAACAAGGAACCAAATACATGACCACCATATTCCTTTCCACACAGAAAATTGATGTGTAAAACAATAGTTTGAAGCTTGTAAAACAACAGCAGTGAATACCCCGGCTTGATAGCAAACTGACAACAACTCAAAAATTGATGTTGCTGCCAGTATTAATTAGAAAGCAGCAGCAATATGGCATATTTAAGTAACAGTGGCTATCCTTGACCTCATAAGGGCAGAGCCTCCATTAAGATGATTTCTTTCCACACACAAAAATAGAAGTTAACCTAAACGAGTGAGATACGTGAGAGTGGTTGAGCAAGAGAGGATTTATCAAATATGAAGAGTTGGTCATCTTCCTTTGAGAAATACTCCTATGTCAGATCTGTATGAGGTGCTTGTTTCGTATAAACAATGTGTTTCCTACTGTGTATGCCAACTAGCATGTGCATATCTGTATTTCATATAAAAAAGTTGGAACATCTTATATTTGTGAACGAAGGGAGTGCATGGGTTTCAAAGAGCTGGCCACCATAGGAGCTTAAATAAATTTCAACTAGCATGCATGATGCCATATTGAAATATATTTTCACGCTTTAATTGTGCCTTGTTTACGTACTACAGGATTTTGTTAGTTGGGAACCTCAGGCAAGTTTCCATTTGGGACTACCGGACAAAGGTAACTGTCATATAACATCTTCTATGTTCATACAGAACAGGTTAAGCTCATTATTCTATTTTTTTTCCTTTAAATAGTCTGAGACGAAACCTAGCTAGCTAATAAAGGCACTATATTTAATGAATCAACAGACAGTAGTGATGTCGTTTTACTCCAATGAGAAACAACGATGGGCTAAGAAGATGTTAGATGGCGATGTGCTGGTTTATGCGGCAAAGTTCATCCCACGGAAGCAATGGTTTGTAACTGGGGAAGACTATGGGAACGTCCGTGTGTACTCGTGTGTTACAATGACAGAGATAAAGAAATTCAGTGCTTACTTTTCTGCTCCTATCAAATCTTTGGCGGTTCACCCAACCTATCCATTGCTAATAACGCTAGCAACATGGGATGATTGTGAGGACCCCATCAGGCTTTGGGACTGGGATGTGGGCTGGAAATGTTCCCAGATAATTAGCGGGCGCTCGGCATGTGGACCTGAGATTGGGTTCAGGTTTAAGTTTAACCCCAAGGACACAACAACATTTGTTGGTGCTCGGGACGGAATTTGCCACGTAAATGACTTGTTTCTTTCTACATCATTTCATAGAGTTGAATTTAATTTTGATCTTTATATTCAACTAAACTTTCCAGGTCTGGTCAATTCGTTCTTCCAAGCCTCTCATCACAATAACGCGTCGGGGGCTGTTTCACGAACTTGGCCAGGTAGGGGAAGGAGGGAGG
>LR738714.1:435243728-435321482 GCA_902687465.1 Secale cereale
GCGGCGGCGGTTGAGTAGGGGTCGGCGGCCGGTGGACCGGGCCGGGGGGTGCTCTCGGCGACGAGGGGGATCGAGATCGAGTGTCCATGAAATTTAAAAATATTCATGATAGTTCAAAAAGTGTCCATGAAATACAATCGAGAAATGAAGGCTACGATTTAAATACAAACGATCTTAGCTAGCTAGCTAGCTATCTGTTCACAATCTTCTTGCCCTTCTTTTTCGCAAATGGGGTTCTTCTATGGAACGGACGTCCTTTAGGTAGGGTGGTCCTGCTTCTTCTTGTGGTGTATGCTGCTACTTCATCATCGTCGTCATGTTCGATCCTCGGGTCGCCGTACTTGTCGAAGTCTTGCTCATTGGCTACTCCATCCATTCCGATGATCTTCCTTTTGCCTCTCCTCACGACAACACGACTGGGCTTTGACGGGTCGGTAATGAAGAAGCATTGGTCAACTTGGGAAGCCAGTACCCATGGCTCATTTTTCGCGGTGACGTTTGCGCCCGCGGTCTTGGATTTGGCTTCGGGTATAACCATGGTGGTGAAATACCGGTCTTCTTTTAGGACGCTCTTGGCCCATCTGACACGGAACATCGGGACCTTCTCTCCAGCGTAGCTCAGCTCCCAGATCTCCTCGATCCTTCCGTAGTATCTGTCCTTGTCATTACCGGTGTAGGATTCCATCTTACCCCGGAGTTCTGATAACCATCGCTCTTCATGTCCTTGGCCTCGGTGTAGAATGTGTAGCCGTTGATATCGTACGCCTCATAGGTCATCAGGTTGTGCTCGGCGCCCTGTGACAAGGCGAATATGAGTTGTTCTTCCGCGGAAGAATCATCATGTAAAGGATACGACAGAAGCTTCTGCTTAAACCAACGCGTGAAACATGAGTTGTGCTCTTTGATTATATCTCCGTCCGTCCTCTGTTGGCCTCGGTCATTGTATGTCTTCTCAATAAAGGTTTTGTGCTGAACCACCCAAGGATCGACCACGTCTATGTGTTGTAGCGCGACTAGGTTTGCTCTTTCAAAGTCGGCGAGTCGACCCTCGAAGTCGACATGCATTTCGCGGCGACCCTCACGGTGACCCGATCCAGCAATCCTGCCGAGGTGCCTGTTGACGGGCAGACCAACGGGGTTCTCGATGCCTAGATAATTCGTGCAGTACGAGATGCACTCTTCGGTCAGAAAGCCCCTGGCTATGCTTCCCTCTGGACGTGACATGTTGCGAACGTATCCTTTGATGACACCATTCATCCTTTCGAACGGCATCATGCTGTGCAGGAACGTCGGCCCGAGTTGGATGATATCATCCATGATATGGACCAGCATATGCACCATAACGTCGAAGAATGCGGGCGGGAAGTACATCTCAAGCTCGCATAGTATCACCACGATCTCTTCCTGTAGCCTTCTGAGTTGCCTCACGCCAACAGACTTCCGAGAGATGACGTCGAAAAAGTTGCATAGGCCAAATAGGGTTTCACGGACGTGCGCGTCCATGATACCACGGATTGCAACTGGAAGTATCTGCGTCATCAGCACGTGACAGTCGTGAGACTTCATCCCGCTGAACTTCAGCTTCGCCCGGTCTAGGTATCTGCTTATCTTCCCCGCGTAACCGTAAGGAAGTTGTACTCCTACGAGGCAGGTGAAAAACTGCTCGATCTCCTCCTGACTTAGAGTGAAGCACGCGGGAGGGTAGTCATTTCCGGTCTTCTTGGCCTTTTTGCCTTTGCGACGACTTTCCGTGTCCTGCTTCGCCTCATCATCATCATCATCATCATCATCATATATAGCGTGAAGCTCCTGCCTGATGCCCATTGATTTCAAGTCTGCCCTTGCTTTCGGCCCATCTTTGGTCCTCTCTGGCATGTTGAGCAGGGTACCAAGCAGACTCTCGCACACGTTCTTCGTGATATGCATTACATCAAGGCTGTGAGGCACACGGTGGATCTTCCAGTACGGCAAGTCCCAGAAAACAGACCTCGTTTTCCATACCTTCAGCAGCGGCTCTGGCGCCTTTCGCTTCTTTCCCGGCTCTGGCGCCTTTTGCTTCTTTCCCGGCAGTGGGCAATCTTTCCAATTTTTCAACAGCTCGTCTATTTCCTCGCCGCTCCTCGTACGCGGGCGTCCTCGGGGTTCGGTTTCACCATCGAACAGATCCTTGCGTTTTCTCCATAGGTCATCATCGCGAAGCCACCTTCGATGTCCCATGAACACGGTTTTCGAAGACCCGGGATCTCTATCTAGCTGGCGATACGTTGTGTCATCCATGCACCTGACGCATCCAGAAAATCCGTGGACCACCTGCCCCGCGACATATCCGTAACCGAGATAGTCGTGCAGCGTCGTGAGCAGCGCGGCTCTCATAGGGAAATATTATTTCTTTGTGGCGTCCCACGTATTGGCTGGCGTTTTCCACAGCGTGTCTAGCTCCTCTTTCAGCAGCCCCAGATACAAATTGATGTCGTTCCCTGGTTGTTTCGGTCCTTCAATTAGCATACTCATGTGAATGTACTTCCTCTTCATGCACAACCAGGGGGGAAGGTTGTACATCCACACAAACACAGGCCAGGTGCTATGTGTGCTTCTCTGGCTGCCAAACGGGTTGATTCCATCGGTGCTCGCGCCTAGCACGATGTTCCTTGGATCGTTCCCAAATTCTAGGTCTTCGAAGTTCAACGCTTGCCACTGGCTCGCATCCTTAGGGTGACTCAGCATCTTGTCTTTTTTATCTATCTCTGGATCATTTGCGTCATCTTTTCGCTTCTTCTCCTCCCTATCCGCGTGCCAACGCAGAAGCTTTGCTACCTTAGGGTCCGCGAAATACCGCTGCAGACGAGGAGTGATCGGAAAGTACCACACCACTTTTCGAGGAGCTTTCTTCCTCTTCTTGTATCGAGTGACGCCGCACACCGGACATATGGTAGACTCCGCGTGCTCGTCCCGATAAATGATGCAATTGTTCATGCACACATGGTATTTCACGTGCGGTAAATCCAGAGGACACACGATTTTCTTCGCCTCCTCCAAACTGGTGGGGCACTTGTTCCCCTTGGGAAGACGTTCGTGCCAGAATGACATGTTCTCGTCGAAGCATGCGTCAGTCATTTTGTGTTTTACTTTCATCTCCAGAGCCATGAGCGTTACTTTCAGGCGGGTATCCTCGGGCCTGCATCCTTCATACAATGGAGTAACCGCGTCTAACTCAAGTTGATCCATCTTGGCTTTCTCTCGGGCGGCAGCTCTTGCGTTATCGGTCTGCTTGAGAAGCAGCTCTTGAATATGAGGGTCCTGCACCCAGCCCATCGATGGTTCAGCGTCGTCTGCTCCGCCGGCATCATCATCTTCATGATCATGCCCGTCGTCTGCTCCGGCATCTTCCTCATCATCATGTCCTGCATCTTCTACATGATGACTGTGTACAGCATCATCGTCGTGATCATCTCCTGGGGATTCTTCGTCTTCTCGCCCGCCCGAGCCGCGGTGGTTGTCTTGCTGCCCTTCCTCATTTCTTGCCCGGCCCCCATGGACGACTTCGTAGTCATCTTCATCACCTTGCCACCGATAGCCATCCATGAAACCACGCAAGAGCAGGTGGTCCCGCACCTGCCTGGAATCCGGGTCCGCAATAAGGCTCTTCAGCTTGCATCTTCGACACGGACATCTTATCTCCGTCTCGTTCTTTTGAAGCATCTCGGCCTTCGCGGACCTCAAAAACCTATTCACGATGCCTTCGGTCATCGTGCGCACCATGGTCGCCCTGCGGGGTAGAGCAAAACGATATTTTAGAACCAAGAAAAAATTTGCCATGACTTTCCCTAAAAATAGGACAAAAATGAATGCTTAATGCCAAAATTCTCACCGAAACGGAAATGAATCAACATTCCGGGGAAATATTGGCAACTATCGCATTTCAAATACCGGTACACCTCCAAACACAAACACATATGCAACACAACAAACCTATGCAACACCACAAACATACATAGATCTAGCTATAGGCCATAAAAGTGCATGTGCACATTGTTTGTATGGAGAACAACATAAATATAGCTTCCCCCCCATACTTACCTACCAAAACAAGGTAATTTAACCACTTAATTTGAATGAATATATGGTGGAAATGAGGTGGAAAAGAGGAGGGACCCGAGAGGAGAGGAAGTAGAGAGAATGAAGAAGTGGGGGGGAAAGTGAGTGTGGTAGAGAGGTTGTCCAAAATATCTAGTTGCTGCCCGCATACTAATGGCGCACCAGCTACTAATGCGCCATTAGTAATCAAGGTTACTAATGGCGCATTTAAAGTTGCTACGCCATTAAAAGTTTTGCAAAAAAAAACATACTAATGGCACACTTCCGCACAGTGCGCCATTACTAGTTCAAACTAGTAATGGCGCACTTTGGGAAAGTGCGCCATTAGTAGTTTTGTAAAAAACAGAATAAAAAATATCATAAAAAAGAGCATTAATGGCGCACTTTACTGCAGGTGCGCCATTACTATTTACAACTAGTAATGGCGCACTATTAATGGATGCGCCATTAGTATGTTTGGACAGGCGCGCTAGTTAAAAAAAAATCTTGATACTAATGGCGCACTCCGGGCAAGGTGCGCCATTAGTACTTCGAACTCTAATGGCGTATCTGTTGCTGGTGCGCCATTACTATATTCTAATGGCGCACTTGCTGTCTGGTGCGCCATTAGTATCAATTTCATCTATAGCCCTTTTCCTAGTAGTGCACTGTCCATATTACTCTCCCTGAACCTACCTTCTTTGACTTTCAGGCAAAAGGGCGATATATTACAACCAGGGAGGAGGCAAATGAGTATAAGGAGACAATGAGAGCAGCTCGTCTCCAGGATGCAGCTTGTTTGGATGGTACCCCGTGGATTCGGATGGTCGTGGAGTGTGCTTGTCGATGGTTGGGGAGTATAAACTTTACCATTCTGTTTGGGAACCGCCTATAATGTGTGTAGCATGGAAGATATAGAGATTCTTGGTTGCTATGTTGGCACTGAGAGTATACCGCTCAAAATATTATTCATCTCTATTTTAATATCGAGCTCTGGCACCTCTACAAATCCCTGCTTCCCTCTGCGAAGGGCCTATCTATTTACTTTTATGCTGAGTCATCATCCTCTTATTAAAGAGCACCAGTTGGAGAGCATCTCTGTCATTTGCATGTATTGCTATTAATTTGCATCGAGTATGATTGTGACTAGATCTCTTTTACCATGAATTACAATGTCTAGTCAGTCCTCGATCTATAAAGGTGCTCTGCATTTATGTTTTGCGGTCTCAGAAAGGGCTAGAGAGATACCATCTTGTTATATCATATTATGATTGTTTTGAGAAAGTGTTGACATCCGAGGTTTATTATTATTGCTCGCTAGTTGATTATGCTATTGATATGAGTAGACATGAGACCTGAAAGTTACTGTGAATGTGGTTAGTTCATGATCTTTGCTGAAAACTTGAATGATGGCTTTACATATTTACAACAACAAGAGCAAACAGAGTTTGTCAAATTTTTCCTTTATCACTTTCAGTTTATCAACTGAATTGCTTGAGGACAAGCAAAGGTTTAAGCTTGGGGGAGTTGATACGTCTCCAACGTATCTACTTTTCCAAACACTTTTGCCCTTGTTTTGGACTCTAACTTGCACGATTTAAATGGAACTAACCCGGACTGACGCTGTTTTTCAGCAGGATTGCCATGGTATTATTTTTGTGCAGAAATAAAAGTTCTCGAAATGACCTGAAAATCAACGGAGAATTATTTTGGAATATATAAAAAATATCTGCGAAAAGATCCAAGCCAAGGGGCCCACACCCTATCCATGAGGATGGGGGGCGCTCCCCCTCCCCCTGGGCGCGCCCCCTGCCTCGTGGGCCCCCTGTTGCTCCACCGACGTACCCCCACACTCCATATATTCACTTTCGGGGAGAAAAAAATCAAAGAGGAAGAATTATCGCGTTTTACGATACGGAGCCGCCGCCAAGCCCCAATCTCTCTCGGGAGGGCTGATCTGGAGTCCGTCCGGGGCTCCGGAGAGGGGAGATTGTCGCCATCGTCATCATCAACCTTCCTCCATCACCAATTCCATGATGCTCACCGCCGTGCGTGAGTAATCCCATCGTAGGCTTGCTGGACGGTGATGGGTTGGATGATATTTACCATGTAATCGAGTTAGTTTTGTTAGGGTTTGATCCCTAGTATCCACTATGTTCTAAGATTGATGTTGCTCTAACTTTGCCATGCTTAATGCTTGTCACTAGGGCCCGAGTGCCATGATTTCAGATCTAAACCTATTATGTTTTCATGAATATATGTGTGTTCTTGATCCTATCTTGCAAGTCAATAGTCACCTACTATGTGTTATGATCCGGCAACCCCGAAGTGACAACAATCGGGACCACTCCCGGTGATGACCGTAGTTTGAGGAATTCATGTATTTACTATGTGTTAATGCTTTGGTCCGGTTCTCTATTAAAAGGAGGCCTTAATATCCCTTAGTTTCCACTAGGACCCCGCTGCCACGGGAGGGTAGGACAAAAGATACCATGCAAGTTCTTTTCCATAAGCACATATGACTATATTCGGAATACATGCCTACATTACATTGATGAACTGGAGCTAGTTCTGTGTCACCCTAGGTTATAACTTTTACATGAGGAATCGCATCCGACATAATTCTCCATCACCGATCCCATGCCTACGAGCTTTTCACATATCGCTTGTTGCTTATTTACTTTTCCGCTACTACTGTTACAAAAACTACAAAAACACCACCGTTACTTTTATTGTTGTTACCGCTATTTCCATATTATTTTGCTACTAAATTACCTTGCTGCAGATACGAAGTTTCCAGGTGTGGTTGAATTGACAACTCAGCTGCTAATACTTAAGAGTATTCTTTGGCTCCCCTTGTGTCGAATCAATAAATTTGGGTTGAATACTTTACCCTCGAAAAATGTTGCGATCCCCTACACTTGTGGGTTATTAGTGTCTCGTGTGCATCTGCGGACACTACAAGCGCAGGGGCATCTCCCTCCAGAGGATCTAGTCCCGGTCCGGGCCGGACTAACGCCTGTCGACAACCAAGCCCTGGCAGAGAGCTTTCCCAACCCCTCCGATGGAGAGCGGGTATGTCTCATCCCTCACCTTTTAAGTGGCGTGGGGTTCCCTGACCATCCCTTTCTTAGGGGACTCCTGGAGTTCGATGGCCTCCAACTGCACAATCTTACTCCAGGTTCAATCCTGCATATTGCAGGTTTTGTCGCTCCATGCAAACTTTTCTTGGGTTGCGAGCCCCACTTTGAGCTGTGGAGAAGGTCTTTCTGCCTGGTCCCTCGATCGGTAGAGGGATCCATATTTGAAGTTGGGAGCGCCGAAGTATGGCGCATAGCCGGAACATGCTATCTTTCCGGTACTCCGAAGAAGGCATATGAAGAGTGACCCTCGGAGTGGTTTTACATTAAGGATGTCGCATTGCCGGATCCAGTTCGGCGCGGACTCCCCCTGTATTCCAGCGCTCCTCCAAAGAAGCTTTTCAACTCGCATCCCCGCAGTCCTTCGGAAGAAGAGAAAGCGGAGGTTAGCCGACTGGCCAGCAAGATTAAATTGCTTGCCAGTTCGGGATTAACTATAATTGAAGTGATGGCCATTTCACTAAAGCGACGCGTGCGGCCGCTCTAAGCTAGAGGACTTCCAATGTATCATTATAATGGTCAGAATGATGCCTCATGCCGCCTACACCTGGATCTAGATGACCCTACCATTCTAGGCGCTGTCCTGGAAGGCCTCTACAAAGGAGAGAAGCAGGACTTCATCCGCTTAACGTGTCGGGAAGGCCTTTCTATGTACAATCTTCCCGACTGGGTGAGTCCTTCTCTTTGTCCACTCCATTTTTCTCTGTTATGATGTATTGATCGGACTGTATTCGATTTCTCCCACCTGGAGTGGAGGAAGGTGGTCAAGGGGATTAATAATCCCGCCCCCCAGCCAGAGGACCTATTCCAAAAGACGAGCCTCGGATATGAAGAGGATGCGGATATAGGTGTAGAGTTAGAAGAGGAGTCTTCTATCAGGCCTGCCGCGAGGGCACCTTGGTGGCTATAGTAGCCGATTACCCAGGCCTCATTCCTTCTTCCCGTCTAAGTAATTTAGGGGATATTTCGCTAACGAGAAGATTCCCAACGCGCATTTACCCACCGTGTTCTATCATACTTAAACAGGGTCGACGCTGCTCACGCCGAACTGCGCATAGACTGCCAACCCAGAGTGCGGCACCCACGTCGGGCGAGGCTTTGAAGTGGAAAAGGACCACGAACACCAGCGGACCTGCGAAGAGGTATGTTTGTTTTACCATACGCTTGGTGGTGAAATTGCTATTATTACTTTCCAGATTGTTTCTTCCTTTTAGGAGGAATTTAAGACGGACTGTCCCCGGAGGCGATGCAGGCCAAGCTCCAGCCAATCCGGCATCGGGCCCGTCAAGGGTGAATGCTAATTCGGTGCCGGATTGTCCCCTCCAGGAGGATTCGGATGAAGTATCAGCTACGAATTCCGAAGTGGAGGTCGCGATGATTCATCGGCAGCGGAAAGCGGCCATGCGTGACCCTGCTTTTTCTGAGAAGGCGTTTAACGCCCTCAATTCTACAGATGCCTATATCCGAGCCGCTCAAGACGGACTCGCCGGAGCCACTCATCAGCTTTCAAAAGATATGAGAGTAAGTTTTTAATTTAAATGTTCCCATGCCAGTAGCCCTCGAGACTTAAAGTAGTTGGTACAACTGATTTGAGGATCATTGTATTTTTATAGGTCATTCGAAAGAAGAAGAACTCTTTATCCAAGGAACTCGAAGAGTGCCAGACCCAGCTGGCCGAATTGAAAAATTCGAAGGAATCCAGAAAGGATGCTGCTAGTAAGAAAAATTGTGTCTGGAAGCTATAACAGTTCCGCTGATTACTATGATATATATACCAATGTGTAATACAGTAACATGATCGACCGAACAACTAGAAAGGGAGTTAAGAGCTGCCCTAGCGGACAAGAAGTTTGCCGAAGAGGAAAAAGCTGCTGGCGAGCGTGCACTAACGCAAGCTATGGAAAAAAGGAACCAAGCACAGGATGAAAATATTAGGCTCGAACAGGAGCTAAGGGGCGTAAAGGCCCAACTCTCCAGCACCTTGGAAGAGAACCGGAGGCTAAAAGGCGGCATGTTCAGTATGTCTCTTATACCTAGCTCTCCTTATAGTCTCTTAGTTTGAAAGTTTCTAAAAACTTTTCCTGTAGGTTTATTGACTGGTCAGCCGGAAGGCGGAGTATCCGGTTTTGAGGGCGATGTGCTGCAAGAGCTTTCTAGGGTCCATGAACGGGCTAAGAAGGCCATGAAGAGTATAACCAGAGCTCTATTGCCTGGCGACTCCCCTCCAGAATCTATGGAGGATTTAGCGGACCTGTTCAAAGGGGCTCGGCGCCGCTTCGAACTATGGAAAGCGTCAGCATGCCGTATGGGGGCTCGAGAAGCATGGGCTATGGTAAGACGTGCTACACTCGTCTTGATCCAAATCACATGGCCCGTGTGGGACCTCGAGGGTCCGATGGACAGGAAATTCCTCCGTGTTTGGTCTATAACAAGTAGAAATATCTGCCAAGCTTTCCCAACAGGACTGTAAGCTAGACAGCCTAATAGAGGGAATAGAAAATGAATAGTCGTTTGATTCTATGTATTATTGTACTTTTACCATCAAACTTATCTCCGGTCGAATTTATATAAAGTTTGTCATGGCCGACCATCTGCTTCGACCTCCATAAACCCAAAGGCTGGAGTGTTTCCGAATACTATATCTATGGTAAAGCACGTGATATGTTCGGAAACCAGGCATTCCGGTCATAATTGCTTGAACAGACGAACTGAGTTCGGGGAGTTATGTTATATTACTATTTAACATAAGAAACATCTTCAAGAGAGAATAGTTCTGTTAGGGGTTCCTTTCCCTGGGTCGGCGTGCATGGAGATGCGGGCCTAGGCTTATTGATCCTATGAGAAGGATAGTAGGAAGCCATCTCCTATGATAGTTAAGATATGCTTTAGAATGCGATATGTCATGTATCCGCCGACCAATTATTACCTTAAGAGCACTAGCTTTCGGCTTCACCTAGTCTGAGGTACATATCCGGATTACCCGGCTGTAACAATCGCATAGGTGCTCCCTTTACGCCCTAGCCGAACAATCGGAAACATAGGGGTAAGCATAGGAGCCAGGCAACCCAGCTTGGCCAGAACATAAGTCATATTGGTGCATAAAATGGCAAGGATAAATTGTAAAAACAAGCGACATTTTTAAGCGGGAAGCTTTATTGATAATGGGCTTCGTTAAAGGAAGCCCCCAGGTATATGTGAGGACGTACTTGTCATGGGGCAGTTCGGGTGAGCCGAATACTTGCTAAGAAAATGCAAAGAGGAAAAAAAGGAGAGAAACAAGAAAGTAAAAAAACAAGACCTAACTTATAAAGAGGAAGAAATTGCTACCGAACTATCCATAAAATCGTCGGAGCCTGGCAGTGTTCCAAGGGTTCGGCTCAAGGCGGTTGTCCTGTGCATTGCGAAGGCGATAGGCTCCACCGGTGAGTACTTTGTCAATAATGAAGGGCCCCTCCCATTTTGGTTTGATCTTGTCATTTTTCTTCTCCGTGGGGCGTAAAACGAGTTCGTCGACGTTGTATGTCTTGGCCCGCACTTCTCTGCTCTGGTATCGCCTAGCCTATTGTTGGTAAAATGCGGAACGTGCTAGCGTTGTATCGCGCTCCTCTTCAAGTCCATCTAGGTCATCCTGCTGATCTAACTCGGCCTCCCTTTCCTCATACACGCGCACTCTAGGTGAGTCATGAATAATGTCGCAGGGCAGGACAACCTCTACGACGTACACCATGAAAAAGGGTGTATATCCGGTCGTACGATTGGGAGTGGTCCGCAGCCCCCAGAGTACAGAGTCAAGCTCTTTGACCTAGTGTTTATCAGACTCCCGTAGGGAGCGCACTAGTCGGGGTTTAATGCCGCTCATAATCAGACCATTGGCCCTTTCGACCTGACCATTTGTTTGAGGGTGGTATACGGAAGTGTAATCAAGTTTTATACCTAACTTTGCACACCAGTTTTTTACCTCGCCGACTGTGAAATTGGAGCCATTATCTGTGATAATACTGTGCGAGACACCATAACGGTGTACTACGCTGGATATAAAATCTATCACAGGCCCTGCTTCAGCTGTTTTTACTGGCTTGGCTTCTATCCATTTAGTGAACTTGTCTACCATCACCAGTAAGTATTTTCTTTTATGACTTCCCCCTTTAAGGGGTCCGACCATATCAAGCCCCCAGACCACAGAAGGCCAAGTAATGGGGATTGTTCTCAGTGCGGTGGGAGGCATGTGACTTTGATTTGCAAAGAGCTGGCATCCAACGCAATGTTGGACTAAGGTTTGGGCATCTGCTCAGGCAGTAGGCCAGTAAAAGCCAGCACGAAAAGCTTTGCCTATGAGCGCCCTTGTTGCGGCATGGTGACCGCCCATTCCAGCGTGTACTTCAGTGAGAATTCGCCTTCCCTCCTCTTCGGAGATGCACCTTTGGAGAATACCAGTTGTGCTTTTCTTGTATAATTCACCTTCGTGAACTTTGTAGGCTTTAGAGCGCCGGACTATGCGGCGGGTCTCATTTTGATCATCAGGGAGTTCTTGCCTATTAAGGTAAGCTAGAAAAGGCTCTGTCCAGGGGGCTATGACGCCATGATTTCGTGAGCCAAAGGAGTTATCTCCATGCTTGGATCTCCGATGTCATCGTGATTGAGTTCGGCTGGGGGTGTGTTTGGACCCGTATTTGTATCGCCACTCGCGTCCTGCCATGTTACTGATGGCTTAAACAACCGTTCTACAAATGTGTTTGGTGGGACGGGGTCACGTTTAGCTCCCATGCGTGCGAGTACGTCATATGCCTGGTTGTTATCACGGGCTACGTGATGGAATTCCAACCCCTCAAATCGAGCCGATATTTTCAATATGGCATTGCGATAAGCTGCCATTTTTGTATCCTTCGCATCAAAATCACCGTTGATTTGGGAGATGGTAAGGTTTGAGTCTTCGCGTACCTCGAGGCGTTGTATTCCCATGGATACGGCTAGTCGAAGACCATGCAATAGGGCCTCATATTCAGCCGCATTGTTTGAGTCCGTATACATAATCTGTAAAACATACTGAACCGTATCCCCTGTTGGAGATGTCAGTATTACACCGGCCCCCAGTCCGGATAGCATTTTGGAACCATCGAAGTACATTGTCCAATGGGAGTATGAGTCGTACTCTTTAGGGAGTTCGGCTTCGGTCCATTCTGCGACGAAGTCGGCCAACACCTGGGATTTAATAGTCCGGCGCGGCTTGTAGGATATTTGAAACGGTAAGAGCTCAATGGCCCATTTGGCTATGCGTCCCGTGGCGTCTTTATTATTGATAATATCATTTAGTGGTACCTCGGATGCCACTGTGATCGAACACTCTTGAAAGTAGTGTCGGAGTTTCCGAGATGACATGAAGACTGCATAGGCAATTTTTTGATAGTGGGGGTACCGTGACTTACACGGTGTGAGAACCTCAGATACATAGTATACGGGCTTTTGAACGGGGAATTTATGTCCCTCTTCGGTTCGTTCGACGACGAGAACGGCACTCACCACCTGGTGAGTAGCTAATATGTACAACAGCATTGGTTCGCCAACACCGGGGACGGCTAGGATTGGGTTGTTTGCTAGTAGAGCTTTTATTTCTTCCAATCCGGCTGTGGCCGCATTTGTCCATTCGAAATTGTCAGTGCGCCGTAGCAATCTGTAAAGTGGCAATGCTTTTTCTCCCAACCTGGAGATGAAGCGGCTTAAAGCCGCTACGCAGCCTGCTAGTTTTTGCACTTGCTTGAGATCGGTTGGTATTTTGAGTTCTGACAGGGCCCGGATTTTGGCTGGGTTAGCTTCGATTCCTCTATGGGATACGATGAACCCTAATAGCTTTCCGGTTGGAACGCTGAAGACACATTTTTCCGGATTGAGCCTTATGTCATATACTCGGAGGTTGGCAAACGTAAGGCGGAGATCATCCACCAAGGTCTCGACGTGTTTGGTCTTTACGACTACGTTGTCAACATATGCCTCCACTGTTTTGCCAATTTGTGTTTCTAAGCATGTTTGAATCATGCGTTGATATGTGGCGCCAGTGTTTTTGAGTCCGAAGGGCATAGTGTTGAAACAAAAGGGGCCGTACGGGGTGATAAATGCCGTTGCGGCCTGATCGGATTCCTTCATCTTTATCTGATGGTATCCGGAATAAGCATCAAGGAAGCACAGCGAGTCGTGTCCGGCCGTTGCATCGCTAATTTGGTCAATGCGGGGCAAAGGAAAGGGATCCTTTGGGCAAGCTTTATTCAGGTATGTGAAATCGACACAGTGGCGCCAGGATTTATCCTTCTTCGGTACCATGACTAGGTTGGCTAGCCAATCTGGATGTTCAATTTCTTTGATGAATCCGGCTTCCAATAGTTTGGCTAACTCTTCTCCCATTGCTTGTCTTTTGGGTTCGGAAAATCATCGCAGTGACTGCTTGACTGGTTTGAACCCTTTTATAATATTGAGGCTATGCTCGGCCAGCCTACGTGGGATTCCTCGCATGTCTGAAGGGTGCCAGGCGAATATATCTCAATTTTCCCCAAGGAAGACGCGTAACGCGCTGTCTACCGCCGGATCCAACTGTGCCCCGATGGATGCCATTTTGTTAGGGTCCGTTGGGTGCACTTGGAATTTGATGATTTTGTCAGTGGGCTTGAAGGAGGTAGAATTCGATCTTTTGGCGAGGATGACGTCGTCGGCATCCACCTTTGATCGTAGGGTGGTTAGTTCTTCAGCCGCGAGACCTTCGGACAATGCTTCTAAGGCCAATGATGCCGTTTTGTTTTCGGTGCGGAGTTCTCTATCCGGATCACTTATTATTGTGATCACCCCGTTGGGCCCTGGCATTTTAAGCTTCATGTACCCGTAATGGGGTATAGCTTGAAAGCGCGAGAAAGCGTCTCGTCCTAGAAGGGCGTGGTATCCGCTGTGGAAGGGTACAATGTGGAAGAGTAGTTCCTCCGATCTGTAGTTGTCAGGTGAGCCGAACACTACATCGAGCTTAATGCTTCCCGAACACTTGGCCTCGCGGCTTGGTATAATTCCCCTAAAGGTTGTGTTGGAGTGCTCAATGCGGGATTTCTCGACCTGCATTTTCGCAAGCGTTTCCTCATATATGAGATTGAGTCCATTTCCTTCGTACATAAGTACTTTAGTGAGGTGGAAGCCGTCCACTATTGGGTCTAGTACAAGAGCTGATGATGCTCGGATCGGCCGGACTCGAGGTGCGTCTTTGGCAGAAAAACTAATTGTTGTGTTGCTCCATGGGCTTGTAGAGCTAATTTGGTAAACCTCGGCAAGTTCGCGATTTGATCTCTTGCGACGGTTATTTGAGGGGAATGTCTCGAAGACAGTGAAGACATTGATGTCTTTCTCCCTTGGAGCGGTGGTGGCAAGAATTGTCGTACCGCTCTTTGCTACCTACCGGAGTACCCAACATTCTCTAAGGCGATGGTTTGGGACATTGTCAGGGGTTGCATGTATTTGGCAAGGTGTATTGAGTAGTTCGCCCAGTACGGAGCTGTGCCTTAAAAGAGGATTGTTCTTCTTGCCGATAGGAATGCTGTCGGATGACCAACTAGGGTAAGTCCGCTTAGCTTTGGTGACATACTGTCCGGATATGGACTGTTCTAGAGGTGTATTCTGGGCTTTCCAAGTATTTTCCATTGCGCAGTATTTCCGTACTAACTGCGATGATTCTGTGAAACTCAGAACATGACGTCGGTTGAGGGCATTCAAGACTCCCTCGTCTGTGCAATTGCGATGAAATAGAGAAACCGCTTTGTCGTCGTAGCGGTCCCTAACCTTGTTTTTAACAAGTAGGAATCTAGCCCAGAAGTGGTTGACCGTTTCCTCGGGCTTCTGTTGTATGTTCGCGAGGCCATCTATGTCCGGGATTCCGGATTTACTTGAAAAGTTTTTCCTAGGGTGGGTGGGTGTTCGAAATTTCGAATCCCGACCCAGAGTGGTATTCGGGGTTTTAACAACCCCCGATGGTGACAGTCCGGCTTCGATGGGATCTAATTGCCCTTCGGGTCCGGCGTCGGTCCCAGAGCTCAAAGAACATAATGCGCCTCCTGACTGGGAGGTGTTCGGCTCGATGGGTTTGGAGATCCAGGCTGTTCCGGTCTCTGTCTGTAGAGGAGAAGTCTCTACGGCTCCGTCCTCCACTACTGCTACCAGATGAGTGATCGAAGAAGGGCCAATCTCGTCATGGCCGGATTTAAGTCCGATTTGATCTCCTGGCGATGAGAGCCCCAGGGCGGCGATGCGATCCAGCAGCTCGTTTATGGGCGAGATTTCTGCCAAAGTCGTGTCATCGGAGTGGCCGGAGTCGGCATAAAGGTGATGCTCGACGGCCGCAGGGAGCGCGGTCGGCCCAGAGGTCATGCGGGTGCATACGGTGAACTCGTCGAGCTGGAGGACCTGGCCGATAGCCAGGTTATTTCCAAGGGTGATCCCGTCGTTGATGACGAGACGCACCATCGATCGCTCATCGCGAGCGCACATCGGAGCTCTCAATGGAAGCACCATTGTCGGTGTCAAAACTGGTAGATCTCATAAGTGTTTAGAAAAGTATGTATTTTGGAGATATGCCAATCCTCTGCACTAGCTTAGTCTACTTGGAAAGTCTCCATCATTTCCTCCAACACATGTAAAGAAACATTATCAACACATTTATGGCTAGGAGAAAATTTCCCCTTGCATTTGAAATATAATCATTTTTGCTCTTCTCTTAGCTTTCAGACTGTCAAACTTTTTGTCTTGTGTTTTGAGAAGCTCCGGAGCCACCCGCAAAATCCCATCTGAACTGTGAACTGTCTTGATGAACGGTTTATGAAAATCTGTGTAATCATCCTTATAAAATGGCTTCCTAATGATATTGTCAAGTTCTTCCTCTTGTACAAGGGCCAAGCACAACGACACATCAATAGTTCGAGGTTAATGTAATCTAGTAGCTATGTGAATATTAGACTTCAGATCGTCGACAAATCTTTTAACTAAGAAAGTTCATCATATCCTTTGTTATGAACTAACACTTTATGCATAAGCTCTTCAAACTTGGCATGATATCCACTAAACTTGAATAGTTGTTGCAAGTATTGCTCACATTTGTTGACGCCAAACTTAGCATACACATTCATTATTAAATCTGACCACATATCTACTCTATGCAATGATTCTGAATCCAAGACTTAGCAATGCCCCGAAAATGCGGAGTACCATATCTGGCACAATTCTCATGCGACACCTCAAACATATGGAGGTATTTTTCACAGGAATCCTTCCACCACTTAGGATCATCCCCATCAAATCGAGGAAAGTCCGTGTGAGGCATTTTGGCATGACTAATATGACGCCCAAAATTCCCCCCTACTACGGCGAAGTGACCTATAACTGAAAATGTATTGGGATTTTTTGCTAATCAAACCAGAAACACATAACTTGGGCGAAATTAGAGTGATCCTAGTACCAGATGTCACCATTATAATCTCATGCGACACCTCAAAGTAATACGTATGATATGAAAATTAAAGTCATGTTGCATCTAATTATATCACATTGTGTATGTTGGTATGTTTTTCTATAAAATTGATCAAACATTACAAGGCTTGATTTCAGACAAATCTTATATGTGAACTAGAAAGGATACACCTCAAAGTTCAAAGTTCAGTACAAGTACTGTGCAGTAAAGCACACTGAAACCAAACAGGCCCTCACACTTGTGCAGGCGTACGTGTAGCCACTGGTCCCGCACCCTGTTTCCTCGCGATGCGCCATCCGTCTATATCCACGAGCCGGTCGAGCCCCTGTGTCTCTCACTCACTGATGAATGGGACTCGCAAGCCGTTCGTTGCGAGTACTACTCGTTACAGACTTCCAGCAGGAACGGCACCACTCGTTCGTTGCTCGCCTCCGCTTCTACCTCCGATTCCCACCCATCGCGCCACCAGTCCATCACCACTCCCAGAAAACCCTCCACCTCGCTCGGGCGTTGGTGCTCGCCCGATGATCACGTTCGCGGACCTGACGGAGCCGGCGCCGGGCGCCGAGCGGTGCGTTGACCGGCAGCTGTGGCTGGCGTGCGCGGGCGGCATGTCCACCGTGCCGCCGGTGGGCTGCAGCGTCTATTACTTCCCGCAAGGCCACGCCGAGCACGCGCTTGGCCTCGACGCCGAGGCCGATCTCTCCGCGGCCCGCGTCCCAGCGCTCGTGCCCTGCCGCGTCGCTGCCGTGCGGTACGTGGCCGACATGGACACCGACGAGGTCTTCACCAGGATCCGCCTCGCCCCACATGGCGCCGCGGACGCGGATGGCGATGTCCAGGATGATGCCGCGGCGGTGGCTGATGAGGAGCAGGAGAAGCCGCCGTCGTTCGCCAAGACTTTGACGCAGTCCGACGCCAACAACGGCGGGGGTTTCTCGGTGCCGAGGTACTGCGCCGAGACCATCTTCCCGCGGCTGGACTACGCCGCCGACCCGCCCGTGCAGACCGTCATCGCCAAGGACGTGCATGGGACTGCGTGGAAGTTCCGCCACATCTACCGGGGCACCCCGCGCCGGCACCTGCTCACCACGGGCTGGAGCGCGTTCGTGAACCAGAAGAAGCTCGTGGCCGGCGACTCCATCGTGTTCCTGCGCGGCGACGGCGGGAACCTCCACGTGGGCATCCGGCGTGCCAAGCGCGGGTTCTGCGGTGCCGAGGAGGGATCCTTGTCTTTGACCGGTTGGGACCGCTATTCGGGTCCGATGCGACGTAATGCGAGCCCGTGCACTCGTGGCAAGGTGCGCGCCGAGGACGTGGTCGAGGCGGCGAGGCTGGCCGGCAGTGGACAGCCTTTCGAGGTTGTGTACTTCCCGCGCGCCAGCGCACCGGAGTTCTGCGTGCGCGCCGCAGCAGTGCGAGCGGCGATGCGGGTTCAGTGGTGCCCCGGGATGCGGTTCAAGATGGCATTCGAGACCGAGGACTCGTCCCGCATTAGCTGGTTCATGGGCACCGTCGCCGGCGTCCAGGTTGCCCACCCCGTCCGTTGGCCGCAGTCGCCATGGAGGCTTCTTCAGGTACGGCAGTACACCACCGCCAACAAATCAAACAGTTTCTTGTACAGGTTTAGCTCACTTGTCGAACTGGCGACTACGCAGGTGACCTGGGACGAGCCGGACCTCCTCCAGAATGTGAAACGGGTGAGCCCGTGGCTGGTCGAGATCGTGTCGAGCATGCCGGCTATGCACCTCGCCTCCTTCTCGCCGCCGCGCAAGAAGTCCCGTATTCCGGCTTACCCGGAGTTCCCCTTCGAGGGTCAGCTCCTAAACCCGTCATTCCCCCCAAACCCAATGGCGCACGGCCATCGGCACCATTATCATCACACCGACAGCTACCATCCGTCCCTCTCCCCTTTCCCGGATTGTAGTGCTCCTTCAGGCATACAGGGAGCCAGGCATTCGCAATTTGGTCCGTTTTTCTCGGATCTCCACCTTACCCACCAGCAGTCAAGACTCATGTATCCGGGGCTCCGCTGCCACGATCATGTCAGTCCTGCGCCGATCCCATTCCCACCAAGAATCAGCACTGACCTGACCATCGGGAGCTCATCGGCGCGCAACGGCGTCTCAAGCACTCTGCCTGCCAGCGCCAAGAGGCCCAACGACGCGAAGCCGCCGGGGCTAGTGCTCTTCGGACAAACAATACTAACGGAGCAGCAGATGAGCCGTGGCGACTCGGCAGGCGTGAGCTCAGCCGCGGCCACCGGGAACAGCTCGCTCAACTGGAACACCGACAAAGCGGGCAATGCATCTCAGGGCTCGGGCTCTACTGTCGTTCAGAACAGTGGCTCGACCGATAACACATCGCCGGAGAGACCGCGTCGGTTTGGAGACAATAGCAACGTCTCCGAATTCGGTTTGAAGCCCGGGCAATGCAAGGTGTTCGTCGAGTCGGATACCGTCGGCCGGAATCTCGATTGCTCAGCGATAAGCTCGTTCGAGGAGCTCTATGGCTCCTTGTCCGAGACGTTCTGCATCGAGGGTGCGGAACTGAGGAGCCGTGTGCTCTACCGTGGCGCCGACGGTGAAGCGAAGCACGCCGGTGACGAGCCTTTCAGGTGAGAGCAAATTCCTATGCGTGTTTAACTTGCTGGTAATGAAATTATAAATTATCTGAAATTCAGAATGGACCGGTGTTTAACTTGCCCATTTCAGCGAGTTTATCAAGTTGGCACGGAGGCTTACCATACTGACAGATGCTGGGAGCAACAACACGGGGAGCTAAATAACAGCGGCAACAAACCTTTGGGCGAGCATCGTTCGTCCATACCAGTAGTATTCATGCAGCTCAATGGGCTATCTTGTTCTTTCAATTGATTTCGGAACTAGTAGGGCATACTAGCTTTCTTTTCATCAGGGGAGCCTATGCTCTTCGTGTCCAATGAGGCAGTCCAGTTCTCCTCGTGTAATCCATGTAGTACTAGCATCCTTCTTGAAATTAGTTGTTGAATTCCGGGTGTACAATGCCAATGCTGCGACCGTCCGGGGTCCGGAGACTTGAATGCCGCTCTCGGTCTCTCGGGCCATCTGAGCGGCGCCCTGCCCGTGGGCAAGGGACAAGCTCGCTAGCTCAGCGGCAGCGATAGCGGCAAGGCAAGGCCTCAGTGCAGTGCAGTAATGCGTGCCGCTGCTGCCGCCTGCCGGGGTATCATTGCACACAGCAGTCTGACTCTGGCCCCGTGGCCTCATCTCCAGGCGTTTCTCTGCGTGCCCGCATGCTCTGTTTGATGAGCTCGTCCGTATCGTACTGTATCGTGTTGCGTATCCCGCTGCCTTTCGGGCATAAATGCTCCAGGCTCTCGTCCTCGGCAAATTTGACTATTTTGACCTGTTGTGGGAACAAATTCACAAAATGAACTGCCAGCGAAACTATTTCACTCCCGTAACCCTTTTGTGCAGCGCCCGCCACGACGGCGCTGCACCCTTCTGTGCAGCGCCTGTCACAGAGGCGTTGCACGCCTGTCCACCGTGGCAGCCCCTGGCCCGCACCCAGGCCGTGCAACGCCTCCCACTCAGGCGCTGCACATTGTAATGTGCAGCGCCCCCGAGCCAGGCGCTGCACAGGCAGTTATCCACCAACCGCGCTGGACCCCCACTCCCCCACCCACACTCTCTCACACTCCCCCACCCGAGCTTAGGCCCCACTCCCACTCTCTTCCCCTCTCAAATCCTCTCTCAAATCTTGCTTATTTGAAGAATTTGTCCGTGGATTTCGGAGTCAAGCCCTCCCTAAAGGTAATCACCTCCGATCCCCTTGTTTTGATCCAAGAAATGTTATCAAATTGCTCAAATGTTGCTAGTTTTGCTTGAATCTAGTGATTTGAATGGAGAAGTGAGATTTAGTGATTTGGGGTGCTCTATGTGTGTTCTTATGGGTGTTCTTATTTTGTTGTTAGGGTTAGGTTATGGTTAGGGTTATGGTTAGGGTTATGGTTAGGGTTAGGGTTATGGTTAGGGGGTTGTTTGATATATATATTATGGTTTCCATTATTTGGTAATCTTTGCATTTAGTACTCATGAAAGCAATGTTACCTTATGTTTTTGGAATGCTTATAGGGATGGGAAGAACATGTGTGTATGTTCATCATGGGGACAAAGACGCATTTTTGAAAGGAAATATTGAACCGGACCCGGATGAGCTTGACATTGTGTTTGATAGTAGTCCTAGCTATGCGGAGCTCTTGCAACAAGTTAGGAAAGAATTGAATTGGATGGACCTTAGTGATATCGTTGAGTTGGAGGGAAGGCATAATGTAGGCTATGGAATGCACGTCCGTTGGAAGACAATGCGCGTCAACTCGGAGCAACGTTGGGTTGCATACAAAGAAACGATGGCCGAATCACTTGACAAGGCTCTTGAGTTATTTGCAACGAAGAAGGTTGATTCAAGTTTGCATTTGGACTTGAACCGGGAACCTTCCCCTTTGGTTCATAGTAGCCCTCCACCCTTTAAGCGAGATGCAATTGATGAACCTCCTTTCGTTCATAGTAGGCTACCACCCTTGATGCGAGATGAAATTGATGAACCTCTTTTGACCCAAGAAGTGCGTCAAACATTGAGTCCGTTTACAAACAACCAAGATGAAGCTTTGCAAGAGGAAGAGGACAATTATGATTATGCGGACGATGACAATGAAGTTGATCTCCATGCCAACAATGTGGGTGATCTCGACAAATATCATTTGCAAGAGACAATGGACCAATCCATACCTTTTTCCCGTGCATATGCATCGGACTCGGATGACGATGGTCCCGATGAAGAAGTTGATGCGGAGGGGTTCACGGTGAAGGAGGCCGAAGCTTTTGAGAAGGTATTCCGTCGGGATCATCGGACTAAATTGTTCAAGGATGTTAGTCTCGCGGATGAAGCCGTGGTAGATGGTGGGCGATGTGTATCACTCGGTGTTAGGCCAAGCTCTCACCGTGATATGGGTGACGACAACCGGATGGCTAAAGGGTCTAAGTTCGAAACCTTGTTGGAAATGAAGATGTGGCTGGACAACTACTCGGTTACGCATTATCGTCCACACAAGGTGGTGCACTCGGACATCAATGTGCGCTACACGGTTGCATGTGCAAGTGAAGATGAAAAATGTCCATGGATTGTGCGTGCAAGACCATGGAAAGGTGGTCCAACTTGGCATGTAGTGAGTTGTGTGCCAACTCACATGTGCCAAGGCAAAAGGGTGGATGGCAAGATCGTGTCTGAAGGCCACAAACAACTCATGTCCGAGTTCATTGCTTACAGGTTGTCCAACTCAATATCCACACTTCCAACAATGAGCGTCCAACATGTCATTGATCTTGTGAAAGCCATATTTCATTACAAGGTGAAGTACGGCAAGGCATGGAAGGCGAAGCAAGCCGCATTCAAGATGCTGTATGGTACTTGGGAGGAAGCATACAACCGAATCCCTAGGTTGTTGTTAGCCATGGCCACAACAAACCCAGGCATGGTTCATGTTGTCGAGCCTCATGGGCACCAAACAACCGTTCATGAAGGAAGGAAAGTCCGAGTATTTGGCCGTGCATTTTGGGCGTTCGAGCAATGTTGGAGGGCTTTCGAACACTGTAGGCCGGTCATCGCCATTGATGACACGTTCTTGACCGAACAATACTAGGGCACCTTGTTGGTTGCGATAGCAAGTGATGCCAACAATCGGGTTTTGCCATTGGCATTTGCTTTGGTTGAGGTGGAGAACAACGACAATTGGGAGTGGTTTTTGCGTCTTCTAAGGACAAAGGTGTTACCCGCCCAAAGGGAAATATGTGTCATATCGGATCGGCATCAAGGAATTCTTAACGCGGTGGAGATTGACATTCCCGGTCATGCACCGTTGCACTATCGATGGTGCATGAGGCACTTTTGTTCGAACTTCTATAGGGCATGTGGCCTTAAGGAGTTGGCCGATGATCTTCAAGATTGTTGTCTCGCTTTCTCCGACAAGCGCTTCGCCTATTTGTACAACAAATTGCTCGCACACAAAAAACTTGATCCCGGGGGTCAAGACTTTCTGAATAGGCACATTCAATACCGGAACAAATGGGCACGTGCTTTTGATGAAGATGGCCAGAGATACGGTCAAATGACAAGCAATATGGCCGAATGTTTCAATAGGGTGCTCAAAGGTGCACGTGGATTACCCGTGACGGCAATAGTTCAATACACATTTGACAAGATGAATGCGTACTTTTTAAAGTACTCGATGGAAACTGATGCACAGATAGCGGGTGAGAACTCGCGCAAGTACAAGTACAAGTTCCCACCCAAGGTTGATGAATGGTTGGTATTTCAATCACGGAAGGCGGACTCAGAAGAAGCTATATTATATGACAATGAAGAGTGGAAGTACGAAGTGAAAGAGCCAGGAGGAACCACAAACGATGGCCGGCAACACGGAGGTCGGGCTTTCAAGGTGTCGTTGACACAATGTGATTGCACTTGCCGAAGGCCATTGTTGCTTCATCTCCCTTGCTCACACTTGTATACCGCCGGTCGCGTTCGGAATGTGAACATCAACCACCCACGCACCGTGCGGGAGTCGGAGTTCTCAATCATGACGGTCAAGAAAACATGGGCTCCCCGCTTTCACCCTTACTTGGACCAATCACAATGGCCGGAGTACATGCCTGTATGACAACAAAAGCTTCTGTTGTTCTGTTGTTAGATACGGGCATGTGCAGCGCCTGCTACAGAGGCGTTGCACTATACAGTGCAGCGCCTTGCAGGCAGGCGTTGCACTGTACAGTGCAGCGCCTCTGTGACAGGCGTTGCACATGTGATTAATAGTAGAACAAATATAGAAATAGAGACTAATTCAAGACATATAGAAATAGGACAAGTTCAACACATATAGATATAGAGACTAGTTCAAGACATATATAAATAGGACAAGTTCGACACATATAGAAATAGAGACTAATTCAAGACATATAGAAATAGGACAAGTTCAACACATATAGATATAGAGACTAGTTCAACACATATATAAATATGACAAGTTCAACACATATAGGAATAGAGACACTAGTCCGACATAGCGTTCGACATTACAAAAAGAGACACATATAGAAATATGACTAGTTCCTTCCGCGCTTGCTGGCTCCTGCTCGGTTCTTCACACATGTCTTCTTGACCTTCCTAGGAAGAGGAACCCGCTCCGGCTGCGGCTCCGCCTCCTCATCCTCATCGTCATCCAAGTAGTCATCCAAAGCCGCCATCCGCGAGGTTTCGACCGCCCTTTTGCCTTTCTGGGTAAAGTCATCGGGTGTGTATTTCTTGTATTCCCTCCTAGGTTTTAACTTGATTGCAGAACGAGGCTTGTACTTCCCCAAGACCATATCGTTAGGAGCCTATGCAAACACAAAAGTTAAGGAAAGACCGTGTGTGAGCATGTAGTTAGCATTGCAACAACAACCGTACCATGAGCATGTAGTTAGCAATGCCATACCTCTTGGGTGACCACACCAACATCCTCATCATCCAAAGGATTACCATCGCCAGAAATGGGATCTGATGGTGTCGCCGACCCAGAACGTTCTAGTGATACGTACTCGGGGTCACGACAACCGAAAAGATTAGATAGCCGCCTTAACTTTTGGCCCTGGCGCTGCAACATGAACAAGTGAATGAGAGAACAAACGTGCAAACACATGTTAAGTGCTAGTTTGAAGGAGATGTGAACCTTAAGGAATGCTCGAAGGGCACCTTCCCCATCGTCTTTGCCAGCCGGGGTTGTTTCCAGTATACTATCGGTCTCATCGGCTGCTTTCTTGATCTGGGAACGCTATGAACACAAATGGTATTAACGTGTTAGGCAAGCGAAGATGTAAATAGTGTGAATGGAAAAGAGTAAAGGGCAAATACCACAAAGTTCATCATTGGGCCTGAAGGGATCACTGAGTTTCCTTTACGAATTAATGAGTTGTACTCGTGCTGGGCTATCTCATCGAATACGGTGGGATCATCCAAAATATCCTCAGCATACGCCGGCTTGCATACCTCCACACGGGTTCTTGCAAGGAACCATGTGAGATAGTTGTTGAACGCCAACGGGCAGTGCTGACGAAGAGGGGCTCCTTTGTTGTGCCTAGCTTGATCAACAGCATACTGCCACTCCACAACAAACTTCCTGTGATGCTTGGCCCAGTCCTTGATCTTGCGCTGCTTTTTCCTATCCAACCTGAAAGTTATAAACATACTATTAGAACCAACGATGAGGCCGACAAACATCTAGGTGCTAAATATTAGTTATATCTTACGCGTGTAGCACTTGATCCGTGTCCTGCCATTCCGGCGGGAATGCCTGGAACAAACCAAACTGGCGGTACACCCGATGTGGCAGGTGAACCTCAACCGCCCAGTTGCATATGAGTGGACACCGCATATGCCAGAGTTCCCTATCCCTAGTGCACATCGGATTGAGCACGAACTCCATAGGGTTCCCAAAACTCTCTCCACTGCCATACGGTTCCCATACAACCTGCAAAAGGGGATACAATGCAAAATTGATATCTAGTTAAGATATAAGCATGATAAAAACTTATGCAATATCGACTAACCTGCTCAGCCGTGATGGCGTCCATCTCGCTCCTGTAGAGCTTGTACATGACCGATGGATCATCCGTCATCTCATTTAACACATCCCACTTGTAAGCCCAAGTGGGGAGCCGTAGTGGGTCCTGTTTATCATCCCAAGGCTCGTACTTCACGGTCTTCGGTCGTCCAACCGGCAAACGCTCCCAGCTCCATATGGAAAGAGCGAGCAAACAACCACCGATACCTCCAGATAGTCTGCAACTGGCTTCGTCCAACTGCACATAAAAAAGAACATGATCGTATTAAAAGCAAGATCGCATTCAGCATGTACCAATGAGATGAAATATGAACAACTTCATACCTGTCTATACAAGTAAGCCAGTGTCGCCGAACCCCAACTCCAATTGCTATCGAAGACGGTCAACGCCTTCAGCCACATCCATGGAGCATTCTTGCCTGTGCCATCAGCAAACAAAGTCCTGGATATAACATACCACATGTAGACACGAGCATGTGTCCTCACCGTGTCCTCATCAGCCTCCAAAGGGCAAGTACCAAAGTGCGTGGTAATCCAGGTGTAAGGGGCACCGGCTGCGACTCTTTCCTTCTTCTTGCCTTCATCTGCTGGTTCCTGAGGCTCTGGAGGAACCATGCCGATAAGGGCTTCCATCTGCTGGCGCCACCCATCTGAATCAGTGCTCATACATAAAGGAACGCCATCGACAGGAAGACCGGTGATCATTGCTATATCCTGAAGCGTCACCGTCATCTCCCCGGTCCGCAGATGGAAACTGTGCGTCTCAGGCCTCCAGTGATCAATGAGCGCGGTGAGTGCCGCAACATTGTTGGGTGGCGTCGACCGGCTGACCAGCTGAATGAAAGGGAGAAGTCCTGCCTCCCTAACATAAGGTGTGTAGCGCTCATCATAGCGCATCCTTTCAAGGTTCACTCTGTGAGCCCGAAGCTTCAGAGGTGCAAGTTCCTACAAGCAAGACAAATAAATCATTAAATATGGGGTATGTGTTTGAAAATTAACGGAATAATTAACAACGGCAAATTTCATTATTACCCGTTGATCCACGGACATAGCGTAAGACCGGTGTTGTTTGTCCCAGTGATCATCGAGAAGCCACTCCATCAGCCTAACCATTTGAAATTTTTTGAAAAAATGTATTCAACACGATGTAGGTTTCCAACATAGAAGAGTTTCCAACATAATGTAGGTTTCCATCTAAAATAACATCTAACTCATCTAAAATAACATCCTAACTCATCTAACATAACATCTAATACCATCTAACATAATGTAGGTTTCCATCTAAAATAACATCTAACTAATCTAAAATAATATCCTAACTCATCTAACATAACATCTAATACCATCTAACATAGTGTAGGTTTCCAACATAGAAGAGTTTTTTCAATACATACTAACTAACTAAGCCTACTTCAATACTAACTACACTAACATCATCCTCCCCCTCTCCTAAATTCATCTAACTCATCTAACTAAACTAACACTACTTGAATACTAACTACACTAACATAATCTAATACCATCAAATACCATCTAACATAATCATCTACAAATCACAAATCCCACATATGCAATATTCTAATCTAATCTAAAAAGAATTACACAAATCTTGCAAAAAAGAGAAAATGTATGGATAGAAAGAAGGGGATCGGAGGAGTGTACCTTGTAGGATCGAAGGGGGAAGAAATCCACGGAAAAAAGCTTCAGATCTGAGGGTTTTTGAGATTGAGATTGAGGAGGGGGGAGGAGAAGATGCAGCAGCCGCAAGGGTTAATGGGAGGGTGGGGATTGGGCCTGCGTGCGGCGAAGGGATAAGTGGTTGTGCAGCGCCTGGCTCGGGGGCGCTGCACATTACAATGTGCAGCGCCTGAGTGGGAGGCGTTGCACGGCCGGGTGCGGGCCAGGGGCTGCCACGGTGGACAGGCGTGCAACGCCCCTGTAGCAGGCGCTGCACAGAAGGGTGCAGCGCCGTCGTGGCGGGCGCTGCACAAAAGGGTTACGGGGGTGAAATAGTTTCGCGAGCGGTTCATTTTGTGAATTTGTTGCCACAACAGGTCAAAATAGTCAAATTTGCCACTCCAACGGGCCACCTATTTGGTCACTCATCTTTCGTTTGGTTTCGCGCAGACAAAAAGTTGGTCTAACGCGTCGATCCAAAAGAACACACGTTCATTTTTTGTCCGCATGCTGACCCATTTTCAGCCCAATTTTGAGTCTTATTTGCGTCGGCGCGGAAACGAAACGGGCGCGACGCGCGCCTTCTTCCCTCCCTGGCCCGCCTGTAGGTGGCAAAGCGATCATTTTTTCCTCCACTTTCTCCAAACCCTCCCGCGCGCTCCCTACCGCCATGGATGACGACCTCGAGGCCGCCCCCGGCCTCGCCTCCCTTGCCGGCTCCGGCGCCGCCCCGGCAGGCAGAGGCAGGCCCCGCACCCCCCGCAAGACCGCCTCGGCGCCCAAGAAGAAGAAGAAGGAGTTGTCGCCGGATGAGCGGGTAGTGGAGTCGGCCAAGAGGAAGGGCCGGAGGCACACACAGGATGCAAGGGGCGAGGCAGCGGCCACCGCCGCCATCGCCGCCGCCGGGCAGCAGGAAGACACCAATGTCCGGTTCAAGGCGGTGACGATGAAGACCTTGTTGTACCTAGGGGTAAACCCTAGCAACTACGGGCTCGTCAAGGCCGCCGTTACCACGGTCGCGGCCAGCATGGGCTCGTCAACATATCCTTGGATGATGCTGCGTAAGTCGTCGCACGCGTCTTCCACGCAGTCGATTCCCGGCTTCCACGTCTACCCGCAATCCAGCCGCTTCTCTGGGGAATGCTCCGTGGAAGTGAGCATTATAGCCCCTTCCACGCCCGCGCCGGTGACTATCGACTTCAACGCCACATCGGAGGCAGGCGGATCTTCGTCCGGAGGCACGAGGAAACGGTAGCGCGAGATGCCAGCCGTCATGCTCACCGACGCCCGCAATCTGTTCGACGGAATGCCAGCGGCCGTCGACGATGACAGGGCCAACCGTTTCCTCGAGAACATGATCTTCCAAGGCGGTGCGCCGGCGGCTGGCCCCGCGGCTGCCTACGATCCCGATGAGAACCAAAGCGAGGACGGCCGAGCGCCATTCACCCAGGCCACCTATGATGAGCATGGCATGCACGACGCCTTCATGCAGGATCAGACCGGCCTAGAGGGCTTCCCGCTCGACCATGAGTTCCCGTAGGACTACAGCCTCGAGTAGGAGGATGACGACATGGACATCGACGGGGAGCCTTTGTTCGAGGAGGAGCTTGCCAACCAAGCTGCTGCCTGGGCAAAGCCGAACCGCAAGAGCAAGCGGACGAAGGCATACACGCAAGCATGAAGACGGGTGTGGAGATCATGAAGGTTGATCTGAGCACCATGTCGCCGAGGAAGAGGCCATGGTTCGAGAAGATGCAGGCCGAAACACTCAAGTTCGATGAGCTGTGATCTGCGGCGGAGATCGCCACCCCTTTTTTGTATGCCGACAAGTGCGCTGGCATGACCCGCCCCTTTTTGTGCGCTGGCATGTGTGCCGGCTGCTGGCAAGTGTGCTAGCATGAACTGCGTGGTGGTTTTCTATATGCCGGCAATGTATGTCGGCCGCTTTCATAGTGCTGGCATGAACTCTGGCGTTGGTCGGGTGCATTTTTAATCTAAAAGGTGTGGACAATTAATGGGTCGTCCGCGTTGGGCGCACGGTCGACTCAAAAAGGAAACAGGGCGGACGCGGAGCCGGCGGCCGACCCAAACGGACAAAAAGCAGACAAAAAGCGCGTCTGTTTGGGTCGCCCCATTGGAGTTGCTCTTACGGCGTCGTTTCTCTTCCTTTCCTTTTGACAAATCTTGGAGATAAAAGCACCTCAAGTACCTCAACTTGCACAAAATGTGATGATTCAGACTCAAACTTGGAAAATGCAATTCCACCATACCCCAATTTGCACTGGATATGACGATTTGGTCTTGGGCCTATCACAACGTGACAATTGGCAGCCTGGTGGATGGACCGGTCGCTGCCTGCACTTTTGCAAAAACAAACTCCGTGTCGTTTCATCTAATTAACCTGCACTGCATGGCACCTAAATTTAATTTGTCTCAATCCCCGTTCGCATCTACCCATTGCCTCTATGTTCCCCATCTCCCAGCACCTAGCTCACCGCCGCCAGCAAGCTCGCCGCCGCTGTCAAGCTTTCAGCCATAGTCCAGCTCCCCGTCATGGTCTCCTGGGATGATCTCTCGAGCTCCTCGTCGGACGGTGATGTCTACTAGATAACCTTCTTCCTGTAGACTCGTGTTGGGCCTCCAAGCGCAGAGTTTTGTAGGACAGTAGCAATTTTCCCTCAAGTGGATGACCTAAGGTTTATCAACCCGTGGGAGGCGTAGGATGAAGATGGTCTCTCTCAAACAACCCTGCAACCAAATAACAAAGAGTCTCTTGTGTCCCCAACACACCCAACACAATGGTAAATTGTATAGGTGCACTAGTTTGGCAAAGAGATGGTGATACAAGTGTAATATGGATGGTAGTTATAGGTTTTTGTAATCTGAAAATATAAAAACAGCAAGGTAACTAATGATAAAGGTGAGCACAAATGGTATTTGCAATGCTTGGAAACAAGGCATAGGGTTCATACTTTCACTAGTGCAGGTTCTCTCAACAATGATAACATACTTGTATCATATAACAATCCCTCAACATGCAACAAAGAATCACTCCAAAGTTCCTATCGCGGAGAACATAAGATGAAATTGCTAGTAGGGTATGAAACCACCTCGAAGTTATTATTTCTGATCGATCTATTGGGATATTCCTGTAGGTGCCACAAACAACCCTAGAGTTCATACTAAAATAACACCACGTGACACGCATCAATCAGCCCTAATGTCACCTAGATACTCCAATGTCACCACAAGTATCCGTGGGCTAATTATACGTTGTGCATCACACAATTTCTGATTCATAATATTCAATCCAATACAAAGAACTTCAAGAGCATCCCGAGATTTCTATCGGAGAAAAGAATATGAAAACACATTCCAACTCCTACGCATAGATTACCCAAATGTCACCACGGGAATCCGCAAGCTGATAACCAAGACATACATCAAGTGGATCAACATAACATCCCATTGTCACCATGAATATCCTATCGCAAGACATACATCAAGTGCTCTCACATCCAAATATTCAATCCGACATAACAAAACCTCAAAGGAAAAAACTCAATTCATCACAAGGTAGAGAGGGGGAGAAACACCATATGATTCAACTATAGTAACAAAGCTCGCGGTACATCAAGATCGTGCCAAATCAAGAACGCGCGCGCGCGCGAGAGAGAGAGAGAGAGAGAGAGAGAGAGATCAAACGCATAGCTACTGGTACATACCCTCAGGCCCAAGGGTGAACTACTCCCTCCTCGTCATGGCGATCGCTGGGATGATGAAGATGGGCACCGGTGATGGTTTCCCCCTCTGATAGGGTGCCGGAACGGGCTCCCGATAGGTTTTTCGTGGCTACAGAGGCTTGCGGCGGCGGAACTCCCAATCTAGATTTCTTTCTGGGGGTCTCTGGATTTATAGGAATTTTTGGCATCAGTTTCACGTCGGGAGGGGGGGTCCACAAGTCTGCGACAAGGCAGGGGGCACACCCTAGGCGGTGGGCGCGCCCTCCACCCTTGTCGTTGACTCGGGACTCTTCTGGCCCAACTCTTGTGCTTCAGGGGCTTCTTCTGGTCCATAAAAAATCACCGTCAATTTTCAGCTCGTTTGGACTCGGTTTGATATTCCTTTTCTGCAAACCTCAAAAACAAGGGAAAAAACAGGAAACTGGCACTGTGCTCTAGGTTAATAGGTTAGTCTCAAAAATTATATAAAATAGCATATTAATACATACAAAACATCCAAAACAGATAATATAATAGCATGGAACAATAAAAAATTATAGATACATTGGAGACGTATCAAGCATCCCCAAGCTTAATTCCTGCTCGTCCTTGAGTAGGTAAATGATAAAAACAGAATTTTTTATGTGGAATGCTACCTAACATATTTATCAATGCTATCTTATTTTATTTGGCATGAATATTCATATCCATATGATTCAAAACAAAAGTTTATTGACACAAAGACAATAATACTTCAAGCACACTATAAAGCAAATCATTAAGCTTCAAAAATAACATGGCTAAAGAAAGTTATCCCTACAAAATTATATAGTCTCGTTATGCTCCCTCTTCTCAACACAAAGTATAAATCATGCCTATCCTGGTGTCAGCCAAACAATTGTTTCATACTTTTTAACGCACTTCAGCTTTTTCAACTGTTCACGCAATACATGAGCGTGAGCCATGGACATAGCACTATGGGTGGAATAGAAGGTGGTAGTAGACAAAGGAAGGGAGAAAGTCTCACATCAACTAGGAAAATCAATGGACTATGGAGATGTTCATCAATTGATATCAATGTGAGTGAGCAGGGATTGCCATGTAACGGATGCACTAGAGCTATAAGTGTATAAAAGCTCAAAAGAAAACTAAGTGGGTGTGCATCAACTTGCTTGCTCATGAAGACCTAGGGCAATTTTGGGGAAGCTCATCGTTGGAATATACAAGCCAAGTTATATAATGAAAAATTCCCACTAATATATGAAAGTGACAACATAAGAGACTCTCTATCATGAAGATCATGGTGCTATTTTGAAGCACAAGTGTGGAAAAAGATAGTAACATTGTCCCTTCTCTCTTCTTTCTCTCATTTTTTTCTTTTTTCTTTTGGGCTCTTGGGCTTTTTTGTGGGCTTCTTCGGCCTCTTTTTTATTTATTTGGGAAGACCCGCTCTCATTTAAGAATTTCAGATCTTAAGTACTTTATTCAAACAGCAAGAAAAAACAAAATAAAATGACATTGCAAGGATAGCACATATCATGTGAAGAAGCAAAAACTTAGGCTAAACCGATACTAATCGATAATCGTTGATGAAGAAAGGTGGGATGCCTACCGGGGCATCCCCAAGCTTAGATGCTTGAGACTTTTTGAAATATTAAGTAGGGATGCCTTGGGCCTCCCCAAGCTTGAACTTTTGTGTCTCCTTAATTCCTCTCATATCGCGGTTTCCCTAAATCTAAAAAAGTTCATCCACACAAAACTCAACAAGAACTCGTGAGATAAGTTAGTATAAATCAACTCAAAACCTTATCGTTCCGTACTGTAGAAAATCACTAAAATTATAATTTGACATTGCATACTAAATGCTTCTGCATATTTAATACTCCTATCCTCAAATAGAATCATTAAACATGCAAACATATGCAAACAATCCAAACATAATAGCAATCTGTCTAAACAAGACAATATGTAAAGAGTGGAATTTTACTCATACTTCCCTAACTCAAAAAATTCTGAAAACTTATCACGTTACAGAGAACTTATTCATGCTCATTGTGTAAAAATTTCAAGAATTTATCACGTTCTGACTATCCAAAAGAATTCAGACAATGATAGAAAACTTTCTGTTTTCAAACAGTAACATATATACTTGCAAAATAAGCATGGTAAAGACTATACTTGTCACTTTTATTGAAATAAAAGATACTAAAACTTATTCTAAATAACATAAAGCAAATCTAAACAAAATAAAATGATGCCCCAAGCAAAACACATATCATGTGACGAATAAAAATATAGCCCCAAGTGAGGTTACCGATAATGTTGAAGACGAAAGAGGGGATGTCTTCCAGGGCATCCCCAAGCTTAGTTGCTTGGATCTTGTTCGTACATGAATACGTCACTGTGTACCCTCGATGCCGGGGGTGATGCACAACAGCTCACATCGAAGGAGACCCGTCTTGAAGCGCAATACGCAAGCAATCCAGCGGGCGCTTTTGTAGACCCGAAACCCCACACGCCTGGGGAGGACCCCGTCAGGGTGCGCGGCGGTTGTGGGCTGCCCTAGGTCGACCTGGCCACCCCAAGGGCTCGAGGTTCTCCACCCTGCAACAAGAAGAACAAACGAAAAATAAGGAAGAAGAAGAACTAGGGTTAAGGAGAAAAGATAAAAAGATAAAAAGTGGTATATGATTTGGTCGATTGTGTGTTGTTCAATCGGCCGTCACCCCTTAGGTATATAAGAGGTGGTTGGACTTCCCATACAAGGAAATGACTTGGATTCACGTCCAAAACCCTAGTCATATTTGGATTGATTTTGTCCGAACTTTTCAAAATTGTTCGGTTTAAAACTAGCTGCACCTTCCGGGTCTTTTTTTAGGTGGTAAACGACATCAAATGGAAACGAGCCCAAAAGTAATCTTGACCGTTTCGACGAGACGAACAACTTTCATGTTGATTTTTTTATAAGATATAATCTTGAGGGCCAAATCGCTCTCATAAAATAGGTTATTATTCGCGCTACCCACTAGACACATGGTTGATTGCGCGCGCCACTTCTGACTCGTGATAGAGCTGCATTCCGATGGCTTTAACTTTTGCATACGAATTCGGATTGGGATGATTTACATATCAAAATCGACCATTTCGACGAGATGAAGACAATTCGTGTAGAAAGTTTTTTCATACGAGGCCATCTTGAAGGCTTAATTGACCGAATACTACTCTGAATACGAAATCTGAGTACTTTGAATCTAGTTTCGGCCCTCGAGATGAGATCGGATAGCGATGGCCCAAACTTTAAAATGTTCACATCGACAATACGGAAATTGTTCATGTATATCATTTCTTCATTTGAAGCCATTTTAATTGCATTTTGTACAATGCCAAAATTTGGGGTCAACACATGCCCCCCTGTTTTTCCGCAAAGCTTGAATGCCGAAAAATAATTTGCACCGCGTTTATTCTTAGGATGATGTCAACACTCCATCATCCATTTGCACTCTTAGGGCAATAATTGTGTATCATCCATTGCTTGTTTGAACCTCTTGATGCAAACTTGGGTGAAAACTTCTCAATTTCTATAACAATCTGGTGATAAAGTTCCATAGATATGTATCCCGAAACCATCCTCCGAACCATATTGTTCACCCTTTTGCTAGGATTTTGCAGATAATCACGAATGACCTTATTCCTATCATTTCTTTGCCTGCATAAAAGTTTCATTAGTGGTTGAGGCAATGAACTTCGGTTTGTCCTTACCTATGTTGATGAGACTAAGCATCGTCTATTGATAGAAATGCATCATGATTAACATAGTAGTCGGATACTTGCTGTGCCAACTCTTCCAAATTGTCATGTCTAGATATATGAACAATTTTAAAGCAACCCAAGGTAAATTTTGCTTCTAGACATACCCCAAGATAAACTATAAGTGATTTGTCAAAACATTGATAACCCTTGGATATTTATTTCACTAGTCATAACGAATCACTGAAAGCCTCAATATGTTTAGCACATATGACAAAAGTTCCAAACCGAATAACATTGCATATTCGGCTTTGATTATTGTGCAATAAATATTTTAAGAGGCATGAGGCTTCACAGAACAGCACTATATGGAGATATATAAACAACACCAACACCGTGGCCATTGTTATGAATTCAACTATCAAAACATAATCTCCATTGTACTTGTCTTGCTCTCCAATCGAACTAAGGACAATGTTAGAATACTACACCGGCCAAACTTTGACATATTCTTAGGGTGTGTTTAGTTTCTTTCATGGGATGGAACATAATGGGTCGAACCTGTCCCGAGAGACTATTCTCGCGTTTGGTTCGTTACAAGAACCGGAACCCACCGGTTCCAGGAACAACATATTCCCTTGTTATCCCGAACCGAGTAGTTCCTCGAAAATGAGCGGACTGCGTGGAACGCCTCTTCCCCCGACTCACATCCTCTTCCTCGTATCTCTGCCCCCTCTGTCCGCCGCCACCTTCTCGTATCTGTCCCCGTCTTATCTGCGACGCCGCCGGCCACTCTCGCGCCTCCCCCTCTCGTCGTGCGTCACGTCATCTCACACGTCTTCTTCAGCCAGTTAGGGAGGGCGGGTGCATTTGAGGTGCTCATCGTAGGCCGCCGTGAGCTCGCCCATGTGTTCTTCTGGTTCCCCACATCTCTCTCGGTGCGGTGGAGGTGTGCTGGCCAGCGGCCGGCTGGGCAGGGACATGCAGTATCCATGAATCATGCAGTGTACATACATGCACTCGGCAGCGACTCCAGCGGTGCCGCGAACAACAATTAGCGTCAGCGACCAACAATAATCTCCTGTGTTAGTACGATGCAACCTCTGATCACTCGTCATGTTGGCCGTCCATTTTTTCAATCTTGTGATGTTGGTAAAAATGATGAGGTGTGCCTACCTGAACTTTTGATTTGTGTTTGCTGACACATGTTCCATTTTGATGTGTACCTCTGTACTGCAGCGTCTAATGTACCATTTTGTGAATCAATGTAATCGAGTACTTATTTAGCATACGTTCAGTTTAGTCTTATATGAAAATCTAATTCAGAATGAATTAAATGCAATCAAGTGAGATGAACAATTCCCTTCCATTCCATCTCTCACACCAAACACCAAGATGTAACCGTTCCATTCCTTGCAATTGCTCTTACCATACACAAAGACGGAACCAACCCGTTCCAGTGGAATGGAACCGTGACATCCCATTCTACTTCGTTCCCAAACCAAACACACCCTTAGGGCGGTAGGTAAATATCGGTCGTTAACATAATGTCCATGTAAACTTCATCCACCAAAGCATGTATGGCCTAAATAAATAAATGAAATGACAAATCAAGTATTTCGACCCTCTCGAGCAGCAACAACTTATAACTAATACCCATTCATGATATAAGAAATTATATTGCATCCATGGATCAAAATAAGCCCATGGAAGGTAACCAATCATACCTGGGGATGAATTCCATGGCAAAGACATCAATGGCATGTTTCACGAATATGTATGACGTGCCAACCGAAGATTTTGATGGGATGATGCACACCTTCGGCTTAATTGTTTTTCGCTTCCATCCTTCTCTTCCTTCACTTTTGTAACCCTTGTTGCAATAGAAGGTTGGACATCATTTTTATTTTGACTCCTTCTCTTGGGAACCCATGCCATGTTCTTCTTTTTCAACTCTCGTGCACTAAGCTTTTGTAATTCCTTCTTTTGCCAATATAATAAATCAATTGGGCACCTCGAATGTGAGTTTGTTTAAAGTAATGGCAATTCTTGTTTTACCTTGTGCACTCTCAACTTCTTATCTTCAGATTTGGCACTTGATTGACTTGCCTCATTGTCTTTAGTACCCAATGTTAATACTTTAATTGGCTCCTTTTCATTTGAGATCAAATCTGATGTAGCACTCCTACGACCATCTCTTTTAACATGGTAAACTTGCTTGACCGCCTCTTTATTCTTCCTTGAGCTCTTGACCGATTCCTTATGATTGAAACGGTCTTTACCATGTGACTGTTCAAAGTTGATCTTCCCGGAGCTGCATAATATTGATGAGATGGTCTAAAATAAGATGGAGAATGTGCCCTTGTATCATACATGTCCCATGATGGATATGAATCTACATGAGCATAGGGAGGCATCCACGGCATTGGCATTGGCGGCCCAAAATAAGGATATGAATATCTTGAATTAAAATTATCACTTTGCCAATACCGATCCTCATATTTGCGCCTTGAGGGTGATCTTGGTTTCTTTGCATGATTTTGCCGATAAGAATTCTTCTCTTCACTCTCCTTTTGCTATTTATCCAACAGTTCAGCGAAGGTGATTTTTGATCTCTTACACTTGCGCTTAATTCGGCCTTTGTTTTCTTTTGGTTTGCTTTCATCAATCATTGGAATTCCTTGCTGCCCCCAGCCCTTGGTGTCTTCATTGTAACTTCGATGGAATTTTTTCCCTCAAGATTATGTTCATTATGCCCTTTAACAACTTCTTTTCTTGAAAGCTTGATCCCGTCACCTGCAGTTTTTACCTTATCTCTAAATGGATCGGCTTGAAGGAGCTGACGCAAAAAGTTTTTGCCATCGGGACCAATCGGAATAGACTAGCCATCTCTTGGTGTTTCAATAAATTTCAATCATCCTTTTTCAATGGCGGATTTGACTATTTGGTGAAACATATTGCAACCCTCAAAATTATGTTTGAACAAATGATGCAACCTACAATACATTCGTCCTTGAATTGATGGCTTGACATGGTGGTCAAGAATTATTATGTAATTATTTTTCAGCAACAAATCAAATATTTGATCACACATGCTTGAATGGAAGGTATACTTCTTATTTTCTAGCCGATCTTGGTGTGAGAACGCCTTTGGAGGTAAGAAAACGAATGGTTCAGATTTGGAATTTCTCCATTCGCCTGTGCAATGTGTTTTGCATTCTATATCTAATGTCTTTCGATAAGACATTATAATAGCATCGGTTTTCTCCAAAGAATTTAACCTTGGTTTCAATTTTTGAAACAAATATAGTTAGCACATTCATGTCTCAATTGATTCCAAGTGTAAGCCAAGTAAGAAATAAGCAAAGCTACCCAATTTGATATGAACTTTAGATAAAGCAATGAGGATAGCCTTGGCTGCAATAACAATTCACCATCGGTCTTTATAAATGACGCAATGGGTTGACCGGTATGCTCTATAGAAATTTTATTGCTAGAAAGTAAATTACCATTCTTCATTGGTCTTTCAAAATTACCTATGAGGATTTTTCTAATAGATGCATCAACAATAAAGTTGTGACCAAACATGAAAACAGGTAAATTACTTGCTAGACATACCTCTTCAAATATGTTGGGAGAGCATGATGGTGGTGTGACTTGAACAATATCTTGCTCTATCTTTGGATGGCTCTCCAACACCTTTTCACCATCTTTTTCTTGATTCCGTGCATCATTACTTTGAAGATCCTTGTCAGCCGAACTTGGTTCGGCTGCTTGCTCTTGTTCTTGAGGCTTGTCAATTTCTACGGCACGAAACTCATAGGGCAGGAAGTAGATTCCATTAACTTCAAAAAAATCAAGCACTGTTGTTTTTCTACGCTTGCCATGCTCTTTCTCAATGATGCTTGCCTCTTTGTATTTGATGGATTCGAAATATATACTACTTGATTTAGCTTTTTCAACTGAAGCACTTTCATGTTTTGAATCATCCTTGTTTTTATTAACTCTACAAATTGGCAAGGCTTGTTTTCTTTGGGCCAATTCCCTACTAATTCTCTCTTGGCGAAGCACTTGTACCCTATCGCGCAAAACTTTAACTCCCTTCTCAATTTCAGCCCTCTATGGATCAGTTGCCCCCCTCAATGCTTTTAGGATCTTTCGGCAATGAATTGTTAGTGTTGCCAAAATTTTGCAATTGTGTAGGGGGTGTATAATATATTGCGGTACAAGGTGAAGGTGTATGCACTGCTGTATAACCATATGTTCTTTCGCCAATTCTATCAGTGGATGAAGTTTCATCTTCTTTCAAAACTCTAGCCTTTATTGCAGCATACTCAGGAAACAACCCTTTTTCATATTGTCCAAGGCAAAGAGCACTAATCCTCTTGTTTTGTGCCAAGCTCTTTTTTAACGCAGCCACAACCGCTTCTGGAAGGGATTGCTCTGCAATAATTTCAGATTCTTTCGGCCATGATTCGTGAGTGTTACCGAAATTCTTGAATTGCACAGGGCATGCATTATATGCTACAGTATTAGATGATGACACGTGTGTTCCTACCAAATTTTCACTTATTCAGCTATGACCATGAAGGTGCGGGGCCGAATTATGAACATCTACAGTTGCAGACAGTGCTAAAAATTTACTAACATGAGGTGTAACATATGATGGTTGAGAGTAACTGGCCGAATAGCTAGTAGTAGCATGACCAATTCTCCCATCCACCGGCAAGGTTGGATTCACATATTGCAAATTAGTTGCCGATGAATAAAAGAGTGAAACACTTTCTTGTATGCTATTGGAAATTTTAACATGAAGTGTTTCAAATTGATTAACCAAACCCATCATGTTCTTCATCGGCATATGGATTTCTGGGGTTGCCGATGCATGAGAGTTTGGATACATATGTTGTACGTTGCTAAAATCATAAGATTTTGAAGCATGAAGGTTATTTTGCATCGGCCCTTGAGCATAATTAGATGCATGAATGATAAACTCAGGCTAGCCGATACATTATGCTCATTAGGTGATCTTGTAATGCCCAGGATGAGACTATATCTCCTACGTGTCGAGGCACGACTTAAAGATATAAGCCCATTCTGGAATGATCGCAAGTTTGGTATCTTTGCACGACTCATGTAAAAGAGGGATTAAATTGCAAAAGGAGATAGTTGGCTTACACTCGCGACTTCACACAATACATTACATAAGCAAAACATCATTCAAAACATCACAGCCCATCTAAGGGTAAGAACCAAAAGACAAGATACCAAACAACATAAAGCCACAGGTCAGGATCGAATCCTAGTAGAAACCACTACTGATCGTCGAACACGTCACAAGCATACGGCTACTCTCTTCATCGAGCTCCCAGTGAAGCACTTGAACCAGCTCCTGCTTCAAACTCGGCTGAACCTGCATCTGGTGTTGTAGTATCTGTGAGCCACGAGGACTCAGCAATCCCATAACCATGGGTATCAAGACTAGCAAAGCTTTATGGGTAGGAAGAGGGTAAAGTGGTGAGGTTGCAGCAGCGGCTAAGCATAATATGGTGGCTAACTTACGAGTACCAGAATAAGATGAGCATCTACGCAAACGGTCACAAAAGTAGTGATCGCTAAAGATCCTGAACTACATACGAGTCAAACATAACCCCACCGTGTTCTCTTCTCAAAGTGAAAAGAGACAGTCATGGTTACTCACACAGTTGTGTGTTTTACTTCGGATCCTCTGTCAAGTTTTCTACAACCGGACATTAACAAATTCCAATCGCAACATAACCGCGGGCATGGCTTTCGAAAGATCATAACCCTGCATGGGTGTTCCAACTCAGCCCATCACAAGCTCTCACGATTAGCTGAAGTGATAAATATAATATCATCACCCCTTATCTTAGGGAAATCCGATCAGGCTCGGCATCCCGGTAGCACAAGACATTTCGACAATGGTAAAACAAGTCCAGCAAGACCTCCCGGCGTGCCGACACCCTGATAGTAGCCGCGCGTATCTCGTCTCAGGCCACGTCCGGATGGGAAAAGCTACGAGTAAAACCAAACCTCGAGTTTCCCCAAGGTGGCCCCGCAGGTTGCCCGTTTGGGACCAACACCATCAGCACTGGCCCCCCTGCTATGTAGAAAAGAATCCTCGGGGACGCGACCCCCTATGCAATTTTAATTAATTAATTAAGTTGTTATTATGAGGCAAATTAAAACCAATGTTGGGCCTTGCTGGAGGAGTTTTATTCAAAGTCGAACTGTCAAGGGGTCCCCATCCACCCATCGTGTAAGGAACGCAAAATCAAGGAACATAATGCCGGTTTATCGGCGCCTAAGGTGGCATGAGTGGAACAAAACACCGAGCAAAAGGCCAAGCCTTCCACCCATGCCCAGTATATAGGTGTGTTAATAATAATTAAAGATATTGTGATATTCCAACAACAAGTTCCCACCTGGAACGATCTTCATCTTCACCTGCAACTAACAACGCTATAAGAGGGGCTGAGCAAGCGGGTAACATAGCCAAACAGTGGTTTTGCTAGGAAGGTTTCAAGGTTAGAGGTTTCATGGCAACAAGGAGAGGCTGACATCAAAGATGGGTAGCGCGACATGTAACGATAGCATCGAGACAACTAAGCATGGCAATGGTAGTAAAGGTATCCAAGGGTATGATCATCTTGCCTGGGATTCCGCAAGGAAGAAGAACGGATCCACGAAGTAGACGGAGCAACAGTCGAGCGAATCCTCACAACTTCGGAACGAAACCGAAGCTAACAAGAGAAGCAACCAGAAAGAAGCAAACAACACGGTAAACACACATATCATAAACATGGCATACGATGCACATCCAATTATGATGCATGTCTGGTTTAAATATGCATGGCATGGCAAAGTGCACAAACAACACTACAATTTAAGTGGAGCTCAATATGCAACGAGTTGCATATTGACGAAACACCACATTACAATTATTTAATTGACTCTCGTTTATTTACAAGACCAGGTTAAGTGTTTTTAACATGGCAAGACGTGAAGCATAAAGAAACTACACTATTTAGACAATTTAAATGAGGCCGGAAAAATAACAACAACATATCCGGAAAATCCCCATGAGCATGTTTAGTAATTATAAGCAAACAACAATTCACACATTTTAAATGTTGTTAACATGATGCGGATGACATGATCAAGTTTATGCAATTTTTATTAAAAGTGAACATGAAGAGATATGAAGTATTGTCACCGTGGTGGAAGAAAAGGGTGCCACGGCAACGATCCGAAAATGATGCAACGGCAACATCACGGTTCCGGTAACTCATTGAGAGACCGGTGCAAAAGATAACGGAGAGCGTGAGTGAGTCGAACAAGATGAAAGTGGGTTGATCCCGTCACCGGGTTCCCACGAGTCGGCGACGAGGCAACCGAGGAACATGACAAAAGGACGAAACGGGCACGGAGCACACAAGGGACATCTCATACAACCACAAGCATCACACGGGTCATCTCGGTATACCTTCGGAACAATCGTTTCGGGGCGGTTCGAGATCGTAGAGGGACGTAGTGGAAGTAGTCGTTCACGAGGTCGCCAACGAGTAGTCGTTCCGTTCGTAGAGGTACTTGCGGTCTCGGCGACGGTAGCAGTACTTGTTCATGAAGTCGTTCTCGTTCGTAGTTGTTCATGTCATCGATGTCGGGGTACTTGACGATTTCGAAGACTGCGGTCGTCGGAGTACTTGGTCGTGGTACTTGGCGTCGGTCTCGTACACGGTTCGTAGACGTTCTCGTTACGTTCGTAGATGTACTTGGCGCATCCATCGTTTTCCGGGCCGACGGTAGTGGTACTTGCACATCCGGTAGTCGAACTTCTTGAAGAGGAACTTGACGGTCCTCGTCGTCCTGGTGCTTGGCGATCCAGGGATACCTGCTGGCCCAAAACAAAACACCGAGCCAAAATAGAAGAAGCACAGCAGCAGCAAGGAGGTCGCCGGCGCTGTCGGGGCTTGGGGCGGCCGGACTGGACGAGGCCACCCGGCGGGGACGCGGGATCCGGCCGCTGCGACCTGGCGAAGGCGGCAGCAGGGGCGACACCCTGGACGGACGCCCGTCGGCGACGGCGGCGCCCAAACTCGGCGAGGCAGAGGGACGGCCCATGGCGCGGCCATGGCGAGCTGGGGATGGAGGAGGCAGAGCCGTGCTCCAGCAGAGGAGGCAGTCGTCGCGGCTTGGGCGGTCGGCAGCGTCCTGGCGAGGTCGGAGTTGAGGCCTTGGCGAGGCGCGCGACGGGAGAGGCATGGCCTCCGCGGGGACGGTTGCCCGGGGCGGCGCGGTCTGGCGAGAAGGGCCGACGAGGTCGGGGCGGTCGGCGCTTCGGTGCGGACGAAGATGGAGGGAGAGGGTCGGGCGCGTCCCTGGCGCTGGAGATGGGGCGCGGCACGCAGCTGGAGTGAGCGAGGGGGATCGAGAGACAAGGAGACAGGAGATCGAAGGAGAGGGAGCGTGGAGATCGGGCCTCTGCGCGAGATGGGGACGAGGGAACGGGAAGAGGGAGATAGCGAGCGGGAGCGAGCGCTGGCGGCGCGAGGGGGGAAAGGGAGAGCGAGCCAGTGAGGTGGGGTTCGAGAGGCTCGGCTAGGGTTTACGGGGCGGCTTGGGCCTCGGGCCGGCCTGGGAGAGAAGTTGCCGGCTGGGCCAGGAAGAGAGGGAAGCTGCGGGAGGAATGGCCTTGGGCCCAAGGAGGCCAGTGGCTGGGCTCTCTTCTTACTTTAACTGATTTTAGCAGAAAACAAAAGAGAGAAGAAAAGAAAGAAGAGGGAGGTTAGGGAAAAATTAGCACAAGGGACTAATTTTCTCGGGCTCATAAAAATGAGCACGGTCCGAGAAAATAGAAAAAGGCATGATCGAAAAATATAATTCAAACATATTTGAATTTAATTCAAATGGGTTTGAACTAAGACTTGATTATAGAAGTGTCCAAAAATGTTGAGGATTTTTGGTGGAGCCTCGATAAATGGGAAAAAGAATTATAGACAAGGAAAAAGGGGTGAAACTTGAAGCAACAGAGGTCTGGAGAATAATTGCAAGTGTGTTGGGTTAATTCCAAACAAACGGAATATTTATTATATAGCTCCCTAAAATATTGAGAGGCTTTTATATGTTATAAAGAGAAGTCACCTTTCCTCGATTTAAATGGACCGAAGGTCCACACAATTTATTTAGGTTGAGATGCAAAGATTAATAACATGATGGCATGATGACATGATGCAATGCAAAAATAATTAACACAAGCACAAAAGAAACACACGGGAGACCCGGAACATCTGGAATCTTCTGGGACGTCGGTCTTCGGGCGTCACAACTCTCCCACACTAACAGAGGATCTCGACCCGAGATCCTAGAGATGGCACCGGATAGAAACGAGAAAAAAGAAGAGGTAAAACAAAGTTGCTTCTTTGACAGACGAGTGAAACCAAAGAACCTTGAGAGGTTGAACAAGTTGAATAAGAGTACAACAAAGATGAACGAAGTTGAGAGCACTTCGTTTGAAAAGAGGAACAAGGAGCATTTATGAGAACCTTGTAGGTTGAACGACATGAAACAGAGCTTACGGACCAAAAGAATATGAAACTGCAATGGTATAGCCAAGGAATAAGAATGGCAGAATTTGGGCAGCACTCCGTCTGAAAATGGAAGGAATTAACAAGAACTTGAGAAGATGGATGATACTTGATGAAATGAACAACATACTGCCTGCGAAACAATTGAAAGAAAGGCACAAGGGGTAAGAAGGATTCAGACAGCACTCCGGTTGAAAAGAGAGGCAAACTAGATAAGATGACGGAACTAGAATGTTGGGCACAACACTCCAGTTAGATAGATAAACAACGAAAAGAACATGATCTTGACAAAACGAGATTATGGGACCAAAAAGGGCAATATCACAATGCATCCGGAATGAAAGAATAAAATATAGATCGTTGGAAAGAAAAGAACGGAGAAGAAAATGACAACTTCTCCCAAAATTGAATTGAAAAGGCATCCTGACCAAGATGGATTGAATAGAGTTGTTGGAAATCAACAACGAAAAGAATAAGCTTGATGTGGGCTTATGGAAAACATCTCAAAATTATGAAGTGACAACCAGCCACTAACAAAAACAATTAACTGGATTGAGATCAACAAGGAGATGAAAAACTTATTTCACCTGAATGATAAATGAAGAATTTGGGTCATTTATAAGCACCATAATAGCAGCAATTCTCAGGGAAAGCTTTTAGGTGAATACAACCCAAAATAACTCCAACGATTAAATTGAAGGGTTGGAAAGATCTCCTAAACAAAGAAAATGATGGGTTTAAATATCTCATTCTTGATAACTCGTGAATCATGAAACATGAAGGAATTGTGAAGAATGACATAACACCATCTGAAAAGATAAGGTAGAAAGGATTGCACTTGGAAATCATGATGAAGAATGCTTGAGCTCCAACAAGAATCTTGATGAAGACTTCGAGGATGAATTAAATCTTGAAGAACAACCATGAAGAACTCCGGTAATGAAAACATGAGAGTGAAAGATGAAAGAATAAGATTCAAGGCCCGCGATGAATTAGATGGAGCTTGAAATGATACTTGAAATAACTTGGAGCTCCGGAAAACAAGATGAACAACATAGAACCGAGAATATGATATGATGAACAAGCTTCGGAAAAAGAGATTAAATCACTTCGGGAAATAACAATAAGATTTATTGTATGCTTATCCTTCATCAAATTAAATTGATGACAAGCAACGGATTTGGCATACTACTTATTCTCGTTGCAAATAATTAAAGAGAGATCTCACACAAACTTGGGTAAATCTTCAACGAACCACCGGTAGGATTATGAAAAGAACGAGTGAATTAAAACGATAACAACGGAAGGGTAATCTTGAAAGAACCACCGTAAGAATATGGAGACGAACGAAAAGACATCAATGAAGAATATTTGGAGGACGAAGTTGAAAACTGAGAACGAAGAAATATTCTGAAATGATGGCCTTCGGAGGATCACAAAGGAAAGAATTCATGAAATGCTCCGGATGGCATAAAAGAGTTCCTCACAATCAAAACGATAATGAGGATGGCATGAAGCTAGAAACACGAATCATCAAGAGAACGGGTCAAAATTTAAGAGAAACACTTCTCCGGTCTTCAAATGTTGAGAATGAAGACGAGAAATGCCATGAAGAATTTCGAGATACTCCGGACGAATGATAAGAGGAAGGTGGAGCAAAAGATGGAAAATAATTGAAAACAAGCTTGGAGAAGGCATGTGACTGATGGAAATCATTCTTACGTCACACTTTGAAAAGAATTTAAGTATAAATCCAGAAAAAAAATGGAAGAGTCAGGTAAGATCCTGGGAAAAGACCTGTGGGTTAGGGCCCACTCAAAAGAAATCACCGTTGGAAAAGATTGCTTCAGAGATATTGCACCGGTTGAATTAAATGACTTGAATAAGATAACAATCCTCAAAATAGCTTGAACGGATTAAGAATGGAATTATGAATCTTCCGAGATATCTTCAACACTCCGGATATGAATAGCAAGAGGAGAATGATTAATTGGAGCACCGGAATAAGAAAACATTGTGAAATGAGGAAAGGATAAGATCAACACCGAAATCTTGAATTACATTCACCGGCAGAGTTTGAGAACAAAAGAATGATGAACTTGAAGCTCTTGAGCATCTCCAAGATAATCACCGGATAAGGCATTGAAGGAAAAGAATGAAGAAATATCTCATGAATAAAATGAATACTTCATTTGAGAATTACTGGCTCCAAGAAAAGAAGGGTGGGAGGGCGGGTAAAACAAAGACAACTTGAGATGATTGAGACAGAGAAATTGTCAGATTTCTCAACGGCGTCCGTATGGAATAACTTGAAGAGAAGGCACACCGGGTTGAAAAGAATTAACATGAAGATATCGATGGATCAAGAAGGACTAGCACTCCCATAGAAATATGAGAACACCGATAATGAAAGGTATGGAATCAACATTTGACATCGAAGCAACTCGAATACCATAATCAAAACAAGAACAAAGAGTAGATATGTTTATGAAGAAGATTATGTTGCAACATATCTATCCGAACAGAGAATTGAACGAATGAATTCCGCAAGTACATCAACTTGCCGAGAAGCCGCTTGGAGAACAAAAGGTAAATAAAAGGAACAAGGAGCAGATAGAACAAATACAAGATAGAAGCTTCGTTCGACATCTTCGTGCTGAAAGCTTATGGAACGTGTTACAAAAGGGTTTTGCAATCCCCGGATCAGCATAGCCAAGGACCCTTTAAGATGCAACTCCCGATCAGAACAAGTCCATAAAACCACTTCACTCAATGTAGAACCCCGAACTTCATGTCATGCACTCGTTGGAAGAATGCCTAGAACTACTGGATGAACACACCTATTAATTTCCGAAAGTTTCCAGTTATGCAATCAGGTGTTGGGGATACAGGGGAAGCACCGCGCACTCAACTCTAAACCTACATCCAGCTGTATCCATCCTTCAACACATAACCAGTCTTTCTCGGAAACCGTTTACCTCGGACCTTCGAAACGCATCCACTATACAAGCTATGGCAATACTCTCGAACTACCTCCCCAGTACTGGGTGATGTCGGGGTTATCTTGCCACTAATCGCATAGGAGAGTTTTCGATGTCGGCCGTCTTAAGTATTCTAGTACTGCCGCGATGGATTTGTGACGACAACACCTCGGAGCTCAACTCCCCGGGACACTGCCACAACCCCTAATGACAGGAGGCATCGAGATCAATGTTCTCGTCACAAAGACATCGAAACAATCCAAACAATACTCGCGAGATCCTAAAAAAAATTGGTGCAATTTTTGAATGTAGAAGAGGCAAGGAGTAATCATCAGGAGTCCTCACCAGAATGAAAGAGATGAGTAGCAAAAGAAATCCTACTCTCCGATATAAATATAGGACTCAAAACATTTTCAAGTGTGTGCCTAGACTCAACCGTCAACGATTCGATCAATCAGTGGGGGCTTCTAGGTCGGAGAAGGCTCTGATACCAACTTGTAATTCCCAGGATGGGACTATATCTCCTACGTGTCGAGGCACGACTTAAAGATATAAGCCCATTCTGGAATGATCGCAAGTTTGGTATCTTTGCACGACTCATGTAAAAGAGGGATTAAATTGCAAAAGGAGATAGTTGGCTTACACTCGCCACTTCACACAATACATTACATAAGCAAAACATCATTCAAAACATCACAGCCCATCTAAGGGTAAGAACCAAAAGACAAGATACCAAACAACATAAAGCCACAGGTCAGGATCGAATCCTAGTAGAAACCACTACTGATCGTCGAACACGTCACAAGCATACGGCTACTCTCTTCATCGAGCTCCCAGTGAAGCACTTGAACCAGCTCCTGCTTCAAACTCGGCTGAACCTGCATCTGGTGTTGTAGTATCTGTGAGCCACGAGGACTCAGCAATCCCATAACCATGGGTATCAAGACTAGCAAAGCTTTATGGGTAGGAAGAGGGTAAAGTGGTGAGGTTGCAGCAGTGGCTAAGCATAATATGGTGGCTAACTTACGAGTACCAGAATAAGATGAGCATCTACGCAAACGGTCGCAAAAGTAGTGATCGCTAAAGATCCTGAACTACATACGAGTCAAACATAACCCCACCGTGTTCTCTTCTCAAAGTGAAAAGAGACAGTCATGGTTACTCACACAGTTGTGTGTTTTACTTCGGATCCTCTGTCAAGTTTTCTACAATCGGACATTAACAAATTCCAATCTGCCACATAACCGTGGGCACGGCTTTCGAAAGATCAAAACCCTGCAGGGGTGTTCCAACTTAGCCCATCACAAGCTCTCACGATTAGCTGAAGTGATAAATATAATATCATCACCCCTTATCTTAGGGAAATCCGATCAGGCTCGGCATCCCGGTAGCACAAGACATTTCGACAATGGTAAAACAAGTCCAGCAAGACCTCCCGGCGTGCCGACACCCTGATAGTAGCCGCGCGTATCTCGTCTCAGGCCACGTCCGGATGGGAAAAGCTACGAGTAAAACCAAACCTCGAGTTTCCCCAAGGTGGCCCCGCAGGTTGCCCGTTTGAGACCAACACCATCAGCACTGGCCCCCCTGCTATGTAGAAAAGAATCCTCGGGGACGCGACCCCCTATGCAATTTTAATTAATTAATTAAGTTGTTATTATGAGGCAAATTAAAACCAATGTTGGGCCTTGCTTGAGGAGTTTTATTCAAAGTCGAACTGTCAAGGGGTCCCCATCCACCCATCGTGTAAGGAACGCAAAATCAAGGAACATAATGCCGGTTTATCGGCGCCTAAGGTGGCATGAGTGGAACAAAACACCGAGCAAAAGGCCAAGCCTTCCACTCATGCCCAGTATATAGGTGTGTTAATAATAATTAAAGATATTGTGATATTCCAACAACAAGTTCCCACCTGGAACGATCTTCATCTTCACATGCAACTAACAACGCTATAAGAGGGGCTGAGCAAGCGGGTAACATAGCCAAACAGTGGTTTTGCTAGGAAGGTTTCAAGGTTAGAGGTTTCATGGCAACAAGGAGAGGCTGACATCAAAGATGGGTAGCGCGACATGTAACGATAGCATCGAGACAACTAAGCATGGCAATGGTAGTAAAGGTATCCAAGGGTATGATCATCTTGCCTGGGATTCCGCAAGGAAGAAGAACGGATCCACGAAGTAGACGGAGCAACAGTCGAGCGAATCCTCACAACTCCGGAACGAAACCGAAGCTAACAAGAGAAGCAACCGGAAAGAAGCAAACAACATGGTAAACACACATATCATAAACATGGCATACGATGCACATCCAAGTATGATGCATGTCCGGTTTAAATATGCATGGCATGGCAAAGTGCACAAACAACACTGCAATTTAAGTGGAGCTCAATATGCAACGAGTTGCATATTGACGAAACACCACATTACAATTATTTAATTGACTCTCGTTTATTTACAAGACCAGGTTAAGTGTTTTTAACATGGCAAGATGTGAAGCATAAAGAAACTACACTATTTAGACAATTTAAATGAGGCCGGAAAAATAACAACAACATATCCGGAAAATCCCCATGAGCATGTTTAGTAATTATAAGCAAACAACAATTCACACATTTTAAATGTTGTTAACATGATGCGGGTGACATGATCAAGTTTATGCAATTTTTATTAAAAGTGAATATGAAGAGATATGAAGTATTGTCACCGTGGTGGAAGAAAAGGGTGCCACGGCAACGATCCGAAAATGATGCAACGACAACATCACGGTTCCGGTAACTCATTGAGAGACCGGTGCAAAAGATAACGGAGAGCGTGAGCGAGTCGAACAAGATGAAAGTGGGTTGATCCCGTCACCGGGTTCCCACGAGTCGGCGACGAGGCAACCGAGGAACATGACAAAAGGACGAAACGGGCACGGAGCACACAAGGGACATCTCATACAACCACAAGCATCACACGGGTCATCTCGGTATACCTTCGGAACAATCGTTTCGGGGCGGTTCGAGATCGTAGAGGGACGTAGTGGAAGTAGTCGTTCACGAGGTCGCCAACGAGTAGTCGTTCCGTTCGTAGAGGTACTTGCGGTCTCGGCGACGGTAGCAGTACTTGTTCATGAAGTTGTTCTCGTTCGTAGTTGTTCATGTCATCGATGTCGGGGTACTTGACGATTTCGAAGACTGCGGTCGTCGGGGTACTTGGTCGTGGTACTTGGCGTCGGTCTCGTACACGGTTCGTAGACGTTCTCGTTACGTTCGTAGATGTACTTGGCGCATCCATCGTTTTCCGGGCCGACGGTAGTGGTACTTGCACATCCGGTAGTCGAACTTCTTGAAGAGGAACTTGACGGTCCTCGTCGTCCTGGTGCTTGGCGATCCAGGGATACCTGCTGGCCCAAAACAAAACACCGAGCCAAAATAGAAGAAGCACAGCAGCAGCAAGGAGGTCGCCGGCGCTGTCGGGGCTTGGGGCGGCCGGACTGGACGAGGCCACCCGGCGGGGACGCGGGATCCGGCCGCTGCGACCTGGCGAAGGCGGCAGCAGGGGCGACACCCTGGACGGACGCCCGTCGGCGACGGCGGCGCCCAAACTCGGCGAGGCAGAGGGACGGCCCATGGCGCGGCCATGGCGAGCTGGGGATGGAGGAGGCAGAGTCGTGCTCCAGCAGAGGATGCAGTCGTCGCGGCTTGGGCGGTCGGCAGCGTCCTGGCGAAGTCGGAGTTGAGGCCTTGGCGAGGCGCGCGACGGGAGAGGCATGGCCTCCGCGGGGATGGTCGCCCGGGGCGGCGCGGTCTGGCGAGAAGGGCTGACGAGGTCGGGGCGGTCGGCGCTTCGGTGCGGACGAAGACGGAGGGAGAGGGTCGGGCGCGTCCCTGGCGCTGGAGATGGGGCACGGCACGCAGCTGGAGTGAGCGAGGGGGATCGAGAGACGAGGAGACAGGAGATCGAAGGAAAGGGAGCGGGGAGATCGGGCCTCTGCGCGAGATGGGGACGAGGGAACGGGAAGAGGGAGATAGCGAGCGGGAGCGAGCGGTGGCGGTCCGAGGGGGGAAAGGGAGAGCGAGGCAGCGAGGGGGTGTTCGAGAGGCTCGGCTAGGGTTTACGGGGCGGCTTGGGCCTCGGGCCGGCCTGGGAGAGAAGTGGCCGGCTGGGCCAGGAGGAGAGGGAAGCTGCGGGAGGAATGGCCTTGGGCCCAAGGAGGCCAGTGGCTGGGCTCTCTTCTTACTTTAACTGATTTTAGCAGAAAACAAAAGAGAGAAGAAAAGAAAGAAGAGGGAGGTTAGGGAAAAATTAGCACAAGGGACTAATTTTCTCGGGCTCATAAAAATGAGCACGGTCCGAGAAAATAGAAAAAGGCATGATCGAAAAATATAATTCAAACATATTTTAATTTAATTCAAATGGGTTTGAACTAAGACTTGATTATAGAAGTGTCTAAAAATGTTGAGGATTTTTGGTGGAGCCTCGGTAAATGGGAAAAAGAATTATAGACAAGGAAAAAGGGGTGAAACTTGAAGCAACAGAGGTCTGGAGAATAATTGCAAGTGTGTTGGGTTAATTCCAAACAAACGGAATATTTGTTATATAGCTCCCTAAAATATTGAGAGGCTTTTATATGTTATAAAGAGAAGTCACCTTCCCTCGATTTAAATGGACCGAAGGTCCACACAATTTATTTAGGTTGAGATGCAAAGATTAATAACATGATGGCATGATGACATGATGCAATGCAAAAATAATTAACACAAGCACAAAAGAAACACACGAGAGACCCGGAACATCTGGAATCTTCTGGATTCTTCTGGAATCTTCTGGAATCTTCTGGGACGTCGGTCTTCGGGCGTCACAGATCTAGCGGCAACATATTGATTATTTGGATATACAAAGGGGAATTTGGTATTCAGACTACCTTTGTAGATTGCAACAACTTGATGACGATCTCTTCATAGCAAGAACGGGCAGGAGACCATTCAAAGCATCGTCCCCAGCGGAGTCGCCAAAAAGTGCGTTCGCACACGAACACGTCATAGTTTACCCTCGACGCCGGGGGTGATGCAAACGCAGCTCATATCGAAGGAGACCCGTCTGGAAGCGCGATACACAAGCAATCCAGTGGGCGCTTTTGTAGACCCGAAACCCCACACGCCCGGGAGGGATCCCGTCAGGGCGCACGACGGCTATGGGCTGTCGTAGGTCGACCTGGACGCCCCTACGGCCTCGAGGTTCGTCGCCCTGCAACAAGAAGAATGAACGAAGAACGACGATGAAGAAGAATTAGGGTTAAGGAGGAAAGATAAAAGATAAAAAGTGGTCTATGATTTGATCGATTGTGTGTTGTTCAATCGGCCCTCACCCCTTAGGTATATAAGAGGTGGCTGGACGTCCCATGCAAGGAAAAGGCTTGGATTCACATCCAAAACCCTAGTCAAATTCGGATTGGTTTTGTCCAAACTTTCCAAAACTGTTCGGTTTAAAACTAGCTGCACCTTGTGGTTTTTTTTTGAGGTGGTAAACGACCTCAAATGGAAACGGGCCCAAAAGCAATCGTGACCGTTTTGACGAGATGACTTTCTTGTTGAACGTTTTCTGATTAGACATAATCTTGAGGGTCAAATCGCTCGCGCAAAACAGGCTACTATTCGCGCTACCCACCAGACACGTGGTTGATGGCGCGCGCCACTTATGGCTCGTGACAGAGCTGCATTCCGATGACTATAATTTTTGCACATGAATTCGGATTGTGATGGTTTTTATATCATAATCGACAATTTTGATGAGATGAAGACAATTCATGTAGAAAGTGTTTTCATATGAGGCAATATTGAAGGCTTAATTGGCCGAATACTACTCTGAATATAAAATCTATGTACTTTGAGTTTAGTTTCGGCCCCCGAGATGAGATTGGATAGCGATGGCTCAAACTTCAAAGATGTTCATGTCGACAATACGGAAATTTTTCTTGTAGATCATTTCTTCATTTGAAGCCATCTTAACTGCATTTTGTACCATGTTAAAATCTGGTGTCAACATATCTTCCTTGAACATTACCTTGGGGTGCCTAGGGCATCCCCAAGCTTAGTGTCTTGCCACTCCTTATTCTCCTCATATTGATATCTCACCAGAACTTCAAAACTTCGATCACACAAAATTTAACGAAACTTCGTTTGATGCGTTAGTATGATAAAGAGGAAATCATTCACTTGGGTATTGTCAAATACAAGATTTATAATTGTTCTCACACAATTCCTACTGTACCTTATCATTTCCACAATTTATATCACTTAATATAAGCTATGGAAACACTAAAACAAGCAAACTATGCATTGAAAACAGAATCTATAAAAAACAAAACAGTTTGTAATGATTTGGAAAACCACCATATTTTTGCAACTCTAAAAATTCTGAAAAATTAGGAAAACGTAGGGAATTTGTATATCAATCATGTGTAAAAATTTCAGCTAATTATCACATTCCAGTGATTTATTGACTTTTTCAGCACTAGACGCAAAACTTTATGTTATTGCACAGAATCAAATCAACTATCATCCACACAATCCCAAAGGCTTTACTTGGCACTTTATTGAAACAAAAGCTATAAATCATGACTACTATAGTAGCTTAATCATGTGAACATACAAAAACAATAGGTATAAATATTGGGTTGCCTCGTAACAAGCGCTTTTCTTTAATGCCTTTTTAGCTAGGCATGATGATTTCATTGATTCTCACGTAAAGATAGGAATTGAAACATAAAAGGGAGCATCATGAATCACATTGCAAACACATTTAAGTCTAACTCACTTCCTATGCATAGGGATTTTGTGAGCAAACAATTTATGGGAACAAGAATCTACTAGCATAGGAAGGAAAGACAAGCATGACTTCAAAACTTTCAACACATAGAGAGGAAACTTGATATTATTGCAATACAAAAAAGCATATGTTCCTCTCACATAAAAATTTTCAGTAGCTTCATGAATGAATTCAACAATATAGCTATCATGCAAAGCACTCTTTTCATGACGCATAAGCATAGAATTTTTATTACTCTCCACATAGGCAAGTTTATTCTCATTCATAATAGTGGGAGCAAACTCAACAAAATAACTATCATGAGATACTTGATCGACATCATGATGACAAGTTTCATGGTTATTAGTATTCTCTATAACATAGGTGTCATCACAATAATCATCATAAATAGCTGGCATGCTCTCATAACAATAAATTTGCTCATCAAAACTTGGGGGACTAAAAATATCATCTTCATCAAACATAGCATCCCCAAGCTTGTAGCTTTGCATATCATTAGCATAATGGATATTCAAATAATTCATAGTAACAACATTGCAATCATGCTCATCATTCAAATATTTAGTGCCAAACATTATATTGACTTCTTCTTCTATCAATTGAGCACAATTTTCTTTTTCATCATTTTCATGAAAGACATTAAAGAGATTAATAATATGTGGCAACCTTAATTCCATTTTTGTAGTTATCTTTTATAAACCAAACTAGTGATAAAACAAGAAACTAAAAGATTCAATTGCAAGATCTAAAGATATGCGTTCAAGCACTCACCTCCCCAGCAACGGCGCTAGAAAAGAGCTTGATGTCTACTACACAATCTTCTTCTTGTAGACTCGTGTTGGGTCTCCAAGCGCAGAGTTCTGTAGGACAATAGCAAATTTCCCTTAAGTGGATGAACTACGATTTATCAATCCGTGGGAGGCGTAGGATGAAGATGGTCTCTCTGAAACAACCCTGCAACCAAAGAACAAAGAGTCTCTTGTGTCCCCAACACACCCAATACAATGGTAAATTTTGTAGGTGCACTAGTTCGGCGAAGAGATGGTGATACAAGTGTAATATGGATGGTATATATAGGTTTTGTAATCTGAAAATATAAAAACAACAAGGTAACTAATGATAATAGTGAGCACAAACGGTATTGCAATGCTTGGAAACAAGGCCTAGGGTTCATACTTTCACTAGTGCAAGTTCTCTCAACAATGATAACATAATTCGATCATATAAACATCCCTCAACATGCAACAAAGAATCAATACAAAGTTCCTATCGCGGAGAACATAAGATGAAATTGCTTGTAGGGTACGAAAGCACCTCAAAGTTATTCTTTCTGATCGATCTATTGGGCTATTCCTACAAGTGCCACAAACGGCCCTAGAGTTCGTACTAAAAGAACACTACGTGCCAACATCAATCAACCCTAATGTCACCACAAGTATCCGTGGGCTAATTATACGATGTGCATCACACAATTTCAGATTCATAATATTCAATCCAACACAAAGAACTTCAAGAGTATCCCGAGATTTCTATCGGAGAAAAGAATATGAAAACGCGTTCCAACCCCTATGCATAGATTACCCCAATGTCACCATGGGAATATGCAAGTTGATAACCAAGACATACATCAAGTGGATTAAAAGAGCATCCCGTTGTCAACACGGATATCCTATCGTAAGACATACATCAAGTGCTCTCACATCCAAAGATTCAACCCGACATAACAAAACCTCAAAAGAAAAGACTCAATTCATTACAAGGTAGAGAGGGGGAGAAACACCATATGATTCAACTATAGTAACAAAGCTTGTGGTACATCAAGATCGTGCCAAATCAAGAACACGAGAGAGAGAGAGAGAGAGAGAGAGAGAGAGAGAGAGAGAGAGAGATCAAACACATAGCTACTGGTACATACCCTCAGCCCCGAGGGTGAACTACTCCCTCCTCGTCATGGAGACCATCAGGATGATGAAGATGGCCACCGGTGATGGTTTCCCCCTCCGGCAGGGTGCCTGAACGGGCTCCCGATTGGTTTTTTGTGGCTACAGAGGCTTGCGGTGGCGGAACTCCTGAACTAGGGTGTCTGGATTTATAAAAAAAATTGGCGTAGGTTTCACGTCTGGGGGGTCCACGAGTCAGCAACAAGGCAGGGGCACGCCCTAGGGGGGTGGGCGCGCCCTCCACCCTTGTTTGACTCAGGACTCTTCTAGCCCAACTCTTGTGCTTCGGGGGCTTCTTCTGGTCCACATAAAATCACCGTAAATTTTCAGCTCGTTTGGATTCCGAGTTTGAGATTCCTTTTGTGCAAAACTCAAAAACAAGGGAAAAAACAGAAACTCGCACTGGTCTCTATGTTAATAGGTTACTCCCAAAAATAATATGAAATAGCATATTAATGCATATAAAACATACGAAACAGATAATATAACAACATGGAACAATAAAAAAATTATAGATACGTTGGAGACGTATCATACGGTGACTCTGTCACCGGTCAGGTTAGCTGCCGGCGCCACCATGGTAATGCAGCTAGGTTTAGGGTTAGGTTCATGCAGGAAAATTGGGAATTTTGGTGAAGAGGCTTATTTGTTTTTGTTGTAGGCACCTGCTACAAATTTTTACTCAGAATGGAGAGGCCTTGCTACTGAATTTGCTTCTACATGTGAGCACCTAGCTGTGTGTGAGAATATGGTGGCCTTTTCTTCACTGGATAGTGGCATGCGGTTCTTAGCTTGTGCACATAAGGTAGTTGGCTAGCTATCTCATTTTGCATTGCTTTATATTGCTTGCTCTGTTTAGTGTGTTCCAAGTGTTGATGATTGTGCTAGTGCTTCTGTGTAATTATCAGGTTAGTAGTTAGCACACTGATTCCGCAATTCACTGAATTTGTTCAATGTTAACATTTAACTGGTTTTTCTTCATTTTGAATAGTTAACTAAATTTGTGTAGTGTAAATAGATAATTGAACTTTTGCAGTTATTATGTTAACTGTTAACTGCATTTGTGCAATTAACTAGTAACTACATTTGTTTAGTTAACTACCTTTCTGAACTGAACTGATTTTAGTGTTGAAAGATATCACCATTTATGCAGATAACTTAATTTTTTCAGAAGTTTATCTGAATTATCTATTGTTTTCTGTTTAGGCTTAACTGTAAATTATTCTTTTTTCCAATTGATAGGAAGCACCTAAATGCAACTATGTTGAGCAGGTTGATCCTGAGTGGCCTGCCCCTTTGGAGACGAGCCTAGATAGGATTTGGGACATGTATGAGGGTGAGAACAAGCTGAGGCTAAGGTTGAGGCAAAATGTAGTTAACACTGAAGAAAACTTTAAGATCCTGGGAGAGCAGGAAAATATGAAAAATAATTGAGGTTTTTTAAGGTTGATTTTGCTAAAATGGTGGCTGACAAAGAGCAAGCATTGGCCCAACTAGGCAACAGCTTGCTCTGACAGACCTGAAGGAAGAACTTGAGAAGAAGAAAATATGTGACAAATCTGTCACAAATATTCATCAGGTTCTGAGGACCAAGGCAGAGAAAGAGAGGGACTTGATGCACCAGGAGAGGGACAAATTAATGGAAGAGATGGACAGTTTGGTGTTGCAGAGAGGACAACTAAAGCTAGATAAAAAAGAAGTTAGAGTACATGATAGGTGATCCTTTCAAGTATAAGGAGGGAACCAAGGGCAATATATAAGGAAGCTAAAGGAGATGCTGGATGAATTTGAGTAATGATGTGCATTATTGTTGTAATGGTCCCATAATTTGTAGCAGCTCTAATTGGATGAACTCGCAAAGATATTTGTGTGATTTGTGCGAACTGGCAGAAGTAATTTCTGTAATGCAGTATGTGTGAACTTGAGTAATTCGTGTAATGCACTATGTGTCTACTCTAGTAACTTGATGAACCGCACTTGAAGTGATTTGTTTGATAGTGTTAAAATTTGCCTGAAAGTGTTATAGTTCAAGTGATTTAAATGATTTTTTTATCCAGTGAACTGTATTTTTGACTCTGTATGTGAATATGTCCCGCTGTTGAAAGTTAACTAAATTTATACCCTTAACTGAGCATTTGTCAGAAAGAAAACTGAATTTGTCTGATTTTAATAGTGTTGACTCATAACAGTGTCTGAATTTTCAGAATTTTTTTGAAGTGTCTAAATTTTAACAGCGTTTACTAATAACATTGTTGACAATGTTAACTGAACTTATCAGAATTTTTCTAAGATAGTTCAATTTGTCTGAATTTTAACAATGCTTGCTCATAATAGTGTTAACTGAATTTGTCTGAATTTTACACAGATAGTCCAATTTGTTTGAATTTGTTAAAAGTGTTGAGTGACGACTGAATTTGTCTAAATTATAGAAATAGTCATGCCACTAACCATAGTAGCATATCTGAGAAAGTACTACAAATTGTACCTTATGTACCTATTCTGCATGCTATATTTGGGCACTATCTATCCTATTTGTTGCATGCTACTTTGGGAAAGTAGGACACATTGGCAGTTGCAGCAAAACATGAAATGCAAACAATGTGTTGCAGCACATCACCAAATCATAGAACACAACATCAAAGCATGGTACAAAGAGCAACAAATCAAAGCAGCACAAGAATAAAGCAACAAACCCTAGAACTTCATAGCATATCATAGAGGTCACATACCCAGTTCAGAGTTAACTTGGACATAACAAGGTGGATGGCCAAACCAGATAACTTACAAATAGCTTATGTGCATATAACAACAAACCTAACCAAAATAGTTCTAACTTATATGCTAAATTTTGTAACTAATCAACATACCTAACTAATGATGCCATCTCACTGCATCTTCTTCAGTCTTGTAAGCTTTAGTGCATCTTCACTCCTTCAAAAGTTTGAGACACTACGAGCAGCGCACCTCCCCTGCCGCCACCATCTTCACAGCTTTCATTCACTTCTTCTGGGCATGTTCTTCTTCTTGTGCCACCAACTCCTCTACCTCCTTCACGATGACAGGCACCTCCGACAGCGCATCCGCCTCATTTAGGAGCTTCTTCTCACCCTCCCTGGCGGCGAGCACATGCGCCACCATCTTCATGTCGTCCGGCTTGTCGTCGGAGAGGACAACCACCTCTACCTCCACCTCACCAGATGACTCGTCGTTTGGCTTGTAGCCAGAGTCGTCACCGGAGTCGAGCTGCTCGTACTCTGAGTCATACGATAGAGCATCAGAGATGTTGCTATTTCTCGAGCTTGCATTGTATTCCCTCAAAGAGGAAAGGGTGATGCAACACAGTAGCGTAAGTATTTCCCTCAGTTTTTGAGAACCAAGGTATCAATCCAGTAGGAGACCACGCGCGAGTCCCTCGCACCTGCACAAACAAATAAGAACTACGCAGCCAACGCGATAAGGGGTTGTCAATCCCTTTACGGTCACTTACGGAAGTGAGATCTGATAGATAGGATAGTTTGATATTTTTGGTATTTTTGGATATAAGAACAGAAAGTAAAAACAACAAAGTAAAGTAGATTGTAGATTAATATGTTGAGCATAGACCCGGGGGCCATAGGTTTCACTAGTGGCTTCTCTCATGATAGCAGAATTCTATGGTGGGTGAACAAATTACTGTCGAGCAATTGATAGAAAAGCGAATAATTATGAGAATATCTAGGCATGATCATTATATATAGGCATCACGTCCGTGACAAGTAGACCAAAATGATTCTGCATCTACTACTATTACTCCACACATCGACCGCTATCCAGCATGCATCTAGAGTATTAAGTTCATAAGAACAGAGTAATGCTTTAAGCAAGATGACATGATGTAGAGGGATAAACTCAAGCAATATGATATAAACCCCATCTTTTTATCCTCGATGGCAACAATACAATACGTGCCTTGCTGCCTCTGATGTCACTGGGAAAGGACACCACAAGATCGAATCCAAATCCAAGCACTTCTTCCATTGAAAGAACTATAGATCTAGTAGGCCAAACCAAACCGATAATTCGAAGAGACTTGCAAGGATATTATAATCATACATAAAAGAATTCAGAAAAGAACCAAATATTTCTCATAGATAATCTTGATCATAAACCCACAATTGATCAGATCTCGACAAACACACCGCAAAAAGATTACATCAAATAGATCTCCTCGAAGACCGATGAGAACTTGATATTGAGATCCAAAAAGAGAGAAGAAGCCAGCTAGCTAATAACTATGGACCCCGAAGGTCTGTGGTAAACTACTCACAACTCATGGTGAGGCAATGGTGTTGATGTAGAAGCATTACGTGGAAGATCGCTCCTCCGGCGGAGCTCCGGAACAGGCCCCAAGATGGGATCTGACGGGAATAGAAGGTTGCGGCGGTGAAATTAGGGTTTTCTCTATTGCCTCAATGTTTTCAGGGTATATGGGTATATATAGGAGGAAGGAGGGCATCTGGGGAGCCAGAGGGGGCCCACGAGGGTGGGGGCACGCCCTGTAGGAGGGGGGCACCCTGGACCCTCGTGGCCACCTCCTTCGTTCCCTCGCGTGTACTCCAAGTCTTCTATGTTGATATCGTTCCAAAAATAACTCTCGCGAAGGTTTCATTCCGTTTGGACTCCGTTTGATATTCCTTTTCTGTGAAACCCTAAAATAGAAAAAAAAATCTGCACTGGGCCTTTGGGTTAATAGGTTTGTCCCAAAAGTAATATAAAAGTGTATTATAAAGCCCATTAAACATCCAGAACATCATATATAATAGCATGGAACAATAAAAAATTATAGATACGTTGGAGATGTATGAGACGTCATCAGGCAGGAGGAGGTCTGGCTGGAAGCAGTCTCAATACGTCATGTTGATGGGCGCAGGGAGATTCGTGACCATGGCGGCGACGAGCTCCGTCCTCGAGGCAACACGCGCCGGATCTAGCTGTGGATGCTGCGTGTTGGCGGACTTGTACATCCACCAAGGGGCTCTCTGCCTCGGATCGTTCGAGCGCGTCTCTCGCATTGTGAACTGTAGGATCGTAGTCGGGTAGGCAGCTGGGACGTCGGGGCCGTTGGGATGCCGTGTAGCTCCTCGTCATCGGTCATTACCTTGACCAGACCGCGCGCATGGTGCTGCATCATCTGTAGGCTAGGGAACCAGCGCGATCTCCTTCAGCTCGGTGCGGGCGGCGTGGTCGTCACCGGCAAGATCGTTGATCACCATCTGCCAACCGAGGTTGTTTTCTTATACGTCGCTGTGGTATCTATAATTTTTTATTGTTCCATGCCAATATTATACAACTTTCACATACTTTTGGCAACTTTTATATGATTTATTGGTCTAACATATTGATCAAGTGCCCAGTGCCAGTTCCTGTTTGTTGCATGTTTTTTTGTTTCGCAGAACATCCATATCAAATGAAGTCCAAACGTGATAATTTTTTTTACGGAGAAATAATTTGGAATATATGTGATATTTGGGAGGTGGAATCAACGCAAATGGAGGCCCACGGCCTCCACAAGACACCAGGGCGCAGCCCCCACCCCCCTGGCGTGCGGTGCTGCCTCGTGGGTACCCCGTAAGTCAGTTGGGGCTCTTCTTCAGGTGCAAGGAAGCTTATATCCGAAAAACCGTGTTAAAATTTCAGCACAATTGGAGTCACGGATCTCTAGATATTTAGGAAACGTTGAAAAGCCAGATCTGGGGGTCGCGAACAGAAGAGAAACAGATAGACATATCCAATCTAGGAGGGCTCTCACCCCTCTGCTGCCATGGAGGCCATGGACCAGAGGGGAAACCCTCCTCTCATCTAGGGGGAGGTCAAGGAAGAAGGGGCGCTTTCTCCCCCTCTCTCCCGGTGGTGTCGGAGTGCCGCCGGGGCAAGGATCGTGACGACAATCTACACCAACAATCTTGCTATTTTCAACACCAACTTTCTCCCCCTCTATGCAGCGGTGTAACTTAGGGAGTCCTGGACTAGGGGGTCCTCGGATGGCCGGATTACTCGTTATGGGCCGGACTAGTGGGCGATGAAGATCAACATAGAAGATTATCCCTCGTGTCTGGATAGGACTCCTATATGTGTAGAATGGCAAGTTTAAGTCCGGGTGTAATGTTTCCTTCCTTTGCAAGATGATTATGTACAACCCTAGGTCCCTCCGGTGCAGATATAAACCGAAGGGTTTAGTCCGTAGGGACAATCACAATTACCATAGGCTAGACATCTAGGGTTTAGCCACGACGATCCCGAGGTAGATAAACTCTTCTAATCTCTATATTCATCAAGATCAATCAAGCAGGAAGTAGGGTATTACCTCCATTAAGAGGGTCCGATCCTGGGTAAACATTGTGTCCTTGCTTCCCCTGTTACTATCAACCTTCAGATACAAAGCTTGGGACCCCCTACCCGAGATCTGCCAGTTTTGACACCGACATTGGTGCTTTCATTGAGAGCTCCACTATGTTCTAGACAAAAGGATTGATGGCTCGCTTCGTCATCAGTGATGGTGCCACCACCGGGGAGAGCTTCCTCCCCGGTCAACTTTTTGTGTTTGGTGGCTTCGTGCTACGCACAAATCGAATGGCTACCTTGAGCAGGTTGACAGCTACGCCCCTGGTCATCAGATAAGGTTTGGAGGACTGAATTACATCACTGATGTCCGAGGAGATTTGATCTTTGAAGATTTGTGCCCTTGGCTATCACTCCCTGCCTACATGATGACGATATCTCAAGCCCATCATCAGATCTCGTCCAGGGGTCAATACCCGTGTCCGCTCTGGCCCTAGATCCGGAGCAGATCCCTTCGTCCGAGGATGGGAGGATAAACCCCACCAGACTCTCCCCCTCCGGGGAACCTTTAGTCGGAGGCTCAATGGCGATCGTATCGCTCACTGACCCAGAACGAACAGGACTCTCCCTGCCATTGGGAAGTCGGACTCTTTTCCAATTATGAGCTCCGAACACTTGGGATCCGCACTCTTCGGGCTTGATCAAGTGGTCATCACCGAGCCTGGCTCCGCAGACCCTCGGACCCCTGTCCAGCTCTTGCTCTTAAATAAGGCACTGGACTTACTACAATCTCTCGCCACCACGGAAGTTTCACCGCTGAACTACACCCAGTCAGAGCTGGGGGCTGAGATCAGGGAATTTTGCTTCCCATCCACCACCCACTTGGTAGCCACGGTCGAAGACTTAACTGACTTACTAGACTACGCTTCCGAAGACTTCGATGGCATGTACCACAACGTTGAAACTGATCTAGGTCAAAACCCACCTGTCATCGGGCGATGGGTGGCCACTTCTACCTATGATGTATACCTGGTGGACACACCCGAGGAGAAGGACGACGATGGAGATAAAGATCGAGAAGAGGATAAGCCCGTCGATGAACCTGCTAAGCTCCAAAGTCAGCGGCACCGCTCACGATCGCGTCGAGAAAGGGAAAATAATATCGGCACTGGAGACAACGAGACTCTAGAGGATGCCGAAGACCCCGCAGAGCCAGCGTTAGAGCAGGATGAGCGGGAAGATGGTCAATGCAGTCCCGAACAACTCACTGATCACAATGATTCTGAAGACGGTAACTACTTACCTGTCTCCCAAGAGGATGTCAGCCTGGGAGACGAGGAATTCATCATCCCAGAGGAACCCCACGAACAATAACGCTTTCAACGACGACTTATTGCCATAGTAAGGAGCCTGAAAAAGCAGCAGCGGCGGCTTAAAGCCGAGCAGGATACACTCAATGATAGATGGAGAAGTGCTAGACGCTTAAGAGAGATACGGCCGTGAGCGCCAAACAAATAGTTATCCCAAGCGCAAGCTGCTGCCACAATTTGAGGACAAGGCTCTTGCGCCAATTCGGTCAAGGCACGATCAGGCCGACCAACCGGACCGACCACCTCGTGGACGGGACAAAGCGGCTAGCAATGCCGTATACCAACCCGCACCTCCCAATCATAAAGGAAAGGATACAACGGCTCAGGGCCACAAGTACGACCTACGATATGACCTGAACAATAAAGCCGGTCAGGCCAGATCGATCTACGGGTCAAGAGAATGTGCTCCCACACGGGACGGGGACTATCAAGCCAAGCACACCGGATATAATCAGGTCCGGAGTCAACACTGAACACAGATGCCATCTGAATTACATCACGATGTCGCACGATACAGGGGCGCTGCACACCCTATGTGCTTTACCGATGAGGTGATGGATCACCAATTTCCAGAAGGGTTTAAACCCGTAAACATCAAGGCGTATGATAGAACGATGGATCCCGTTGTATGGATTGAAGACTTTATTCTCCACATCCACATGGCTCGTGGGGATGACCTACACACCATTAAATACCTCCCTCTAAAGCTGAAGGGGCCAGCACGGCACTGGTTGAACAGCCTCCCAAAGAACTCCATTGGAAGTTGGGAAGATTTAGATGATGCTTTTCGGGCTAACTTTCAGGGGACTTATGTCCGACCACCGGATGCCGATGATTTAAGTCACATAATCCAGCAATCCGGGCAGTCAGCCCACAAACTTTGGAGTCAGTTCTTAACCAAAAAGACCCAAATCGTCGACTGTCCGAACGCCGAGGCCTTAGCGGCATTCAAACACAGTGTCCGCGACGAATGGCTTCCCCGACACCTCGGCCAAGAGAAGCCGAAGACTATGGGAGATCTTACTACGCTCATGACCCATTTTTGCGCGGGCAAATATAACTGGTTGGCTCATAGAAGCAACAGTACCAGTGACCCTGGCACGTCCGAAGTTTGGGATGGAAACGGCAAGCCACGGCATAACAAGAATAAGCGTTGGAACAATAACGGAGAAATAGATGTCATGGCAGTAAATGCTGGATTTAGTGGCTCTAGATCCGGTCAGCGGAAGAAGCCATTCAACTCAATAGGGATGGTCCATCCAACCTGGACAAGATACTAGAGAGACCTTGCCAGATTCATGGCACCCCTGACAAACCTGCAAACCACGACAACAGAAATTGTTGGGTCTTCAAGCAGGCCGGCAAGTTAAATGCCGAACACAAGGGGAAAGGACCTCAAAGCGAGGACGAAGATGAGCCTCGCCCACTGTATACTGGGGGGCAAAAGCAATTTCCCCCTGAGGTGAAAACGGTGAACATGATCTATGCCACCCATATCCTTAAGAGGGAGCGCAAGCGTGCACTAAGGGACATCTACGCCGTAGAGCCTGTCGCCCCCCAAGTTCAACCCATGGTCGGCTTGTCCGATCACCTTTTATCGCAGGGATCACCCAACCAGTATCCATCACGGAGGTTCGACGGCCCTGGTACTCGAACCTATCATCGAGGGATACCATCTTACTCGAGTCCTTATGGACGACGATTATAGCCTCAACTTGATCTATCAGGATACTGTCCGCAAGATGGGGATAGACCTGTTAAGAATCAAGCCTAGCAGCACTACCTTTAAAGGAGTGATATCCGGTGTCGTGGATTTATCACGGCAGATGTCCTAGCAAAAGGACTTAGTCGTGAGGCCATCGCTACGGGTTAGCTTAAAGGGCTTAAAGCGGACGAATGACACATGGATTTTATACTAGTTCGGCCCCTTCGATGAAGGTAAAAGCCTACAACTAGTTTGGTGTGGTATTGCTTGGGCTTCGATGACCAGGGAGCGAATCCGCTTGCCCGTGTCTCGAACTGTTGTTTCTTGTCCTAAACTATCGCCGGGTCGTCCCTTTATATAAGAGGTGACGCCCGGTCCGGTTTACAGAGTCCCAAGGCCGGCTCATAAACGTGTCCGCCTCGGTCTCTGCTCTTTCTACCTTACATCCCAAGTTACACAGTATGATGGTTTACAAATCATGGGCCCTATCATATGGGATCTAAGCCTCCTGGGCTATAACCTCCTATTCCATACTAAGCTGGGCTTCTGATAATACAATCTTGATAACTTAAACTGGACCTTCCTGGCCGTTTTATAACTGGTAGTAATATCCCTGACATTAGGCCCCAGATTGATTTGAACCTGTTCATGTCAATCTCCAAAGTCTTGTACCGCTTTTCATTTCCGCAGCTTCAGTATACTTGGTAAACTGGCATGACGTCATCCCTCTGTGTCGCTTTAAACCGCCGTGACATCATCCGCGCATTCAATGCATGCGAACCTCCGCACCTGTTTTTTACCTTTACTTATTAAAGCTCCAAAGATCGAGGCGACAGCTCAATCCATATCCGATTTTTGGTCTCCTCGATTCCCGCGCCTGCCATTTTATCTCCTCGGCTTATAAATAGGGCCGAGAGCCATCTCTTTATCCCCTCTGCTTCGTCTTCCTCTGGCCTCCAGTGCTCAAGCTCCGCCGCCGTCCTTTGAGCTCGTCGTCTTCACCAAGCCCGGCTGCTGCATCAACCTGAGCGCGTCCAGAGTTTCGTCGCTTTCCTTCTGCTTCCCGAGGTGCGTTACTTCTTCTTCCCCCTAGATCTTAGTTCTAGGGTTTCTTGGTAGCTCGCCCACAAACCCTTGTTCTTCACAGTTCATCACTGTAGGTAGTCCTCAGCTGTAGATATAAAACTTTTTAGGTCAACTCTTGTGCGCATGACTCCGCTCCGTCTTTATAATCTCAGTTCTCCCAATACTGCTAGCTTAGATTGGATCTGTAGAAATCTTCGCTGCCTTCAACGAACATAACTTGCATTATTTTGACTTTTTCCTGTGCTGTAGATCCATATTTTATCACTGCTCATGTGAAACTTGTTTCTCCCACTTTAGATCTGTAACTTCATCTGCTTATATCACCGGTTCAATTGTACCCTGCGCCTTACATGTTTGGGCTGACGGTTTAGATTTAGACCTGCATCTTGTAATTGGCGGTTTAACCTTTCACTTCTAAGCTTCATAAACCGGTAGCTGTCTCGTTCATGCTTGGTCCGGATCAGTAGGTACCATTAGTCCCTTGCTTAAACCGTCAATTAGGTTAATATCTTCATAGAACATGCCGGTTTATGTCTAGTGGATTGTAAACCGGATCTTGTACTGCTTTTTTCAGCATTCCTTCTTTGAAAAAGATGGCTTCCACGTCGAAACAATTTGTTGCCTGCAACTGGGTTCCGTCCCGGATCACCGAGGACGATTTAGAGAAGGCGGCCTCAATTGGCGTTCTGGGTCCGAAGGAGGTTCTGCACTGGCGGGCCCCTGGGAAAGAGTATCCTCCTAAGCCTAAGGAGGGAGAGACCATTGTCTTTTTCGATCATCTGTCCCGGGGCTTTAGCCCTCCCGGTTCAAAGTTCTTCCGCGACGTTTTAGCCGATTTTCAACTCCATCCACAAGATATAGGTCCCAATTCCATATCAAACATCTGCAATTTTCAAGTCTTCTCAGAAGCATATTTGCATAGGAGCCATCCGTAGAGCTATTCCGGGATTTCTTCCATCTGAACCGCCGGACTGAATTCTCCGACGGGCCCCATACTGAACTTGGCGGTGTAAGCATCCAGAAGAGGAAATATGTCAGCTTTCCTCACGCCACTCTTCACAGCCACCCCAAGGAGTGGAATCAGACCTGGTTCTACTGCAAAGACACTTCACCAGAGGGAGAAAATCCACTGCCGGGTTATCGCCCTTATCGTCTGACAGTGGATCACCCTTTCCCACAGCGTCTGAGTGCCCAAGACCGTGCTCGATATGCCCCCCAACTTTCCAAACTCAAGGCTTTTGTAGCCAATGGTTTAACTGGTGTTGACTTTGTTCGCTGCTGGCTCTCCTGGAGCATCCTCCCATTAAGCCGGCGCCCCGGTTTAATGTGCGAGTATACCGGCAATCCGAAGGACCTTCAGCGTCACACAGACATAGTGCTTCCAGACAACGAAGTTACTGAGTCTGCTAAGAAGATGTTGAATATCCCCCAGGAGGAGTGCAGCCAAACCGGCTTAGCCCCTTTCTGCGTGAACAACAAACCTCCATTCATAAGATTCTTCTGTCCCTTTCTTTTCGTTTTAATCCGTCCATATTACTTGTCTTCAGCATATGTTTATTCCTTTACACAGGCTAATGACCCCTTCTGGAAGAACAAGGCTCAAGATAAACTGGCGAAGCCAACTCGCAAGAAGAGCTTGGCCGTAAAGAAACATAAGAAGAAACCTGCCGCCGCTTCCGGTTCAAACCCTAAAGAAGATGATCCGGCTTCTGAGGTACTGCTTGGTTCTTACACCTTTAACTCTCCTTTGTCTGTATTTATATTAACAATGTCCTTTCCCAGGATCCGGCAGAAGGGAGTAAAGCGGATGAAATCGAGGTAATCTCTCTTTCCTCTGATTCAGAACCGTTGCCACCCAAAATACGTCGGGTAGCCCAGAAGTATCAATTTTCTCAACCTTATGCTCAATTGGATCCCAATTTTCTTTTGAAGAAGCAGCAGCATGAGGCTCGCGGGACCACACGCCATAGTGGTCACGTGGTTGAATCATCCGGATTACCCCACACGCCGGCTCGAAGACGCCGCTCAGAGGTTTTGCTTACTCCAACCCCTCTCCATCCAAAGGGAGGTCTTATTCGCAAACCTCTTAAACCGTCTGATCCAAACTATTAGGAAACTCCTCTGTCTTCTTCCGGCGAGTCAACTGCTACCCAAGTCCCGGTGCTTAAGACTGTTCCTGGCTAAGTCATCTTTCAGTATGTCCGGTTTATCTTCCCTTTTTGACTTGTGATTTTCATTATTCCTTTAATATTTTCAGTATGCCCAAGCCTAGCAAGAAGGCAAAGTTGAATAATCCGGCAGCCGGAAACGCTTCTGAATCGGCAGAGGATCTCGAAGCTGCTAATCCTCTGGAAGAGAACGCTGAAGTTCCGCTTGATGATCCTTCCCCAATGGACCACGAAGATCTTGCTGCTCCGGAGGGTGATACTATGGAGAACGCTACTGAACCGGCCAGCCCTGTCCGGGTTAGTCCTCCCCGGGCTAGTCCGGCTCCTGTTAGTCCCGTATGCACCGATCCCGCTGTCACTGATGATCCGCCCAGAACAACTGCTGCCTCGACATAAGATGTCGAGATTACTGGGACAAATTTTACTGCTCTCGCGGAGCCTGTTATCTTGGCCAGACATACTGCCAAGGAGGAAGTTCAAATGAAAGACAAAGGCAAGTGGAGCACTGACTTGTCTAGTTATGCCCAGCTTAGTGCCCAGGAGCTCCACTCTGGGTATCTAAACCGGCTCTTCACCAGCCGCGACCACGAGGCCGATTTAGTAAACATGATGAAGGAAAAATATGAGGTAACCTCTTTCCCTTTTCTTTTCATTTCTGCTTGCATCTTGTAACTGCACTATTAGGCCATTGTAGCCCCCAAGTGCCGGTTTAGCCTTTAGGGTGAACCGGGACTTTGGTAGGTTAACTGGAATAGTTTGATTGCACGTGTAGCCCCCAAGGGCCGGTTTACTCCACTGCGGGTAAATCGGGACTTCTTCTATGTTTGAGAATGACTTTACATTAGCCCCCAAGTGTCAAGGACATAACTTGTTATGTGCTTGGGACTTGTTTGAAAAAGACACTCTTTCTTTCACTTCAATTGTACATTAGCCCCCAAGTGTCGAGTGCATAACTTGTTATGTGCTTGAGACTTTTTGATTGAACTGTTCTTCATGAATATCTGACATTTTCCGTCTTCTGCAGGATGATTTGAACCGGAAGGTTTCGGAGACAATTGGGCTCCGGAATAACCTGGTCTTCCAAGAAACTGCTTCGACTAAAGCCAAGGAGGAGCTCACCCTTGCTTTAGCTAGTATGGAGAAGCTCAAAAAAGATTTTGAAGCGGAGCGGTCCACTTGGGAGGTTCAAAGGGCTGCTTTAGAGAAAAGAGCTAAGGATGCTGAGACTGCCCTTAACCCGGTGACGGAGGAATTAACCGGATTAAGACAACATATAGATGATATGATATCTGCCATCTTTGGTAAGTACTTGCTTTCATACGCTTTATCCTTGTTACCTCATACTGCTCCGGCTTAACTCATCACTTGTATACAAGGAGGCGCGTGACCCATCTTGGGGATGATGTTCGGAGGAAACTAAAGGCTGCTTATACCTTGGTGGAACAACTCTACTCCGGTGCTCAGAGGGCCATCAGTGCTATGTCGCACAATAAACCGGCGCCGACCACCATCCAAGGTACTCTGGAGAAATTGTCGATCTTGCCTACCCGACTTGTTGAAGTGAAGAAATCTTCTGCAAGAGCTGGCTCTCTCATGGCGTTAACCCAGGCCAAGGCATGGGTTCCCGATTTTGATTCGGCGAAAGCCATGAATGGCTATCCCAGTATGAAGGAGGATGGGCCAGCCTTCTCTGCTGAAGATCTTCGCGCTTTAACCAAAGACATGCGCCCTCTTGCCAGTAAGCTTGCTGATGAAGCGTACTTAATGAGGTATCATCCGGGTTATGATCTAGATAATGCGTGGGTGGAGCGGCCGATTTATGACACCGAAAATCTGATTCCACCCGTTCGTAAGCATACCTTCGCTCCTGACATTGACCCGTCAGAACTCATAAACGATGAAGTATATTTCTGCGCCCTTGCCAAGATTGACTGGAGCACTCCTGATTTCCAGCAGCTGCCAGAAGCCGACGAAGATCCGGAGCAAGCTGACCCTCAGTCTTCACAGCGAGCCGAAGAAGAATCCTAAACCGGCTCTGGTTTAATCATATGTGTTGAATACTTTGCAAGAAACTGATATTCTTTTGGGCCTACAAGTGCCTTGTAATAGAATAGTTGAGATATTGTCTTTGTCCCACTATTATCCTGAATGGCATTTACTTTGATTGGCAATTCCTAAATTATCTCATGCTTGCAATGTGTCAACAGTTTATGTTTACCTGTATCTGCATAGACAATGCTAAAAATGTCCTGGCGGTTTACCACCGGATGGGTTATACTGCCCAAGCACATGATCTAAGTTAATAACTTGAACTGTGTATAAGATACAATCATATATCATACCTGTGATTAAGTGTATCCGCAAACCTTAATCTGGCACGAGTAATCCAAGACGTGAGTGTTGATGACTCCCTTGGCTCTCTGTTGGATTTTTATGAAGCCAATCCGAGCTACAATGAACGCCGGTTTAATGGTAAAATAGTGCTGGTGTTCATGACCCAAACTATAGCTTTGTAGATACAGATGCAGTGACAACGCTATAGTTTTCCGGTCTTGATTCGATGAACTTGGTTGAAAAACCAATGACCTTGATGATAAAGATTTGAGAAAACATAAAAAATGAAAAAAAAATAAAGTTTTTGGGCAAATAAGACCATGTAGTCGAGGCTTTTTACGAGCTGCCAGGCTCCAAATTCGAGGCTTTTTATGAGCTGCCAGGCTACTATCATTAACCATTTTAGCAAAGCCTGTTAAGATGATCCACAATCTTTAACCAAATCATCAATGTCAACAGCTACCCAATGTTCAAAACCTCATAAATATTTTGGCTTGGGTAATCACTTGATGATCGTCAATTTAACGTGACCAGGTTCAGGGTCCCGAAGGATTGACTTGTGATACGTTCGACGGGTCATACCAGGTTTACCTGGATGGCGCGATTTACTTGATGCAAGCAGGTTAATCCGGGGTTTTAGGTGTATACACCGGGCTTCCAAGCCGTGTTCACTACAAGGGTATTCAACTCGCTGAGAGCCCCCAGGTAGTGTGTGAGCATTGCTCATCGGGGCATATGTTTGAGTTGTGCTAGGCATCAAACCCTCTTTTGCCCCTCATCATCATGTGGAAATTGCCGAAGCAACCAGAGCAGTGCTCTTATGATGGGCTTCATATCACCGCCGGCTCAAGAGGCCATGGGAAACTTCCTTGCCCGCGGAAGCCCCCATGTGATTCTTGTTTGTATAGAAAAGATGGCTGATTCCTTGATTTATCAAGGGCGCCGGTTTAAGAGGCCATGGAAGGATTCCTTACATGTAAACCCCCATGTGATACTCTTTTGTGCAGAGAAGACGACTGATTCCTTGATTTTGTCAAGGGCGCCGGTTTAAGATGCCATGGAAGGTTTCCTTGCACGGAAGCCCCCATGTGATACTCTTTGTGAAAAAGATGGCTGATTCCCCGGTTTACCAGGGGCGCCGGTTTATTTTATTAATCATAATATATAAATTGTACATAAAGCAGAGCCAATGGCTCAAGCATAGTAAGGTCGAAGAAGAGCGATGTTCCACGGCCGCTTGGTCTCCTCCTCCGCCGTACGTGAGTCCTTATGCTCTCGAACGTCAACGAGGTAGTACGATCCGTTGTGCAGGTTCTTGCTGACCACAAACGGTCCTTCCCAAGGTAGGGACAACTTGTGCATATCTGTGTGGTCATGGATGAGCCGGAGCACCAGATCTCCTTCCTGAAACATCCTGGTCTTAACCCGGCGGCTATGGTACCGGCGCAGGTCTTGCTGATAAATTGCTGACCGCGCTGCTGCCGTGTCTCGTTCCTCGTCCAGCCGGTCCAAGCTGTCTTGTCTTGCTTGTTCATTATCCGCTTCAACATAAGCCGCCACCCACGGCGAGTCGTGCCTGATATCACTAGGGAGGACCGCTTCAGCTCCATATACCATGAAGAAGGGCATGTACCCTATAGATCTGTTAGGTGTAGTGTTGATGCTCCACAAGACAGAAGGCAACTCTTCTACCCAACAACCCGGCGTTCTTTGCAAAGGAACCATAAGCCGGGGTTTGATGCCTCTCAAGATCTCTTGATTGGCTCTTTCAGCTTGGCCACTGGACTGAGGGTGGGCTACTGACGATACATCAAGGCGAATATGCTCTCGTTGACAGAACTCCTCCATATCCCCCTTGGATAAATTGGTACCATTATCAGTTATAATGCTGTGTGGAAAGCCAAATCGGAAAATCACCTTCTAAATGAACTGAACCGCTGTTGCTGCATCACACTTACTGACAGGCTCCACTTCAACCCACTTCGTAAACTTGTCCACTGCTACCAACATGTGGGTTTTCTTGTCTTGGGATCTCTTGACGGGTCCAACCATATCAAGCCCCCAAGTCACAAATGGCCAAGTAATTGGGATCATCCTCAGCTCCTGCGCCGGTATATGAGCACGCCGTGAGAATTTCTGGCAAGCATCACATTTTCTGACCAAGTCCTCTGCGTCGACGTGAGCCGTCAACCAGTAGAACCCATGACGAAAAGCTTTAGCTACCAAAGATTTTGAACCGGCATGATGACCACAGTACCCTTCATGAATCTCTCGAAGGATATCACATCCTTCTTCTGATGATACACACCGCTGAAACGCTCCAGAAACGCTGCGATGATAGAGTTCTCCATTGACAATAGTCATAGATTTAGACCGCCGGATTATCTGCCGGGCCTCGACTTCGTCCTCTGGTAACTCGCCTCGGTTCATGTATGCCAAGTAAGGGAGTGTCCAATCCGGAATTATATGAAGTGTTGCAACCAATTGTGCTTCCGGATCAGGAACAGCCAAGTCCTCCTCTGAAGGTATCTGCACCGACGGATTATGTAATTCATCCAAGAAAGTATTAGGTGGAACCGGTTTATTATGGGAACCCAGCCGGCTTAATGCATCGGCTGCTTCATTCTTTCGCCGATCTATATGATCCACCTGATATCCTTTGAAGTGTCGAGCGACAGCGTCCACCTCTGGTCGATATGCTGCCATAAGCGGATCCTTGGAGTCCCACTTGCCAGATACTTGTTGTGCTACCAGATCTGAATCGCCAAAGCACTTAACTCGGCTCAAGTTCATCTCCTTGGCCATCCGCAAACCATGGAGGAGAGCTTCATACTCAGCAGCATTGTTAGTACAAGGGAACATTAAGCGGAGAACATAGCAGAACTTATCACCTCGTGGGGAAGTTAACACGACTCCAGCCCCCGAGCCCTCCAACTGTCTTGAACCGTCAAAGTGAATAGTCCAGTACGTATGATCCGGCTTCTCCTCAGGTGCTTGTAACTCCGTCCAGTCATTAATGAAATCCACCAGTGCTTGGGATTTTATAGAAGTACGGGGCACATACTTTAATCCGTGCGGGCTAAGCTCAATAGCGCACTTTGCAACCCTACCAGTGGCTTCTCCGTTCTGGATTATATCCCTAACAGAGCTGAACTGACAACGGTGATTGGGTGGCCCTGGAAATAGTGCTTCAACTTCCGGTTTGCCATGAATACTCCATATACCAGCTTCTACCAATGTGGATATCTCTGTTTCGACTCAATGAGCACCTCACTGATGTAGTAAACCGGCCTCTGAACCGGATATTCCTTGCCTGCTTCCTTGCGCTCTACCACAATGGCAACGATTACTGCACGGGCATTGGCGGCCACATATAACAGTAGCGGCTCATTATCAACCGGGGCAGCAAGGACCGGCGGCTTTGCCAATTGCCTCTTCAAATCCTCGAACGCAGCATCAGCAGCGTCGCTCCAGACAAATCTGTCTGTCTTCTTCATCATCTGATAAAGCGGGATTGCCTTCTCCCCCAAACGGCTAATAAACCGGTTGAGCGCTGCGATACGGCCTGCCACGCGTTGGACATCATTGATGCACGCCGGTTTAGCCAAAGACGTGATCGCCTTGATCTTCTCTGGATTGGCTTCAATCCCTCTGTTTGACACTAAGGACCCCAGGAGCTTGCCTGTCAGAACACCAAAGACGCACTTCTCCGGATTGAGCATCATTTTATAAACTCAGAGGTTTTCGAAGGTTTCCTTCAGATCCTCTATCAGTGTCTCCTCCTTCCTAGATTTTACCACAATGTCATCAACATATGCATGGACATTCTGCCCAATCTGCCCTTGTAGGTAGTTCTGCACACAACGCTGGTAACTTGCCTGGGCACTCTTGAGCCCAAACGGCATAGATACATAGCAGAAGGCTCCAAAGGGAGTTATGAAAGTTGTCTTCTCCTGGTCCTTAACTGCCATCTTGATCTGATGATAACCTGAGTATGCATCCAAAAAACTTAGCCACTCACATCCCGCCGTAGCATCAATGATCTGATCTATACAGGGGAGGGCAAAAGGATCAATTGGGCAAGCTTTGTTTAGATCTGTGTAATCAACACACATTCTCCAAGCTCCATTCTTCTTAAGCACTAACTCCGGATCAGCCAACCATTCTGGATGAAACACTTCAACTATAAAGCCTGCAGCCAATAGCCTAGCCACTTCTTCTCCAATAGCCTTGCGCCTCTGTTCGTTGAAGCGGCGCAGATACTGCTTGGCCGGCTTAAACTTAGGATCGATATTAATACTGTGCTCAGCGAGTTCCCTCAGTATACCTTGTATGTCAGAAGGCTTCCACGCAAAGATATTTCGGTTCCCACGGATGAACTCGATGAGCGCGCTTTCCTATTTAGGATCTAGGTTAGCGCTGATAGTGAACTGCTTGGATGAGTCGCCAGGAACAAAGTCCACCTGCTTAGTCTCCTCAGCCTATTTGAACTTCAATGCCGGATCATGTTCTATGGTTGGCTTCTTTAACGGGGACATATCCGCCGGATCGACTTTATCCTTATAGAACTTTAGCTCCTCCGTGGCACAAACCGCCTCAGCATAAGCTGCATCTCCTTCCTCGCACTCCAATGCAATTTTGCGGCTCCCATGAACCGTAATAGTTCCTTTATGGCTTGGCATCTTGAGCTGTAGGTAAACATAACACGGCATAGCCATGAATTTGGCATAAACCGGTCGCCCAAACAGGGCATGGTATGTGCTTCTGATCTTGACTACCTCAAAGGTCACAGTCTCCGACCTAGAATCCTGCTCATCTCCAAAGGTAACCTCCAGATCGATTTTGCCCACTGGATAGGCCGATTTACCGGGTACTACCCCATGGAACATTGTGTTGGACTGTCGAAGCTTCTTGTCTGTCAACCCCATACGTCAAAAAGTCTCATAATATAGGATGTTGATGCTGCTGCCTCCGTCCATAAGCACTTTGGTGAACTTATAATCGCCCACCTATGGTGCCACCACCAGAGCTAACTGACCCGGATTATCAACCCGGGGTGGGTGATCTTCTGTGCTCCACACAATGGGTTGCTCAGACCAACGCAAAAAACGTGGTATCACCGGTTCAACAGAGTGTACTGCCCTTTTCAGAACCTTTTGATCCCGTTTGCATAAACTCGTGGTGAAGACGTGATACTGCCCACTGCTCAGCTCCTTTGGATTATTCTGATATCCGGATTGCTGCTGCTGCTGATGCTGTTGATTCCCTTGGTTATTGTATCCGCCCTGACCATGCTGTTGATTGTGCTGCTGCTGATTGTTGCCATTGTGGTTGCCATTATTGCCGTGGTATCCTGAAACGAACCCTCCACCTTGATAACCCGGACCTTGAAAACCGGGGCCTGATCCGCCTGCGGGCCCGTGATTATACCTAGTCTGCTTCATGAATTCTTGCATAATGAAAAAGTCTTTCCAAAGATACGTAGCCGGGTTTTCTTCTGTTCCATGCTTTGGGCAGGGCACGTTCAACTGGCGTTCTAGATTAATAGGCGGCCTCCCATTGCGTGGGGGCGGCCTACCCTTCCGGCGCTGCCCATTGTCCTGAGCGTTGGTATTGGCCACAAAGTCTGAGCTACCTTCCACTTTACGCTTGCCGTTGTATCCTTGACTCGCCGGATTGGTCTGCGACGGTTTACCGTTCTTGTTCGCTTTCCCTGACTTATCTCCACTAGCGTCTGGATGTTTGGTGTTATCAGAATCTCCGTATTTCACCAAAGCGCCCATGAGTGTTCCCATGTCGTTGCAGTCACGCTTAAGCCGTCCCAACTTCTGCCTCAAAGGTTCAAACCGGCAATTGCCTTCCAATGTAACTATTGCTGTACTTGGGTTGATGCTATTGGAGGAGTGCAAGATTTCGGACACCTGACGCACCCAACTGCTTGTGGACTCTTGCTCTCCTTGAACACATGCAGCTAAATCAACAACAGACATTGGCTGCTTGCATGTGTCCTTGAAATTATTGATAAACCGGCGCCGCAGTTCACCCCATGATCCGATGGAATTAGGCGGCAAACCCTTTAGCCATGTCCGGGCTGTGCCCTGGAGCATCATTGTGAAGTATTTAGCACACGTCGCTTCATCCACGTCGAGCATCTCCATTGCCATCTCATAACTCTCAACCCATGCTTCCGAAGCAAGATCTGCCGTGTAATTGGGCACCTTGCGCGGACCTTTGAAATCCTTGGGTAGTTTCACATTCCGTAAAGCGGAGATGAGACATTGTACACCCAGGGAACTGGACATGACCCCCCGGTTCGACTGTGGTGGTGGGATAAACCGATGTCGCCTGACGGGTGTTGTTTTGGGCAGTATGGCTGGCCTGATCCACTACCTCTTGCGCACGTGCTTCCTCTCCTGCCGGATTATCCTGCCTCTGCCGATGTCGTCTCCTTGCACTGCTAGATACGGACAGTTCATCCAGGCGCCTCGTATAACTCCGGCTCGGGCGGGGGGTTGAATGAATCCTCTCCCGGCTATAGGAATAAGCTTGCTGCTGGGTTAGCGCCGTGTCCAGCAACTCCTTGGCCCGTCGTGCCTCCACTGCTATGGGGGACGTCCCCTCAATGGGAAGGGCGGCCAGTCGTGAAGAGGCAGCAACTATATTAACCAATGGATTAGAATAATGACCGAGAGGTGTGAGCACTGATACGTCCAAAACGTATCTATAATTTCTGCTTGCTCCATGCCACTTTTGGGTGATATTGCTATGATATTCATACACTTCCATACACTTTTGATCATATTTGGACTAACTTACTAATCCAGTGCACCCCAGTGCCAGTTTCTGTTTTCGGCTGTTTTTGTATTTCAGGTTTTCACGTTTCGAGAACTGCCCAGAAAAATCCAGAAAAATTATATAAAAAATCAGCGAACCAGAAACAACACTGCGTCCGAAGG